>JBBBDQ010000851.1:11370000-11627500 GCA_037127315.1 Ascarosepion bandense
CACACACACACACACACACACACATATATATATATATATATATATATATATATATATGTACGCATACGTCGTCTGATGGTCTTTACTTTTTAAACTTATTTTAATGTATAGAAAAAAAGGAAAGCAACGAAAACAAAAAAATAATGAAAAGGAACGAAAATGTATTGATAAATAATGAAAGAGAATGGAAGCAAAATCAAAAAGTAAGAAACAGAAAACAATAAAAATGAAAATAATGAAAAACAAAGAAAACGACAAAAAGGGAAACAATGTCAAAGAAACAAAACAATAAAAAATAACGAAAACAATGAAAAGGAATGTAAATAATGTAAAATAAGAAAATATAATTTTAAAAAATAATGAAAACACAATGAAAACAAAACCGGAAAATTCATGGAAATAAGAAAAATTATGGAAACGTAGTAAAAATGGGAATTAAGCAAAAAAATAATAAAAAAAAGTTTGATCAAAATCGGTGTCTCCACCAAAGTTTAGTAAAAGATACAGCTGCAAATTTATTTCTAGTGTCATTCTTATCAAAGCAGAATTCTAGAGATGGTATGAAACTTGAAATGAAACGCATAGATGGTATTCTATTTATTATTATTATGTCATTTTTCATCATATTTCCATTTCTGCTTTGGTCTCACTACCAACCAAGTCTGCCGGGAGACCTAAGGCAGGTAGTGGCGCGTTGTTATGGCTCCATTTCATGTTTTTCTATCTTCCCTATCATCCTCAGCATTACATAGATAAAGTTTTCCTTAGTATGTGGGCTGTACTTAATAAGACAATTTTTTGTATGTCTCTTAAGCTGGGGTTTCCAGGGATTCTTTCAATGTGTTGTTTTGTTCCATTTTTTATCATTCCAAGTGCACCTAATATCACTGGCACAACTCTTGTTGTCAATTTCCACATTTTTTCTATTTCAATTTCCAGGTCTTTATATTTTGACAGTTTTTCAAATTCCTTGATTGCTATGTTACAATCCGCTGGACAAGCCATATCAATTAATAGACAAGTTTTCTCCTTCTGGTTTTTAACAATAATGTCTGGCCTGTTTGCATCAATTTTTCTGTCTGTGTAGATGGTGTAATCCCATAGAATGGTTACATCTTCTATTTCTGTAACCGGTGCTGGATGATGTTCATACCAGTGTTTGTTTACAGCTTTTCCATAATGTTTGCACATTGTCCAATGTAAATATTGCCCAACTCTATCGTGGCGATTTTTATATTCGTTTGGGGCAAGCACAGAACAGCCTGAGATTAGGTGGTCTATTGTTTCTTGGTGTTTATCACAAAACCTGCATTTTGGATCCATATTATTATGCATAATATTTGCCTGAAAGTTTCTCGTGAAAAGACTTTGGTCTTGTGCTGCAAGTATAAATCCTTCAGTTTCAGAATTAATCCAGATGCACGTAACCATCGATGAGTATTAACTTTGTCAACATTGGATTTATTGGCACGTACTGGATATTGGCCATGCAGAGGTTTGTCTTGCCAGCGCTGTTTCATCTTTTCAAGAGCTTTATCTTTGGCTTTCATTTTCATATTTTTTGCCGCAATAGTTGGTTCTTGGCTTCTGTTTTGCTTTTCTACAGAATCTACTAACTGTAAATCTTATTATTATTATTATTATTATGTCATTTTTCATCATATTTCGATTTCTGCATTGGTCTCACTACCAACCAAGTCTGCGGGGAGACCTAAGGCAGGTAGTGGCGTGTTGTTATGACTCCATTTCATGTTTTTCTATCCTCCCTATCATCCCCAGCATTACATAGATAACGTTTTCCTTAGTATGTGGGCTGTACTTAATAATACAATTTTTTGTATATCTCTTAAGCTGGGGTTTCCAGGGATTCTTTCAATGTGTTGTTTTGTTCCATTTTTTATCATTCCAAGTGCACCTACTATCACTGGCACAACTCTTGTTTTCAATTTCCACATTTTTTCTATTTCAATTTCCAGGTCTTTATATTTTGACAGTTTTTCAAATTCCTTGATTGCTATGTTACTATGTTGCTAATATTATTATTATTATTATTATGATTATTATTATTATTATTATTATTATGTCATTTTTCATCATATTTCGATTTCTGCTATGGTTGCACTACCTTCCATGTCTGCGGGAAGACCTAAGGCAGGTCGTGGTGTATCGTTATGGCTCCATTTTATGTTTTTTCTATCTCCCCTATCATCCCTAGCGTTACATAGACAAAGCTCTCCTTAGTGTATGGGCTGTACTTAACGAAATAATTTTTTGTATATCTCTGAAGCTGGGGTTTTCAGAGATTCTTTCAATGTGTTTTTTTTTAATCATATCACCCCCAAGCAAGGCGGTAACACCACTGATGTGCAAGGGGCAACATAAGAGAGAAGAAATTGGAAAAGAGAGAACCGGTTGAGTGTGAACCAGGCGATAGTTTAGTCTATCTACTCCAATTGAAAAACAAATGTGAGAAGATTGGAAAAGAGAAAACCGGAAACGGCATCCTATACAGGAAACAAGGGATGAGCCTTTTCACCTGTTCAATAGACATGGGTGGAGTGTGAACCTGTTCCTTTTTTTATCATTCTAAGTGCACCTACTATCACTGGCACGATTCTGGTTTTCAATTTCTACATTTTTTCTATTTCAATTTCTAGGTCATTATATTTTGACAGTTTTTCGAATTCCTTGGTTGCTATGTTACAATCCGCTGGACAAGCCATATCAATTATTAGATAAGTTTTTTCTTTCTGGTTTTTTAACAATAATGTCCGGCCTATTTGCTTCAATTTTTCTATCTGTTTCTATCTGGTGACATCTTATATTTCTGCAACCGGTGCTGGGTATTGTTCATGCCAGTGCTTGTTTACAGATTTTCCGTAGTGTTTGCACATTGTCCAATGTAAATATTGCCCCACTCTATCATGACGATTTTTATATTTATTTGGGGCAAGTACAGAACAACCTGAGATTAGATGGTCTATTATTTCTTGATGTTTATCACAGAATCTGCATTTTATGTACAATATTTGCTTGAAAGTTTCTAGTGAAAGTTTCTAGTTTTCTTTGGTCTTGCGCTGCAAGAATAAAGCCTTCAGTCTCAGACTTTAATCCAGATGCACGTAACCATCGATGAGTATTAACTTTATAAACATTGGATTTATTGGCACGTTCTGGATATTGGCCATGCAGAGGTTTGTCTTACCAGCGTTGTTTCATCTAATCAAGAGCTTTATCTTTGGCTTTCATTTTCATATTTTTGCCGCAATAGTTTGTTCTTGACATCTGTTTTGCTTTTCTACAGAATCTACTAACTGTAAATCTTGTTTGTATTTACTGCCTTACTTTATTATTGAATATTCTTTCTTTCTGTTTTCATGTTGTTTGACTAAATGTATCATCCAGTCCTTTGTTGTTTCTATGTATGTTAGTAAGCCAGTAGTTGTTGTCTTGTATGACAATTCTAGCTGAATAAGACCTCTTCCACCTTATTTACGGGGTATATATAGACGGTCTATCTCAGCCTTTGGATGATGAATCTTATGCTTAGAAAGAAGCTTTCTTGTTTTAGAATCCATTCGTCTGATGCCGTTTAGAGTCCAGTTTAAGATGTTGAAACTATATTGGACAACTGGGATTGCAAGGCTATAAATGGCCATAATTCTGTTCTGAGAATTCAATTCAGTTTTTAATATCAGTTATAGCCTTCTATAGTACTCTTTACGCACTATTTCTTTTATTTTTTATGGTGAATGTTTTCACTCTCATTTACACCTAGGTATTTATAAGATTCTTCTGGCTTTAATTCTTTTATTTTTACAGCAGGGTCTAAGCTACTTGAGGATGTTTGTTATAGTGATCCACGTAAAACTGTAGCTTTAGCACATTTATTCAAATTGAATTTCATTCCAATGTCTTTGCTGAAGCATTTTACAGTTTGCAGAAGACCTTCCAGGTCGTTATCATTCTTAACATACAACTCATGTAAAATAGATGGCTTATTTTCTTTTGGCCTATTTTATAACCACATTCTGTCTTGTTAAGTTGACTGGTTAGTGCTATTAATGATATGCAGAATAGTAAGGGAGACAAAGAGTCACCTTGAAATATACCTCTTTTGATGTTTATTTCACCAGACTTATAGGTTCCATTTATATGATATATATCGTTTTATAAAAATTGATGATAACGTGTGATATCTTGTATATATTTAAGCTCTTCAAGCTCCAGGAATGTGGTACACTATCGAATGTCTTACGATAATCTACCCAGGCAGTACTAAGATTATCTTTGCAATGTAGCTGTTTTCCAGGATCATCTGTTAATAAGCAATTGGTCTTTACATCCGTCACAGCCACGTTTGCACCCTTTTTGTTCAAGCGCTAATATGTCATTTCTTTCCAAGAAGAAATATGTCTGTTTTGCTAAAATAGATGTTAATAGTTTGTATGTTGTCGGAAGGCATGAAATTGGTCTGAAATTTTTCGGGTTGTTTATGTCACTATTCTTGGGTAAAAGAAATGAAATTCCTTTGGTCATACATGCAGGAATTTTAGTGGGATCGTTAACCATTTCTTGAAGTTCTTTGGCTAGTCTTTTTATGTGCTGTATTTAAATAATATAGCCAAAAGTTAGGAATTTTATCTATATCTGGAAATTTCCAATTGTGTGCTTTTTTCAGTGTACGTTTAACATCCTCTTCTGTGATTCCAGCCCATGCCTGTTTTGATTTATTTTTGATTCGTTCTATCTCTTGTGCAATCCAATCTACTGTTCTGATATGTTCTTTAGGGCAAGCTCATATTTTTTCCCAGAACTGTATAAGTTCTTCTATGTTGGGGGGAGACTGTCACTTCAATTCTTTTTTTACCTATTCTTTTTTTACCTATTTCCCTGTAAAATTTCTTTTCATCGGTTTGAAAAATCTTGTTTTGCCTGTAGAATCTTGATCTTTTCTCATAGGGTTTTATTCTTTGATCCTTCAGTTGTATTGTTTGCTTTATTTTTTCTTTAGTTGATAGGACTTAATTTTCATTTCTAATGTTGTATTTTCTTTCAACTCTCCTGCCTTTTCTAGTTTTTACCTTTATTCCTCTTGTCAGTTCATCAAGTACTGATAGTTCACTTCTAAGTTGTTCGATTTCTTTTTCTATTTTTCTTTTCCAAGGTGGATCTTCATGTCTGCGAGACTGCCTTTTGCTGCTATTGCTGATGCATAATATTGCTTCATTAAGATTTATATGAGTGTCTACTTCATTGAAAATTAATTTGAGAGCTGCATTGTAGAGCTTAATAGTTTCGAGTTTATGCTTTGTTGGTTGTACTTTTGGGAGCTGTTCTCGTTCCTCCATTGCAATATTTTCTATTTGACTTATATGGTTCTTGATTTCTTCCTTGGCTTCTTGTATACTGTTCTTGTTTTCCGTAAAATAATTCTGTTCAATGTGTTCTGAACTCGTTTTATTGTCGTCTTATAACTGACTCAGATCACACCTTTCCAGCACTTCTAAACTTACAGCATTATCTTCACAGTGATTTGTGTGTATCACGGTTTCTACATTATGACCAGTGGCTTGTTTGATGTTAATACTTTTTATTTCTGATTCCGGTTTCTTTTTCATATTTTGTTTATTCGTCTATTCTGGTTGCAATTCTTTTTATCTCATTAATTTCAGCCTCTGTCAATCGTTTATTTTGCATGATGTATCTTCGTACATTGGCTAATTTATTTTCGTCAATGTACTTTCTATTTGTTTGTCCAACTTTTTCTCGCCAAATGTCATGTTTGGCGAGTGATGTTTTTTGAGGTTTAAGTAACGCTTCATGAAATGTAGTCATAACGACTTTGTACTCCTCACGAGACCATTTTCTTTTTCTTTCTTTAAATATACGGTAATAGATCAAGCTGGAGAATTTTCAGGGCCATCATTAGGATTATCCTGGTTGTGGGGACCTGAAGATTCATTCTTTGTGTCGGAATTTGTTCCTATTGCAGATATTTCGACTTCAGGTAGATTCCCTCCTGAAGGACGGGCTCCCTGTTTATCTACTGGAAGAGCCATACTGGACTTTTTATTTCTATTTGTATTTCTCATATTTTTTCCCACGAGTGACGCACGGGTCCAAATGTCTACCCAAAGTTGTCCGGCACGTTCGGTAACGGTTTTTTACAAACAGGGTCCCGAAACCTGTGGGGGATCGTTTGTGACCTCATAACGCAGTAGACATTCACTCCTAGGCACGATTGACACGATTGACACCTTGAGTTGCGGGTTGTTGTTCGGAGTTTTCTTTCTCCTAAATGGGTAACCAAGCAACAGCTGACAGAGACGCGATTGGAATTCAAAGAGAAAGACGCGGGTTTAAAAAAATACTTGGGCGTAGCAGCCGCCCAACGAAACAAGCACTAGAGTATTTTGTTAAAAAAAAATATTGCTACTATCACTAGACCTTGTAACAAAAATAATTGTTTAAAAAAAACTTTAATGGAAAAGAAAAAGTTGACATACGTTTAAGTTTATTAGTGCTGTGAGATTTAAAATAAATATAATAATTTGTTCGTTCACTGTACAAGTTATTTTTCCATTAAAGTCGTCGAAAATAGGGTTATCAAAATAAAATAAATTAAATAAGTAAATAAAATGAATAAATAAATAAAAATAAATATATAAATAAATACAAATTTTTTCTAAAAATGAATATCGTAGAAATTATAATCAAACTGTTTTTTCATCGTATTTTTTCCTATTGTTTTGTTTTGTTTTTTGTTTTTGAGAAAATTATAATAGTTAAAAAAAAATTATTTCGAAATACGTTTCTTTTAAACATATCTTATTAAATACGCAACCTTGCGTTTTTTTTTCCATTTTGTAGAAATAAGAAACAGAAAATGTCCATAATTTTTATTGCGCCAAGAACTTTCACACACAT
Organism: Ascarosepion bandense; assembly: GCA_037127315.1. NCBI lineage: Eukaryota > Metazoa > Mollusca > Cephalopoda > Sepiida > Sepiidae > Ascarosepion > Ascarosepion bandense. Next base: position 11,376,931 of record JBBBDQ010000851.1, read on the forward strand.
GTTTATTCCAGACACGAGGAAAATGTAACAACACCGGCCAAAATACTTTTGAAAATGGCAAACATAAGTGGCCGCATGCCCTTTTCGACAATGGAAATGATGAAAAATGTCTGTACTCCTTCACTTTAACAAATCGGGAAAAAACTAAGTATGCTGTACAAGCTATAATATTTTTAAAATAATAATCTGTTGCTTTCAATACATATGACATATATCTGACCAAAAGGAATCAAACACCAAACAACATTCCAGTATACTGTCTTTTACTCATCCATCTCCGAATCTTTAATTCTTTAACCCTATCTCTGTAGAAGCTTTAATAAAAGCGAAACATGTTAAATTGATAAACGTTTCCTAACTTGTTCTTTTTTATTATAACACGCACACACACACACACACACACACACATGTGTGTGTGTGTGTGTGTGTGTGTGTGTGTGTGTGTGTGTGTGTGTGTGTGTGCGTTTTGTATGTACATATAGGTGGTTTATTTGATACCAGGAGAAATGTTCAGTGGCTTTACTGCCTTGCTTGAAGTGAACTCGATTATATATATATATATATATATATAACCGAGTTCACCTCAAGCAAGGCAGTAAAGTGACTATGATACAAGAGATTTTTGGGTGTGAAAAAACTAGAAAATAGAAACATGACTAAGAAACAAGAGTACTAAAAGAGTAATCAGGAAGACAGTAGATAATGATTAACATTGGATTTAACTTTTATGGTTTAACTCGAAGGACTGAATATATATATATATAATGGTACAGAATTATATTATGGCGTTAAAAATAAAATATAAAAATAATGTAATCAGCCATGCCAAATTTTAAAATAAAAACACCAGTCGACCTGCTTCGTCCCCTCTCTTCAGAACTCTAAACGGGGAAAATCATGAAAAAAGAAAATCTGTTATGGGTGAAATGAATGAATGGAAGGGGGAAACAATTTCTTGATAACTGATAAAAGTTTTCACATCTAAAGATGCTAGAGACCCAGCAGAGCAAGCCCAAGCAAACACTCTCTTTGTTTACAAAGTGAGGGCTGTCTGGATCTGATAAACAGCGTCTCCAACAAATTCAGATGGAACAACGAGTGCGATCTTGCCAAAAAGGAGAAACAGTTTGCACTAAAAATCCGCATCACAACTCGGATTATTTATCATATTTTCCGCTATGGAAGACCTGAATGTGCTTCGAATGGTATCACCAGACGAAAAGTTCTTGTTGAATATTTTAGCAGGCAAATGTTGTTTAATCTTACCATTTAAACGTTTCGTCGTTCTACCTTTGTATTCGACTCAACAACTACATTTTACCTGATAAACAACAGAGTTAATATGTCAAGGGCGGGTAGAACGTCTTTACACAGAGATGGAATGGCAGATCTAGTTTTAAACAAAAATACGTACATTGGCTGCATAATAACACTCACGTGAGCTTAATGAAATACGCTTGACTAAAATCTCACTAAAAATACCCGACCAATGTATTCAGAGATAGACTGGGCATTTTTCAACCGTTACTGGTTTATTTTTGTTAAATTCAGCCATCTTCGTCCGAATAACCGATTGGAAAAATGTCCGACGGATAAGCATTGTTCACAATATATATATATATATATATATATATATATATATATATATATATATATATAATAGCTCCGTTCATACAACATTCATCACTGTCTTATTAACACCTGAATAATAATATTATAAATGCGTGTACTCTTATATGTACACTTATTAATTTACGTAACTATATATATATATATATATATATATATATATATATATATATTGTAACAAAGTTATAGAACTCCTAGGTTTTTTTACTTGGTGTATATATATATATATACATATATATATATATATATGAGTGAGAGAAATGAAGAATAGATTAGCAAGACAGAGCGTCCCACAGAGATGGAAGGAAAGTTTATTTTAAAAGCAAAAATAAGTTAAATTCCATTTCGCCAATAATTTTAACAGCAGGTATTTTTTTAAACCTTGGTGGGTTAATAAATAAATAAAAAATGTGTGTGAAATGAGTGTCTTAAAAGTCAATTAGTGCGTGTGTTTCTTTTGACAATTCTCCATTTATTTATGGAACGTTTTTTGCTTGGCTTACGATCATACAATTGTGGAACATTCCGTAAAGTTCAAAACCGCTACACGAAAAAAAAAAAATTCTAGACTTGGATCTTGATAGTCGCTTTTCCAGAGAACGACAAGACTATTTCGTTTTGAATTCGGTTGAAAATGAAAATATTTTTTGCTAAAATCTCCGCTAATAAATGACCTTGAATCAAGTGAGGATACCTTACTCCTCGAGCGACACAAAACCGATAAAAAAACAAACTTCCTGCAACAGCCCCAACAAACGACGATATTTTATCAGCTTTGAGTTGAATAATATGTCTGGCTGGGCTTTCTTGCATTGAGATGACAACCAATTTACTAGAAGGAATACTTTGAATTCAAAATCCGCATGAAGATGGATGAACACTGTCTGGTTAATTTACCGTATACATACCACTGTCGCTATAATTACAATACCGTGACTGTCGCTAGAAGTCATTATAGCGAAGGTCAAGACAATACATGCTGGGTCCCTCCAATCATAATGGATCAAGGAATTCGTGACATCAAAAAAAGACGCTATTAAACTTATCGTTGCCAAATTTAGAACAAAAGAATATTAACTTCTTAGATTTGGGCAATTATCAAACAATGTTTTGCTAATGTATTTCAAGATTTTAATTAATTAATTATAATTATTTTACAATGAATATCACATTCACTGTAAGTTATTTAACCGCAAAAAATTATATTCAATTAGTATACTTAATTTGCTGATCATTAAACACGATATATATCTTCATTCACTTAGTATTTTCTAATAGTTTATATTTTAATTATTGAAATAATTTCAGTGGCTTCTACAAACTATCCATTGTGCGTTGTGGTGTGAAGGACATCGGCTCAGAATGAGAAATCAGGGAGCCAAGTTCTAATTCCAGTTTCAATTCGTTTCACTTACGCACAAATATACTTGGAAAATGTATGAATCCATCTCTTCCCCCCCGGTCATGGGTTGAATAACAGGATATAGCCGACTATTCTACTCCATCAGCTCCTTTTCTCGCACTTTCCGTCTGTGGAACTCTTGTAGCAGCCACAGATCTATTTCCTTTCGCGAATCAGTGCCCCCGACGGGAGATTCGGTCACTCACTAACCAATCAAATGGCAGAGTGCATTAATTCCTTCTTCCTCTCTAGAACTATTTTCCTAGTCCATTTTGGTAGAACGGACAAAAGGCAGAGAGCCACGAGCCAGCGGGAGAAACAGACGTCTCTCTCACATCGCTGCCACTGATTCCCCTTGGAACCCTTTCGCTGAAGAAGACGCTGCCGCTAGCTTCTCACACTCTTCCTACAAACCAAGTACCAGCCTACCGACCAGCGAACCAAATGGACACTTATACACTATCACTCTTGTACGCCTACTAAGAGAATAAACCATTCTTTGTTGTTGTTTTTAAAAGCAAGTTTCGTAATTCATTTGTGTTGCCTAAAAATATAGTGTTGGAGAAATTAATCATTTCCCATAACTCTATACTCTCTTCCATATTCTTGCTTTCGTGACGGCTACAACCTCCAGGAATGTAAATGCAATGTCAATACCTATATCTTAAACACTTCACATCCTGTATATCCTTTCCTTTCTCTCTATCTTTGCAGCTGTCATCACACCTGTATTCCCATCCTTCTCTGGCACCCTTCTCTGACACACCCTGTAGCTGGTTCGTCTTTCTCTTTACTCTCCTCCTATCTAATCTTTTATTTTTCCGAACACAATTCTTCGGATTCTTATCTGAGTGTGTAATTAAAACAATTGGTTTATGCAGCAGACATTAATAATACAGAGAAACTTCTTCATCTTATCATAGGGGTTTACGAAGCCATTTGATACCGCATAAAAATATTTGGAAGAGACTGCCAGTTTATATTCTTACGGGTCCATGTGTGTATAAAAGCAAATATTGGACATTTTGAAAATTTGTTATGAGTTGCTGTGTTGATGGACAACAATGTACTTTTGGAAATTTTACCTTGTTTTGCTGTCAGAAAGCTGACCCCAACGTTTGGCCGAAACTTCGTACAAGTGGTAACAAAGATGAGGACAATAGTCCGACTAATGCAAATACTATATATACTACCTCATCTCAGAAATATAGACAAACACCAATATAATGCACTACGAAAATAATAAACAAAAACTTCAAAATTTAAAGTTCTTTATGTAAAAATCAACCAACCAACACTTAACAAAATTTATTACGAATAGAGTAACATGTTAAAGTGTATATAATATTTAATGCCATTCACATTTCTACAAATTCCGAGTCAGCTATCTTCTGCAGAACTTACATTATTCGGACTATTGTCCTCATCTTTGTTGCCGTTTGTACGACGTTTTGGCCGTTATACGCTCCGGCCCTCTTCAGGTGCTAGCAATTTCGGACAGAAACCTTTATTACAATCACTGGGGTATATCATCTCCATCTCTTGCGTAGACACATGGCCCAGTGGATATAGACGTTGGTTAGTTCCTTTGACTTGACCCAAAGAGTTGTGAGTTCAATACCAAACTACAGCTAGTGGTGAACAAGTAACTTACTGGGTTAGAGTAAAAAATACTCATGAGTACCAGAATAAACTCTACACAAGTAACTGGCTTCTTAGGCAGTGCAATGAAGATCGATTTGCTTAGGTCGTCTGATATTACACCACTATTATAAATTTAATTTATTATTTCTGTAATTTTTTCGACGCCGAATTCTTCCAGGGCTCTCAGCAGCTCTATGACTATCCCGTGTGGACCAGCTTGTTTTTTTTTTCTGTTCAGTTTTTTCCATTGCAGCTTCCACTTTAATATTTCCGGTTCGTCATCATCTTTGTGTATTATCGGTTGTTCTCTCTTGTCGCGGAAAGTATTTTTTATATATTCTTCCCATCACTAGATTATTTCCTCTTTCTCCATTATGATTTTTTCATCTTTGGATTTTATACATCCTGTTGAGAAGCAGGGTTTTTGTCCTCAGTTCTCTAATTTCTTTATGCATGTCTGCTTTATTAGTCCTGCTCAGTCTCTCTACTTCTGCACATTTTTGTTGAGCCACTACTCTATAGCCTGTCTGTATTTGCTCGTTATTTCCTTGTGTAGTTTCCTATATTCCATTCCATGTCTTGGTATCATTTTCTGTCTCATTTTGCATCATGTCGAGAATCTCTTCAGTCATCCACTCGTTTTTTTTCTTTTGCGTCTGGTTTCCTTTGGGGCAATGTTGTTTGCTGATGTTACTACCGCTTCCATCAGTGAATCCCATTTCAAGTGTCTTTTTCCAATTTGTTTTTCATATTTGTTTTTCACACTGTTAGTGTATCCTTTCTGCAGGTTGAGGTCATTCACGAGCGTGTTGTATTGCAGTCTTCTTCATTCTCTGGAGTTTCACTCTTAGTTTGCAGTTAGGTGGTAACTTCCACAGTCGGCGCTTGGATAGGTTTTGCGTTGAACCACTGCATTTCTGAACCTCTTGTTTATGGATATGTAGTCTATTTGGTTTTTCGTGTCGCCTCCTAGTCTTCTCGAATGTCCATAGACGTTGTGGTGTTTTTGAAACCAGCTGTTAATTATGACCTGGTCAGTTGCTCTGCACCACTAAACCCATTTTTCTTCATGTTCGTTGCGGATTCCTAATCCAAAGTTGCCAATCGCCTCCCCTTCCCTCTCTTTACCTACCTTGGCACTCAATTCATTCATTATAATTATAATTTCTTGGTTTTTGCACTGAGCCTTGGCATTGTCCAGTATGGAGTAGAATGATTCTATTTCTTCCTCAGTGCTTTGTGCTGTATGTGCATAAACTAATATAATAGCTATGTTATGTTGAAGGGTCTTCCTCTCAGTTTGACCAAGAGGACTCTCTCGGAAAGTTGACAGCATCCCAGAACGCATTTATTTCTTCGACCAGTATTAAGCCAACTCTTTTTCTGTTATTTCTGCCTCCTGCGTATATTGTCCTGTAGTTTACGCTGCTAAAGTCTCCATTGTTAGGCCATCTAGTTTCGCATATTCCCAGAATATTGATGTTCAGTCTGTTCATCTTCTGCTTGACATTCTCGAGTTGACCACAGATGTTGAACGTCCTGACGTTTCATGTCCCCAATGTAATTCTTTGGCATGATTCCTTTTTAATATAGATAAGGAGTGTAAATATGTTCCATAATTTTGACTTTTCACCCGCTTTCAGCCACTTCACCGCCAATTTTTAAGGATGTTATTTTTGCGATATTGTTCTTTTAATCTTCAACGTAATATTCGTTTTTGAAAAGCGGAAAATTACGTCACAATCAACACATGAGGATAAAATAACATCAGTTAAATAACACCCTTAAAAATGGCCAGTGAAGTGGCTGAAAGCGAGCGCAAGAAAAGTACAAAAATTATGAAACATTTTTACACTCCTTATCTTTTGAAAAAGGGAACATGTTAGGATAGTGAAAAAGTTAAATCAAAAATTAATAAAATCTTTCTTCTCGGACGTTTTTAACAAAACATGTTTAAAAGAAAGATTGCTGCTCGCCTATAAATATATATATAGTGTGAGAGAGAGAAAGAGATAGAGAGGGGGGTATGAAAGTCAATTTTACAAACTTTGGTGACGAGTTCCTGATGCCGAAACAAGGACAAAGGTCCATGTAATTATATGTTCGTCAAACCTTTGTTTTTAAAAACATTTTTAATGTTTTAGGTTTAAATAACCTAAAACGGCCTAATAAACAAATCAACCAATCTGTTTATTATGATTTCTGTCTTTTTTAAATGCCTCATGAGTCTGAAATAGAAAGTTTTATCAGGGTTTATACTTGACGAACATAAACTGAACAACAAAATATACGCAGATGATACAATGTCCTGATGGAAGATTCATAAAGAAACTATAACCTTTAGACAAGACAGTAAAGGAAAGCGCGAAGAAAGGACTAACTCCTAACTGTAAGAACGCTGATGCGGGAATGCGTTCGCGTAGAAAAGCAAATGATCAAATTCATAAAATAAGTGATGAGACATCGGAAAATTTCTTTAGGAAACAAAAATGATACTCAAACACTGTCCCATATTATTTACACTATTTATATTCGGACTATTGTCCGAATACTTTGTTGTCGCTATCAAAACCTTTCAGTCGTTGTTCCCTCTGATTTTCATCAGGTTTATTTCAATCTGAATAATTCCCAGAGAATTCTGAACTGAACCCTTCATTTAATCTTCGGGTTAGACTATTCTTTTCCTCTGAAGGATATCGTCTATTTCTTATTTTTAGTACGTACAGCCCCGTTATTTATCACCCGTTTTGACTGAGTCCCTGAAAACAATGACCAGCGCAGGGATTGAAATCACAATGACTATGTTACTAAATCTACGAATTAATACTTTAATCCATGAGGCTAATGATTGTTGAAAATTTACTGTTATATATTTCTCATTATTAATAGTATATTTATACTTGTGCTAGGTCTGCTAATGGGGTCCGCATAGTCCACCTTATTCGCTGATTTTTCTGATGTTTAACTCTCCAGTGTTCTCTCATTTCTAGTATTTTCACTTCTTTCCTCAGTGTGTAATGGGTATTCCCTTTCCTTTTATATACGATCAGTTATGCCTGATTTCATTATCTCACTCTTTTCTAAGGGTTTTTGATATTCCTCGAGCCTTACTTAAAAAAAGAACTAGATATGTGTAGTGCAATGAGAACAGTTTACCATTATAGAGTAAATAAAGAGTTTACTTCAGAATTCCCTGTATGTTACCCAAAAATGACATCAACGGTTCGAATATAAATAGAGCCCATAATGATAACTTCTCATTCCATAAATGTAGGCAAATACTGTTTAAGATATAATTTTCTATATGTCAGTGAATGCTGGTCAATCTTGCAAATGAAGAAGAGACTTGAAGTGACACAGCTATGAAAATGGAGCAAAATGTGGCCAAACAAAAATATTTATAGAAAATAGGAAGTTGGTTGTTTTCTTGTTTTGCGTCATATCAACCTCGATATGTGATTTAATGTCGAAATCAAAATATTTTGAAAAAATCTGCTATGGTTTCAACTAAATATATATTGAACGCACTGGTATATCTTCAACAACAGATAACATGTATTGTTGGTCATTTTTTCCTTAATTTATTGTTGCTATATTTCTATCGCCCGGTTCACGCTCTACCCACGTCTATTGAACAGGTTAAGAGGCTCATCCCTTGTTCCCTGTTTAGGATGTGGTTTCCGGCTTTCTCTTTTCCAATCTTTTCACTATTACGTAGCCCCCTGCACATCAGTGGCGTTACCGCCTTGCTCGGGGTGATACGATTAAAAAAAAAATAAATATAAATATTTACTGATCGTAATTTTACTATAGGTTGCTATTTTTTATATATAAGTGTATTTTTATATTTACATAGTGTTTTGTTTTTGTTTGGAGGTTCATTATTTTCCATACCTAGAACACTAACAGCTGCTAGGATGGTCCAGGAAACAAAAGCAATTAAGAAGTTCTTACCCTCTTCACAAAATCCCCAAATTTCTAATACCAGGTATTGCTGCTGGGTGTAATTTATCGTCATACCCAGGACTTTAAAATAGAAAGGAGAAGGAAACTAAACGTTACAGTTATAAATAAATATATAATGAATCAGGTTTATTGATCTGATTTTTACGGATTGTCAGCCTTTATGAAATTATTTAAAGCCAAAACATATGTTGCGTTGTATTTTTTGTGGGAAAATATTTTGTATATCTTGAATAATAAAGAAAAATTATCCAAAGAATTTAACTATCACAAAGCATATTGTGGGTTAAAGAAGCTGTTGGGAAACAGCGAGTTTTTTTTTTTTAGTCATTTAACTCCAAGCAGGGAATTACATAAAAGAGTTGAAGTTTTAGGCAGGAAGGGGAGTGAAGACAGCTATAGGGGGTGAAAGAGAAAGGGCAAGAGAAGGATGTGAACACAGAACTGAAAACAGTTTCGAAGGTACAGAGAAAGAAAAAGAACAAGATACACGGGGTGATGTAGAAAGGGATGGAGTTGAGTGCATAAGAGACGGGAATTGACATTGCATTTAAATTCCTGGAGATTATAGCCGTCAGGGAAGCAAGTATATGGAAGGGTGTTCCACAGGCAGGAAACGCGAGAACAGAAACTGATGGAATAGAATTGTCGCTTGCATTTGGTTGATCTAACAGTAAAAGGAAGAGACCTTGTTGCCAGTCTGGTTGCCCGAGTAAATTCTTGTGGAGTAGGCACCAGTGACCTAAGTTCGTCAAAGCAGAAGCCATGAAAATATTTATAGAAGAGACCGAGGGAAGCAACATGCCGCCGATGGGAAAGTGGCAGAAATCGAGCTGCCAGGTCGGGAAAAATTACATTATAGATTCTCCTTTGGAGCCTGTCGAGAACACTGAGATGAACAGCAGGGGCGCCTAACCAGAAATAACAACAGTATTCCATGCAAAATCTGATGGAATCAATTAAATAATTTGAGTGAATTAGTAGCAGAACCAGAACAAAGATGGATGGTAAGCCAAATTTTACTCAAAGCAGTAGTTTCCAAACATTTTTACTTGGTCACATTTTCACAATTGTAGCGTGATGCCTTTAAAATTAAATATATTTACCTTACAGTGTACTGTCTTGTCACTTGTTGTTTATTGTTTTGCTGTGCATACTGTGAATTCCATTAAGCAGGTCTTAGAAAATTTCTGACAGCGTTGAACATATTGCGGGGAGCAAGGAAATATTCTATGCCTTTTGCAATTGTTCTCACTTGTCGAGCTCATTTGACTTTTTTAAACGATGCCCCATTTTTTTAAAAACTCAAATATAAAGCAATCTATTCTTGTAACAGCTGAGAGCCTTTTGAATGTATCACTCTGCAGGGTTTTTTTTTATATCGTGTCGTTGTAGTTCATTGGATATCGGCTCGGAACGAGAAACCGGGGAGCCGAGTTCGAATTTCATTTTAATTCTTTGCATTCACTTACGCGCAAATACTCTTGGGAAAGGAATTAATCTATTTCTTTCAGTCATAGGTTAAATAACAGGACAGATTGGGTTCTATAGCCTTGGTCGGCAAGCAAGTCTACCGCAGAAAGCAATGGCAACCTACTGCGGGATAATTATGTAGTTATGTCTCTTTCGAGACATGATCGCCCAAACGTGTATCACGCCTGGCACATAACTGAATATTTTGTCAAATATGAAAGCTAAAATTGTCAAAATTCGTACGAATAACAAAATAAGAATATTTTAATATATCTTAAAATGTATATGAACAATAATAAAACGAAAGATCAAACGGTAAACACACACACTTATGTGCGTGTGTGTGTGTGAATTTTCCTATTCTTAATATAGAAAACATATTTAATACACAGATATATATATATATATATATATATATATATATAAATTTTTTTAATATTCTTTATAATATTAATATTAATTAATAATATTAATATTAATATTAATATATATATTTTTAATATATAAAAGATATAGCAGTTAATAATATTCAAAATAATCCTGAAAAATAGTTACACACAGACGCTCACGTGCACGTGTCTAGAATAGACATATGTAATGGTAATCTACAAAAAACAATTGCTCGCTCATTTAAAAAACCCAAAGAGAGAAATAAAAATAAAAATATAGGCAATTGACAAATGGAAAAAGACAAAGACAAAGAAAAAAATGAAAAACAACGAACAATATAAAGCAAAAATTGCTAACGTCTTAGATCGACACAGCGTCAATTGCAATTCAATTGCATTTTTAGAAAAACATAACATGGAAATTTAACAATTAAAATTTAGTTTTAAATAGAATGGGATATGTCTACGGTTAAACATAAAATAAACTGCTAATCATACTTTTAATCCAAATTAAAATATATCCACTATTAGTATTATATTATAAATATAATTAAAATTATTAAAACTGATAAAAGAAAATTATAAATATAGAAATTTAAATCGGAAAGAAGAGAAAGAAAAGAAAGAAAAGAAAAAATAAAAAAAAGAAAAGAAAGAGAATGAACAGTATAGATAGAAAGGCAGTTGAAGTTAACATCTTAGCTCGGTACCACATCTATTACAAAAGTTCTGCTTTCTTAGAAAAAACATAGCACGGAAATCATTTTGACTATATTTATAATATAATCATAATAGTATGATTTACAATTTATTTTTTACTTTTTATTTTTATCGTAAATATATTTCATGATATTCAAAACTAAATTTCAATGTTAAATTTCCATGTCATGTTAGCTGCAGTGGTTTGTTAATTTGTTTATTATTTGCTTGGATTAAATTATTTGCACTTTACTTTTATTTATTTATTCTTTTCAGTTTTCGATTTTTACAGTAAAATTATATTTTTTATGTCTGCATTTTGAGATGAGTTCAGATCATTAATTTAGTTGTTTGTTTTGATCGTGGAAGGTAATAATAGCTATTTTTCCTCCAAGCAAAGCCTGCGGGTTCTGGATTGATTTTTGTAGGCTGACGTTATTTTTCGTATTTTCTATTATACTTTTGGTGTGATTTGGGTTTTGTTTTTAATTTCCCAGGTATGCTTAGAAAGCATTGTGCTCTTTGCGTATTTACTATTTGTGATGTAGTTTTGTGTGAGTAATTTCTTTGTTTCCAGGGTTACTTCTATGTATATTTTTACTCGTTATCGTCTGCATTTGGCTAACCTAACTGTGAATGGGTGGGACGCAGTTGCCATTCTGGTTGCACGAGTAAACACCAGTTGAGGAGGCACCGGCGACTTAAGTTCATCTGAGCAGAAGTCATGAAAGTACTTATAGCACAAACAAAGGGAGGCCACGTCTTGTCGGTGGGGAAGTGGCTGCAGTCGAGCCGCCAAGTCAGCAACTATCACGTTACTAACTCTCCTTTGGAGCCTGTCGAGAATACTGAGGTGAGAGGCAGGGGCGCCTGACCATAAATGTCAGCAGTACTCGATGCAGGGTCGAATGGTAGACTTGTATATATGCAGGATGGATTCAGGCGGAAAGAACGTCCTGGATCGACACAGTGACCCAACCTTCTTAGCAGTGGATTTACCTATAGATTCGATCTCAGTCAGTCAGTTAAGTGCCATACGTGATACACGCTGGGGCGATCATGTCTCGAAAGAGACATGACTGACTGGGCAGAAGATTATACCGCACTAGGTTGCCATTGCTTTCTGCGGTAGACTGGTTGCCGACCAAGGCTATAGAACCCAATCTGTCCTGCTATTTAACCCATAACTGGAAGGAAGAGACGGATTAATACCTTTCCCAGGGGTATTTGCGCGTAAGTGAATACAATGGATTCAACTGGAATTCGAACTCGGCTCCCCAGTTTCTCGTTCCGAGCCGATATCCATTGGACCACAACGCACATCACATTCGATGTAGCGGTTCTATGTGAGATCAGAAGAGAGGGTAAGGCCGAGGAGGCGCAGTGTATTGCACTCAGGGAGAATCACTTGGTCCATGCTTATGGGAGGCAGGAGAGGCTGCCTGTGATAGTTGACAGACAACAGCTTGGTCTTGGACGCATTGAAGTTGACAAGCCACTTCTTGTCCCAATTCACCACAGAGTGTAGATCCCGTTCAAGGTCAGCAGCGAGATTATGTCTGTCCGACATGCCAGGTTTCTTACTGAAGCAGGAGTATATTGTGGTGTCATCTGCGTAGATGCCTACTTGGGACTTGCTGTTTTTATTATTTGCACTTTAGCGTGTTATAATACAATGTAAACACGCAACAGTAGTCGATAGTGTTCATATTCATTACTGAATGAACGATGCATTATTCGAAACTGCTTACCTTAGAAAACCGTTAATTTATCTGACGTGTCACGGCCGCTTGACCACGAAAGACCGACAGTAAAAAAAAGAGCAAGTAAAAATATATATATATATATATATATATATATATATATATATAGTTCTTTTGTAATAATTAAATTAGACCAGTACATAGATGTATTAAAAAGTGTTTAATACAACTATATTGTAGAACTTTTAGATATATATAATTACAGAAACTATGCTCAAGTGAAATTTTATGAATAAATACCAACTTGGATCATACAATCATGGATGAATGTGTTTTAAGACCTTCAAGTTCTCCTAATATTAAAAATTGCGCGTTCATAAAGGATTAATCTTACGTGAGGGTAAAATCAGCTATTGTAAATTGCCTGAAGATACCAAAAGAAACCGAGTTCGCGAAATAATTCGTTTCCAAATTTAAAAAAGTGTTCATGAATATATATATATATATATATATATATATATATATATGTGTGTGTGTGTGTCTGTGTGTAGTGTGTGCGTGTGTGTGTGTGCGTTACTTTAAAAAATAGTTCTTATGATCAAAAGCAGAGCTTTTATCCAAATTCATTAAAAAGTTTTGTATAATTTTTTCGGTGCTTTAAAAAGTGTTCCATGTTTTTCTTTCAGCTAGTCAGTTAAGGGGCGATCATGTCTCGAAAGAGACATGACTAACTGAACTGAAGTTTTCCCTCAGTAGGCTGCCAATACTTTCTGCTGTAGACTGGTTATCAACCAAGTCTATAGTACCCGATCTGCCCTGCTATTTAACCCATAGAAGAGGGAACAAAGACAGATTTATATCTTTCCGAACTGAATGCAATGAATTCAAATGGAATTTGAACTCGGCTTCCCGGTTTCTTATTCCAAGCCGATATCCATTGCACTACAACGCAGAGGGTTTTTTTTTTGTTCTTTATCACATGAATTTATTCATTACTTCAAACTTTTTATTTAAAAAAACTCTGTATTAAAAAAGAACGACCTACTTTTATTTGTCAACAGTGTGTATTAGGTTTATCAGTCTGCGAATTGAATATGCGCAATACAGTATAATAAGGCTTGGATTAATAAAAAAAATAAAGTATTGAAAATAAATCCATTAATTATTTAGAAATGTATGCACATCATTTTGTTTATATTTAATTAACAATTTTGAGTAAATTTTGCAAAGTTATTTTAGTTTAATATAAATGTTTCTAAGGATTGGTGCTCTCAGTGTAGGTTTTATTGTGTTTTTCTTTTTTTAATATTACAGTTAGTAAAACACAAACAGTTAACCACGTTGTTTAAATTCATTTCCTCTTTTGATAAAATAATCATAATTACTTTGGGGATTGGTTACAATGCATTTCACTAAACACGTTCTTAAATCTTGTAATTAAAATAGAGATATCCACATTTATTTTTCATTCCACGTTGATGTTTGCCAGATTTTGATTTATCTAACCCATCGCAGAGAAGTGCAAGTCACGTAGAATCTAGAATCTGTAATAATCTGTATTCTACAAATATGGACTTGGAATTGTTGGTATTGTTTTAGAACAAACTTGAATGGTGACCCTATAAAATAACAGTATGTTATTTAACATTGAAACGGTGAAATTCAACACTAGATATCAATGAACTGATTTTTCCTTACGCTTATCAACTGTTTATATTTCATTTAACAACAAAACATGTTTTGAATTGTAATACATCGAGGAAGAGCAACGGAAGAGACATTTATTCTACCATTTGTTTTCCCCCTTTATTGACATATCACTGGTAAAATAACACTATATTTCACGGTGTAAACGGAAAGGCTAAAAAGAAAAAAGAATGACAAACATCCTTTGTTCCCATAGAGACTATTATGCTATAAAATATACACAAAATATATTTACTTATATACATATTTCCCACGCAGAGAATAATCACATATATACACAGCAATGTAGAGTGCAAAGCAAAATAAAAGGGAAGGTTCTTACATATAATATGGAGATACTCCTGTATCCGGAGAAGCCACGCTTAGGACTTTAGATACAAACAGGCCAGATTAATCTATGCTCCAGGTGAGGACATATTCCACAACGAGAAGCAACGAGTCTTGGGTTTTTCCAAATTCAGGATTGCAAGTTATTGTTTCGTTCCATATCTGGGAAAGATATGTTCCCAAAGGAAAACGGCCACATCACTTGTAAACTGCAGGGTAGGCGGATCATGGGACTCATCTCTACCGAAGAAGATACGCACATTCTGTGTCTCTACAATAAGAATAATTTTTTTTTAAAATGAATATTGCCATAAAATTATTTTTCCGTTACGATTCTTACTATTTAAATGGAGAAGTAGATGAGTTTGTACCTACCAAGAGTATTTATGAATGTAAAAGAACCTGAGTAGAATTTGAACTCAATTCTCCCAGTTTTCATTCCACTATTTCATCCGCACATCTAACCCTAGATATACTGAATGTGTGCTATCGCAACAGTATATTGCTTTTCATTCTGACTACATCAGCACAAAAACTACATTAACTAAAATTCTGGATTCACTAAGATGTTAAAAAATCTAGCGTGCACTTGTTAGAACTCATTGATTTAATAAAGTTTTGAAGCTGAATTATTTTTTCAGATAAGATCAACAGTGGATAAGTGATATCACAGTAAGAATCCCGTAGATAATGAGGTCCTGTTATAATTGTTTAATCTCCTGTTCATTGAAAATTTCCGTGGCATGTAGAAACGAGAATTAAAACCAGTATCAAAAGGCAAAACACACGGTGTGTTGTTTTTTTCTTGTTCTTTTATCACATATCTGTTAATAGACAAATGCACCAAAATCTGGAGCATTTAAATCAATCCCGACAGTTTGGGTCATTTCAGTGCCTTTGGCAGTGGGAAAAATGTTGCTCTCATAACATCCCTCCCCCACTATGCATTATAAATGAATAAATAACGCGTTCTAGCATGAATTCATTCCCACAGTGAAAAGTCAGTTTAAAAACAGGCTAGTTTAATGTTTCGTAAAATTGCTAAACAAAGCAAGATGTCTTCTTAGTATAGATATTTACTAAGCATGTTCCTTCCTTGTGAGAAAGATATAGCTACAAAAAACAAAGCAAAACAAAAAACAAAATCTCAGCTTTTGAGAATTAATCAAGCGAAATGTGACAAGGTCAACGTCTGGTGACTATAAATACGAAATATAAATAAAACGCAAAAACTTTGTGCATTAAATAATATTACGGCATCGGGAATGAAAATGATTCTGGAAAAAGCGCTTGCAGTTATCGTACTTGTTAGATTAAATGACAGATGTTTTACGAGAAAATTTATGTCGTAATATCCACTGAAACGTTTCTAGACCCTTGATCAGCGTGTTAGTTGTTTTTGTTCGGCGCTATATGAACTTCTATGAATTATTTAATGGCAAAGTTCAAATACTCTGTACGCATTTTCTTTTATTTTACGAATTAAGATGCTGGAACTTGAACACAGTTTTCTGATTAACAATTCGAAGACGCTATCCATTACACATTTGTAGGAAATTGTAGGAAGTCATGATCGCCAACGTCCTGAAGAGACAGGACACTAAGAAAATGTTTATAATTCTACTATTTAGTAAGTTAGCTCGTGCATTACACCCTATCATCAACTTGAACACGGTTTTCTGATTAACAATTTGAAGCCGTTATCAATTACACCCTCCACACATTTCATCGATGTGCAACTATGATGTTCTCCAACTATTCCCACTGATAAACAGTAATGCAATTATTTCAAGGCTTTTTAATAATTTGCAGGTTATTTAAAGCCAGAAAATATTTTTAGATTGTAAACCTGGTGGATGGCAACATGTGAGCAACGACAAAGTTTGGGAAGAAATAGAAAATAAAAAGGAGACTTCTACCTAGCATCAAAAATAGAGAGCTGAAATTTCTAGAGTAAATAGTGAAGTAAGAGGGCTTGGAAAAGTTGATGCCCATATGGCGTATTGAACGCAGGTGAGCCAGAGAAAACAATGCATAGCCCACCTAGAAAGCTTGAGTGAATAAATGGTTCAGGGAAGATAACAAAACGCCAAAATGTATTAAGACCTAGAAAGGACAGGAAATTGTAGGAAGTCATGATCGCCAACGTCCTGAAGAGACAGGACACTAAGAAGATGTTTATAATTCTACTATTTAGTTATTAAGTTAGCTCGTGCATTAAACCCTGTCATTAACTCACATAAATAATGAACGATTTTGTTTTCATTGCGAAAAAATGCCGTTTGGTCTTAGCTAGAAAGATGAAGCATACATAATAAAAAAGATAAGGGCTCTTTGACGGGATATAATGCTTGACAATCTTGTCTCACTAAATCATTTACGACTGAATAGTAATAACTGACAAATGTTGGTTTAATTTTTAAAATTACATATAATCGGTTCACGCGTTATTCATTCCTACCAAGCACAATGTAATATTTCTAAAAAGTCTTTTTTTTTCATTTTACTTAAAGCAAGGCAATAAAGTCACTAGCACGTTACTGATTGTTAGCAAATATCAGGAAAAATACTATTAAGGTGAAAAGAAAATAAAAGAACAGTAAGTAAGAAGACAGATGATAGTGATTGATATTGCATTTAAATTTTTGTAACTCAAAGTTGACTGGGAAACAAAGAAGCCCTCAGAGAGTTCTACAAGCGAGAAGTGAGATAGAAGAAACAGTTAGTTAAGAACTTACGGTTGCATTTAACCATTTCAACTGCAAAATGAAGAGACCTTGCATCCAATGTAGTCAGTCAGTTAAGTGATACACGCTTTGGGTGATCACGTATCGAAAGAGACATGACTGACTTGACAGAAGATTATCCCGCACTAGGTTGCCATTGCTTCCTGCGGTAGACTGGTTGCTAGCCAAGGCTATAGAACACAATCTGTCCTATTATTTAACCCATAACTGAAAGGAAGACAGGGATTAATAACTTTCCCAAGGGTATTTTGCGCGTAAGTGAACGCAAGGAATTCAACTGGGATTTGAACTCGTATCTAGATTTGTCGTTCCGAGTCGATATCCACTGCACCACAACGCACATTCTGCACCACAACCAATGTAGTCAGTCAGTTAAGTTCCATACGTGAAACACGCTTGGGCGATCATGTCTCGAAAGAGACATGACTGACTGGGCAGAAGATTATACCGCAGTAGGTTGCCATTGCTTTCTGCGGTAGACTGGTTGCCGACCCAATCTGTCCTGCTATTCAACCCATAACTGGAAGGAAGAGACGGATTAATACCTTTCCCAAGGGTATTTGCGCGTAAGTGAATACAATGTATTCAACTGGAATTCGAACTCGGCTCCCCGGTTTCTCGTTCCTAGCCGATATCCACTGTACCACAACGCACACCAATGTAGTACCACGCTTAAATTCATAAAGTCTAGGAACCTTAGTGGAACGTTGATCAAAACAATTACTGTGTAAGTTATTCTAGAAAAAGCATAGAAAAACATCGTTACGGTAATGGGAAACTAAAGCCGAGATGATAGGTCATAGACTATAACTTTCCAGATTCATTTTTGGATTTTATCAGAATTCTTTAAATATTTAGCAGGAGCAGAGTGCTATATGTGATTAAGTTCTTAGATCATTATTATTACTATTGTTGTTGTTGTTGTTACTGTTGTAATTTACATTTCTTTCCTTTTCTGCTGTATTTTAATCTAACTCCGATGTAGGAGTTTGGATAAAACGTTATATAAATGAAAGGACTTATTTCATGTGCCGTGTTCAAGGGGGCGTTACGATTCTCCACAGCCTTCGACAATCTATTGCTCTTATTAATATTAGTCCTCTTACAAGCTTTACAAATCTTCTAATTACACTAGGTCATTAGGTAGTTTATTCGATGCTTTCCTGTGTCTATCTTGACTACATCATGTCCTGTGAGTGTTAAATTCCATAAACTATCTTACCTCATTGTATGTCGAAAATATTGAAACTTTACATTTTTGATTCTAAGCACAAGTGTATTGCTGGTTCCCTTTTCCTTGAAAATCTTTACGTCGCTCACGGAGTCGTCTTAGCATTGTTCATTTGAATCATAACTCTGTTGCTTCAAGTTATTTTTTCATCTGTGAAAAAATTGTTCCGGATTCACTACCATATAGAAAGATTGATAGAGGCATAGAGGCTCAGCAAAGAACTACTTCTCAAAACTAATGATTATTTCATGAGTGAAATGTGAAGTTTTCAATGTGCTTGTATGAAATATTTGCCGTTATTTAGTTTCAAAACTATTTTTTCTGATGCCTGAAAGAAGCGGGTCTGTTAGGGCTACAAGATTCCAGAGATTTTTTAAAATTTTTTATTCTACTTTTTCTTATTTTCTAGAAAAACTTCTAATTTATGCCCAAGTTTCCATAACTCGTTTTCACTAATTCTTCTTCTTCTTCTTCTTCTTCTTCTTCTTCTTCTTCGTCGTCGTCGTCGTCTTATTCTGACTCTTCTTTTAATTCGACATCATCTAATTTTTTTTCTTCTTTTAAGTTTTTTTGTCGTCTTCTTCTTCTTTTTCTTCTTCTTCTGCCAAGTTTTTTCATCTTCTTATAATAAAACATTTACCGACATTTTCACGTGAGAATTAGGGTTAATGTTCTTTTTTCGCGAGTTATTGAGCATATTCCATCGAATATTTTATTGCATTGTCTATTTCTCTCAGCCGTATCACTATCCGTAGACAAAGCCCCCGACTTAGTCTCATTCTGCCCGAAGATAGAGATCTTGACAATTGCGATCTCTCACTGAACTCTGAGTATTCAGCCAAAGACTCCACACTGAGACGGAATATGACAAGGTCGGTTTTAACGTGGGGAAATTGGACACAAATACTCAGGTTAAGGGCCAACACTTACCCAGCTTCTCAACCGCATGCGTTGGGAACCAGAACGGGTACACTGGGGCCCAAGGTTTAAAATTTACCCAGCCTCCGCAAACGTGAGATTGGGTGCTACGTTTATGCATTTTTCTCAGCCGTGTCTCAGTACATAGACAGAGCCTCTACTAAGTCCTACACTGCTCGAATATAGATAGATTCTCTGTCTTTATCAGCCGACTCTCAATCCGTAGAACGAGCCCCGAATGAGTTGTTCTCTGTTTTCGGACAGAGAGGTGGCATGAAAATTTTGAGTTCTCGCGAAACGTAATTTATCCAAAGTCTTTCCACTAAGTAGGGATGTGACACAAAGTCGAGTTTAACAAGGTGTTTCCTAGATTGTAGACTTTGGCAAAAATTATTCGGGCCCGGCATATGAGAGACCGGGCTGGTCTATTTTTATCAGCTGAGACTCTACCCGTAGACATAGCATCGTCTGAGTTCCTCTCCGCTCAAAGAGAAGCTCGCGTTCAATCAGATCTCTGGGTATTTCCCCTTGAAGCGGGATACGACGCATGGTCAGTTATTTCCGTGGTGTTTCCGATCGTGTACATTCGGGCAAAAATTCCCTAGGCCCCACAGACGAGGGATCGGGTTCTTTTCTATTTTCCACAGTCAAGCCTCCGACCGTAGACAAAGTTTCGTCTGAGTTCTTCACAGTTCGAGAGGAATTTTAGGTATTTACGAGAAACCTCTCCCTTGAGACTGGATGTGACACAAAGCCGACTTTTAATGTGGGAATTCCGGGCTTCCCGTAGACATTGCATAAGGCAGGGTTAGGTCCTTGTCTAATTTTCTCTAGACGAGACTCTGCCTTTCGGCAGAGACTCGTCTGAGTTCCTCTCCACTCAAAGGCAGAGAGTCCTAAAGGCAGATTTCGAGCAGATTTCTGATGCTGAATACTCTTTTCGTTCTTTATTTAAGGCGTCTTGCCTAGTTGATTTGTGTTACCGGGAGTGTCTTATTTACTGCGCAACATACCTTTTAATTGTTATTGTTCCAAGTTTCACCTTAACCGAGGGTGGTAACACCTATTAGGGTCCAGGCTATGGAAAAATAGTGAACCCTCTCCAAAAACAATATGAAAGTATAAAAATACATTTTGTATTAAGAATAGTGCAATGCATTTATATAAAAAGAGACCAACAATACATATTTATAGTAAAATGGCCAACAACACATTTTATAATAAAATGATTAACAATTTAACATTTTAAAGCAAAATAACCTGAAATATATTTTGTCTGTAGTTGAAAGTCTACTGTTAGCTTTGAAATATATTTAATTGAAGCCAAAAAATTGTGTTAAGGTCATTTCGGTTTCTGGATTAACTGACCCATAAAGATTGATAAGCTCCTAAACAAAACCAACCAAATAACCAACTTATACTCCGATACACACCTTTGGGTGTTGGTTGATTTTACTTGAAGTTAACCATCATTTGAAATCATAAACTGACGCTGTATATTTTCACTATTTGGAGAAACAGGACCAGAAATATATTTTCGGTCCGAGGCAGGTTTCTTCCCTGAGGTCGCGATCCTTGATAAACAGCGATATAAGATTAATTTTTCTTTAGTTGTGTTAATGATTGTAATGTTTCAATTCTAGACTTCGTAACACTGCATGCAATTTATTAACACTACTGGGGTGATCGGAAGGTTCATACCAATTATTAAGGGAAATTAAAACACAAAATAAAATTATTCGATTAAATATTTATTGAAATAAATATGAATCATTTTGTTGCACAACCTTTCTCCATCTTTCTTTCAACTTAAAGATTCTATTTTCTCAGGATTTCAGCGCTTTCTCGATAATAAACTTATTATGGTGTGTTTTTTTTCATGTCTTTCAAATAATTAAAATTTTGACCATTGAGATTATTTTGCAAGCACCTGAGTAAATGAAAATCCAAAAGTGCATTGTTTAATGAAGATGGTGAATGGGATAACACATACCAGCCAAGCTGCAAGAATTTATGCCAGGTTTTCAAAGAATCGTATGGTCTGGCATTATCCTGATGGAAATAAACATCTTTTCCGTTAGCCAATTTTAGTCGTTTTTTTCTTAAATTATTACCTTTAATTCGTCTAGTTGCGAGCATTATTTTTCAGAATCAATTGACTAGTTTCTTGTCAGAAGCCCATAGTACAGGATTCTTTTCCAATCCCGCCAGATGCACAGAATGACTTTCTTATGGTGAAGTCTTACTTTTGGACTGGCTGAAGTTGACTCATGTCACTTACCTCAGGAGTTTTTCGCCTAACATTGTTGCAAACAATCCATTTCTCATCATCCATCACAATTTGCTTAAAAGTTGCATTTTCATTGCGTTTATAAGGCAACTCACAGAAATGCGACCCAAAAGATTATTTTTACTCAATCATATGATACCCAAACATTGTATCAATTTGATACCCAAACTTCACTAATTGCTCATGAATGGTAGATGTTGATAAATTTAGTGTTTTTGACAATTATCGCGTTTTTAATGCCGTTTATTCTTAATTAATGTCTTGACTTATTCGTCACCTGTAATGAAGGTCTGCCTAAGCGTACTTCAGCAATAAAACTACAATAGTCAACTCTAAACTTAACAAACAACTTCAGTAGAGTTCTGTCAGCTAAAGTAATTTCAGCGTACACAGCACATATCTTTTTTGTTGCTTGCAAGGTATTTTTGCATTTATGGTAATAAAAATGCATCAAGTATCTAAAATGTACCTTATAATCATAGCAATGCAAAATTAATACGAATTAAGTAACTTTAAGCTCTTTTTCTCAATAGATAGTTTGGAGCGGGCTCTAATAGGAAATGTAAGCACATTATATCTGTCGATAAATTTGACGTTTTCTAACGTGTTGGAATATGAGCGGCTAAAATCGACATGAACTTTTCGGACAGCCCCATAAATAAAATATGATAAATGGTTCGTAATTCTAAAGTGTAAACTTTAACAATTTAAATAGCTTATAACATAATATTTGAAATTTACATTACTTTACATCTGCATGAAAAATTACAGTAGAAATAAGAAATAAATTCTTTATATTGTCTATAAATTAAAAATAATTTATCAATTTTAATTTCAATTTTAATTCCATTTTTATACAGTGTGCCTAAAAGTCGGGATATATCTGTACACCTTCTTCAACATAGCCGATAAAACGAAGTCAAAGAGAGAGGAGTAGATTTTCCAATCTAGTTGTGGAAATTGGGATTCAGCCAGTCTCTTACTGCCATGGAGTAATGGGAAATTGCTCTATCCTGTTGGAACCACTCAAGGAGGTATTTCAGATTAGGAGATTAAATGTAATCTCACCGGTTACGTTAGCATTAAAGTAAAACAGTTCCAATAAAATCCGTTGTGTTTCTTATTTGCAAGGGCCCATCCAACGCGGATTGTTTTGCTATAACACGTTATGCCCGTGGCGGGCTCGTTGATTGTGACGTTCGTCCTCGTCGACGTCGTAACGACACCAGTTGTGATAATGCCACCCGGCTGGCCGGTTGGTTCGGTCGCTGTTGCTGGTCGTGACGATCTCGTCCGATGATGTCGTCACAAAAGCTGGTTTACAAAACGTCTCTTGCATCAACGCACCACTGTCCCGCGTTGTGAATTGATCCCAGAGGTCGCGTCGTAAAATTTTAGTAGTCGCTTTTAGAGTCAGTCCGGACACTGGTGCTCACTTGTGGTTAAAAAAAATAAATACGGCACAAAAAAATAAAAAATAAAATAATAAAATAAATGAATAAGGTCAAACATAGCTGGAGAGTTACGAAGAATGTTTTTATATAAAAAAAAAAACAATGTTTTTCTTTTCAGGAGCAGATAATACAGTTGTCGGAATACCGGTTTACAACGGAGAGAGAAAGTTCGTTTAAAAATATCAGAGCTTTCGATCCTAAAATAAAAATGTCTTGTCTAAGTTTTGTTAAAGTAAACAGAGCTCTTCAAATTTTCACTAAAGTCTTTTCACATATTCATTAAATTTTCAGTTAAGTCTTTTCACATATTCCCTATAATCAGGGCTGTCGATTCTCTATGCAACTTCTAAAATAACAAAGTCCTTTCGGGTCCTTATCAGAGTTTAACGGAGTTTACCGAAGTAGAGCGAACGAGGAATCAGAATTTTCGATTCTCCCGTGATTAAAAAAAAAACAATAACGTTCTTTCGGGATTCATATCGAAGGCGCATTATTCCAAATTAACTCTTTAAGTTAATCGGTGGAAGGCTTCATTCGATATTAACTCTTTAGCCATAAGTTCTATGGTAGGCGACCAACCGTGGGTCATGGCTCCTAGTTGGGAACCTTTTTCCACAGTCGTTACATTTCGACTGTAATTCCAGAGACTAACTCCGACTCTAAACTGAGAACAACTCACAGATTCTCACAGCTACTCAACAAACTAAAAACTGATTTTTATCGCCGAGTCTCTATTTTCATAACCCTTTTCAATCCTCTCGGGGGATCTAGCCGACTCGAAGCTTTTAACCAATGAGATTATTTTCACCCACACAATTTGTGTCTCAACGAATGAGGTATAATCCTAAAACTGAAAATATTTAAATTCACACAAATTTCTGTTCTCAGGAAATATCTGTTGAGGGGCTTTAACCCCGCCTGAACCCATCAAATAATCCTGACATTTTATTATGACTGCGACCATTTTGTCAAACTTCTACCTGGTCTAAAATAATGCGTATCTTATATGAAAAAGAAAGAAAATTATATTTCTCTCCTTCCCTCAAATTGTCAGCTAATTTATCTATTACCCGGATTTTACAAGTACGTGATAGCATTAAAATAGTTAATTTTTTTACTCACGGTATTTTACAAGCATACGATAGAATTAAATAATTTTTTTTTAGATAGGCTCACATCGCAAATTACAATAAAGCACAACCAATAATACTACTAATATTAATTCCTCTCTTTCCGCTGTAGTAAACCAAACAAAAGAATGTCTCCCCGCGGGATATAGTGTCACATTGCGTCCGGTGCCTAATATTCTTTAGTTTAACCTCGCCGTTCACGCCAAACAAATCTTCGTCGCTGAACAAAACACAGTCTTCTGTCTGTAAAGCGGTTGTTTTTATCCAGATTGATAAATCTCAACTTTATGGTTATCCATTATAATATATATTATTTGTCGTCATTATTATTATTATTGTTGTTGTTGTTGTATTTTGCTAGTGTAGTACGTATTGCCCTCACGTCTCAGCTAGAGATTTAAAGAGACAAGTTCTTTGCATCAGAAAAAAAAAAGAAATAGATGAAATGCCTTGCAGTCAGAGAGACAAAATGTATAATTGTTTTGGTTACCTGGCTATAAATATCCGTAAGATTTGAGAATTACCTATGAATGTGGTATTTTTACAGCACATATTTTTTGTATGGACAGCTGGAAGTAGTGCATTACTTAAGTAGACAGGTCCACTCATAAAATATAAGGAAAATTGCAGCGGGAGGGGGACATTTTAATAGATTAGCAAATTGTAGACTTTTCTTTAGGCAGCGACAGATGACAAAATCAAAAAATATTAATTCACCATCTATTTAGAAGAGGAAATTTTATTTATAATAACGATCCCTGATAAATTTTGTGACATTAGTCAAAGTCACTTAGCTGTTATTTATAAATGCTATGTTTGAAACTATAAATAAAATGAAATTTGCATTTTTAAAAATTTTTTGAATTTTTCTACCCATTTATTTACTTATTTTGTTTTACTTTTGAATTTTTTAAACTTCATTTTTTATAGAATATTTTTTTAGATAGCGCCTGCACAAATATTTCATTTTCATAATTATTCATTTCCAATGAAAATAAACGGATCTATAATTTTATTAATTTATATAAAGTTTTGTGCTTTGACTAAAACTTCATATACCTGTTTGTCCGTTGTTTAAAAGAAGTCCTGTCAAAAATTTTTGCTTTCGTGCACAAAACTGCAGCCACAAAAATCTCTGTAAAAGTCAGAAATCAATTTGACATTATATAATGTCAAATTGATATTATAAAAAGGGTCATCATTCCTTAGTCGCTATATTACAAACCGTTGGACAAGCCATATCAGTTAGTAGACATCTTTTTTTTTCCGTTTTTTGACAATAATGTCTGGCCTTCAATTTTTCTGCCTGTTTACATTGGTTTTCACATAGAATGGCGACATTTCTATTTATTTAATCGGTGCTGGGTGATGTTCATACTAATGTTTGTTTACATATTTTTCAAAATGTTAGCACATTGTCCAGTGTAAATATTGATCTACTCTATCATGACGATTTTGATAGTCATTTAGGGCAAGTAGGGAACATCATGAAAATAGATGATCTATTGTTTCCTGGTATTTGTCATAGTATCTGCATTTTGGATCAACTGTATTATGAATGATATTTGCCTAAAATTTACAAGTGAAAACATTCTGGCCTTTTGCTGTAAGTATAATGCCTTCAGTTTCAGACTTTAAACTAGATGCTTTTAACAATCGATGAGTATTAACTCTATCAACATAGGGTTTATTAGCACATTCTGGATATTAACCATGTAGAGGTCTATCTTGACAGTGTTGTTTTATCCGTTCAAGAGCTTTATCCTTGGATTTGTTTTTCATATTTTTTGTTGCAACAGTGGGTTCTTCAGTTCTGTTTTGGTTTTATACAGAATCCTCTCAATGTACACCTTGTTAGTGTTTACCACATTTTTTCATTATTGAATATTTTTCTTTCTTTCTTCTTCTTCTTCTTCTTCTTCTTCTTCTTATTATTATTATTATTATTATTATTGACTGAGAGAACAGCGTGCCAACAAAACGACGCAGAGAACAAAATATGCAGACTGAGAAGGATAGATTAGGCACTTGTGACAGGTGTTGATAAAAGCAATGAATAATCTTGTAAATGATGCCGAGTAATAAATAACTTCTGTTAGAGTAATCCAATCTACGCAGGCGTTATCCAATGGAGAATGTCCCCAGATATTTAGACTGATACCTGGTATTCCCAAGGGGTCACCCATCTCGATAATGACTAAGTTCGATGTTGCTTAACTTCAATAATCGTACAGTAACCGGTGTTTCATTATTATTTGGCCATTAGCCAGTAATGTACAGTGGCTCTTTACTTAGGAGACATGCCCAGCTGGTTAAAGTCAGACAACAGGCAAGCAAATCGGAGGTATTGATCGGGATATTTACAGTATACCATTGTAACTGGTAGATTAAACGCAAGATTAAGTGACAACAAGTCACATCAATATTCCAGAGGTCTTTTCAACAATTCTATTTTAATCGATGGTTACAAATCTTCCTCTATTTTTCAGTTTTTCCAGTGTCTTCTTCCGGTGTCTTGGAGACCATCCTCAACGCTTCACTACCGACTGGTGACGTTCTATATTCCACAATTTATTTGTTCTCTTACAAGGTCATGGCACTTTTTTTATCTTTCAGATCTCCTGTATAATCGACCGAAAAAATTCCATCCTCTAATTGACATATTTTCTTCAATGTTTTTCCGATCCTCTGTCTTCAATTTGGTGGTCTGCTTTAATCTTGCAGTCAGAAAAACGTTCATTGTTTTCAGAATGAAATGTCAGAATGTCTATGCATATAAAAACTATAGTGTTTGTATGAGGACATTGCTACAACGAAATGCTAACAATGAAAAGCCGGTAAAAAATAAAACTCTCGAAGAGTTTAACCGTCACAGAATAGCGAGCCGCTTGCACAGTTACCAGTCGATTATCTTTCCTACCCAGCCATGCCTATTTTATATGCTTTCTGGGCCAATTTACTATATTTTTGGAATATGGCGTTGTTTCATCATGACTTGTACTGTTAACATTTTTTGATTGCCCGTCTTGTATCTATTCTTTATTTTTATGATAGTTTTATATGCATAGCGTAGATGTGGTACAAGACTGAAAGTATGGGGCACTCTGTGAGCATCAAACTCACTATTTTACTGTAATTGATTTAACGAGAAATGTTTGCTAACTAGGTTCAGCTGCTAAGAAAATCCGGTTCAATATGTTTCTCCAGAATCTATATTACAAATATGTCTACCATTCGTCCATACTTAAAATATTGCTGCTACATATGGTCCGTTGCTCCTGCTATTTACCTTAAGTCCCTTGATAAGATCCAAAAAAGAATTAGTAATGTTACTGATCCTGATTTGGCGGCTCGGTTTCAGTCACTTTTCTCCCGCCGTAAGGTTGCCTCTCTGTATCTTTTCTAGAAATACTTTAATGATAACTGTTCGGATGTGTTCTTTGCTATGGTACCTAGAAATTTTTAAATTAAGCGCAGTACTAGACTGTCGTCGAAATCTCACCAATATACAGTAGAGCTAGCTAGATGTAGCCGTAAATTATATGTTAACAGTTTCTTTTTTCTCGCACTTTTCGCTTGTGGAACTCTCTTACGGCTCCATGTTTTCCAGGTAACTTTGGTCTGCAAGCATTTAAAAGCAGTATCAATCGCTATCTACTGTCCTCTTGATTAGTCTTTTGTCTTTCTACTCATTATTATTGTTTCTATTTCTAATTCTTTCACACTTTGTGTGCGTTTTGGTGCAGTGGATATTGATTCGGAACGACAAATCGGGGAGCAGTGTTCGAATTCCAGCTGAATTTCTTGTATTCACTTACGCAAAAATGCCCTTAGGAAAAGTATTAATCCATCTCTTCCCTCCAGTTATGGGTTAAATAACAGGACAGATTTGGTTCTCTAGCCTTGGCTGGCAACCAGTCTACCACAGAAAGCAATGGCAACCTACTACGACATGATCGCCTAAAACGTGTATCACGTATGGTGCTTAACTGACTGAATGACTTTTTTTTTTACCCCAGTTTAGGGATTCACTATTTATCTGTAGGTGGGTTCCTACCAGGTGCTACCACACTGTATCAGGGTTAATTAAGAGGTGGTACTACACTCCTCAAAACCTTCCAACCAGAGGTCTTGCTGCAGGAAGTAGTTTATTGTCATACCGAATATGACATTTGATTTTACTCGGAGTTGCATTATTTTAATGCTTAAATTGTCCACGTTGTAATTCTGCTAATTTCACCCTACTCGCTCCGCCAAATTGGTTTGTGTTGCATAGGATAGTTTAACATCGCAATTCCCGCGGTTCCAAAAATTCAAATAAATGAATAAAAGAAGAAAAAAAATGAATAAAAAATAGTTTAAATGATTCTCCACCCCCGCTCTCCCGCCTTTGGGACGAGTGGCGATCTCTCCGATGAGACTGTGATTCTCGCAAGCTATCTTATATTTTATCCAAGTCACGTTTTTCTGGATTAGCATTTGATGGGGAACAGCTTTTTCCCTCTTGCCAAGGACAAAGAATCCTTGTATGATAAGTTTAATTTTAATTCTCCACTCGAATTTATTCTGGAAGGAGATATTTCGACTTCTACTAAGTTTCAACTTAATAGATAATAATATACCGTTACCTAAATAACTTACTCTAACTCATGTATCTACAGGTAATCCTACATCCGAGCACACAGCTCTTAAATTTCCTTCTTTAAGTGATGAGAAGAGATGATAATGAAAATTGGATAGAGCATCTTACGTTAATTCTTAAGATAACCCTTTCTTTACCCCTTACAATCTACGTCTTTTCAGCGATACTCTCTAGTTTAATACAGTTTTCTCTTTCCTCTTTTTTTATAGAATAAATAGGTATACAGTCATCCGGTCTATACCCATTCCCCTTGGTTTGAACAGGAATAGAGGCTTGTTCTTTCTTTCATCTTTACAATTGGTTTCCGTTATTTGAGGCACTAATAAAGGTAGATGTAATGAATTTTTAGTAACATGACTAACTTTTTGCTATTTCTCTTCATACTGAAGGTATTGATTTAGTAGTTTTCTGTTTAATGCATCCAGACTAGTAACAAATAACTTAGCCTCTTAGGTAGGGCCTTGAGAGTGTGCTCTGATCACCAGTCACATAATGTCGAGGTACTTGCAATGCCATGTCACGTATGGAAAGGTGTCCTTACTACTATTCCCAGTGGCCAATTCCGAGGCCACACTATACTGTAGCCTGCGCCAATTCGGGCACATATTACCTTAGATGACCGGCATTTGCTATTATTCTTGATCTTTTCCACCTTTATAACATAGCATAGCATGTCCAAAAGCAAAAAAATCAAGTAAAACTAAACCAGCTCGCCAAAAAGCACTTAGATCTTTTAACCACTCTTTCTCTCTGCGTAATGGCATTGTTCCTCTTGGGACACTCTCTAGATATACTAGTACTTCATGAAACTAATCTGTATTCTACCACTGAAATCTCTGTCCTTAGGTCTGGCCCTCTCTTTCGGAGGGACTAAAATGTACACATGTATGGCTACTATATTTGGGAAAATCTCCCACTGGCAAGGAAACTATTTCTTGAGTCACATGTAACTCTGAATTTCACTTCTAAACTCAGTCAGATATCACTCCTCCTTTTATATTTCCCCTTCGTGAATGCTGCCTGTCAGATACAATTTCTCTTTGTGTAGATAAGACCGTCGCTCTACACTTGTCTTCAATGTCCATAAGTGGCTTCATCACTCTAATGCCACTGACGTCGCTGGTATCCAAACCGTTGTGTAAAAAGACGACCGACATTCTCTAGACTAAAGTGTATAACATGGTCTCTTCCTTTGACTATGGAAGTCGTCGTAAAGCAAGGCACAGTAGTTGGGAAGTGTGTCGCAATAACTGCAATAGTTTCTAGTATTGTAATATGAACCTACGTCATTAAACAATTAGTTCATTAATCTTGTGTTCCAGTGTTTTCCTTTAAAACATTATTAACCCAAACTACGAGATGATATGAGCATTATAACAGTGGTAACGAGAAATCGGAACTGATGTTGTTTTTTTTTTAATTTCATTTTGATGGGGAAAATAATCATTTTGAGGGGGTCAACCAAGGATTTGAGTAACGTGCAATTAGGAGGACATAACAATTGTGTTAAAATTAGTTATTGGAACAGCAAAAACAAATATTGGAATATCAAACACTGATCTTTGATGCCATGTAGCAGAAATCGAGAGAAACTAGCACTGCAGTTTCATTTATGGCTGATAGACTCGAAACCTCCATTGGTGAATTTGTACATAGCCCTGAAGAAGGTCTTCTGTTTCTGGCTTATTACAGAAGAAATGACAAAACCAGAAAACGAAAAATATATAATTATATTTTACCTGAAAAATCAGGAAATATTACATTTGGGGAAATTTAATTTTGACTAAAATGTTCAGTGAAAGAACTTTCTTATCTTACACACCTTGGTAATGCTTTAATAACACAAAGATGATTTTTTTTTACTTCTGCTTGTTTTGTAAATTGCGAATTTGGAAAATTTAAACTAAACGAAACATCTCCAAACTAGTTTATTTTTTGTGCTAGGCTTAAATTTAAGTAAAGACACATAAATTATTTGGCACATTTTCACAACTTCAACAGGATCCAAAATTAACCCTCCAAACAATAGAAGAGTCAGTTAAGTGCCATTCGTGATACATATTTGGGTAATCATGTCTCTTTCTAGATATGGCCGACTAAGCAAATATTCCATCAGATATTACTTTCTGTGGTAGACTGGTTGCCAATCAAGGTTATATAACCCAATTTCTCCTGTTATTTAACCCATAGCTGGAGGAAAAAGTGGGGGATTAATAAATTTCCCAAGTGTATTTGTGTGTAAGTAAACGCAACGAATTCAACTGAAATTCAAAATCGGTTTTCCGTTTTCTTGTTCCGAGCCGATAGCCACGGCACCACAACGCACATCCGAATCTGAAGAATGTCAAAAAAAATAAGTCTATGACACGATACTGCAAAAATTGAAGAAAGAGATTTTGTAGAAATGAAGATAGTAGGGTCAGAGGGAAAAAAGAAGAAAAAGTAGCCGCATCGAACCCAAATCATTCTTACGCAGAATATTTTATTACCCTAAAGTTACCATTACAAAAATAAAGTGTTTCTAATGTTAAAAAATGTAGCAGAGACCATGTCATTGTAAATCAAACAAAGAAAAATGCAATAAGGTTTTATGGAGTAAAAGTTGTATTGACAACTCCAAATCTGAATGCGGCCCATAGGAGAAAAAACTAGTGAAGATTAAAATGAATAAGGTTGAAGTAAAATTTTAACTGGCCAAAGACAAAAGCAATACGATAATTAACGAAAAGAAACCATGAAAAATCTTATGAAGAAACGCGTTACCGTCCGAATTATCATTAACGCATTTCAGTTATGCAATTAACGCATTTTCAATTATTACAAATAATTCTAGCATCATTTGCTAGCGTTTATGGCATTGGCGCTGTCGTCATAAATTCTTCCCTTCCACATGATTGCTTCCCCAACGGCTACAACCTCCAGGAGTTTAAGGTCAATAGACACCTCCTAACGCACTAACTCGCTCCCATTCTTTCAAACGCTCTTCCCATCTGCCCAACCCTCATCCTCGGTATCGTTACCCATCTATCACCTTCCTTCTGACATGTCCTACACCTAACCACTCCTCCTCTTTACCTTCCCCTATGTAACCCCATGCGCAATAGTGGCAATGGAATGCCTTGCTTGGGGTGAAATGAAAATAATAAAAGCAGCATCTAGAACGCTAATAAGGACTGAAAGAAATGATAGTAAAAGAAGTAAAATTTTGCTGTGAAAACATTTTACAATGATACACCGTAAGAATTTTTTTTCAAACAGATTACTGTTCATTATTTTTTTCGGGATCCAAGAAAAATATCCCAATACATACTGTCAATTAAGGAACAATTTTACTGAATTATGATTTCAAGATGGCGTATTTACCATCAAAGTGATTGGAACAGGCGGATATTCGCCAAAATTAAATAACCTCTTCAGGAGGCATTAATCATATCTGTAATTTGATAAAATGAGACAAAGTGTTTCGTGTAACACAATAAGGGTACTACCCGTGACATTGAACGAAATTAAAATACAATTCAAGAATGATAACTACATGTTGAAAAAGATGAATGACTTAAAAGTGAGATGGGAAGAAAGAAAAAAAGAACAAAACCAAGCGTTACCGAAAATAAGACTTTTTCCAACAATGGCGAAATGCTCCAAATTTGGTAAAGTCATGCAGAGGTTGTGCTCTAGCGGTAGAATTACCGGCTGTGAATTATCAACCCTGATAAACCTTCGTTTAGGTTGCATGTTGTCAGCCTTTGAGATTTCACTCGCCTGATCGACTCAGTCGATTAAAAATTTAATTGGGCAATTAGAGTTTATTGCTTTACTCGCCCGCGGTCGATTAAAAATCTCGCAATGAAACGTGTCCCTTCAAATATAGAAAATCTGATTCTTTTTACAACCCAAAAATATGCAATTGAAGATTCACAAGTTACTTAAAATGACCTCCAATGAAATTATTGAACTCTTTGGTCTTATGTATGGCGCCTGATTTACGTCGAAATGTGTAGTTAAACAAAAGACAGTGATATCCCGCCATCATCAAAGTAAGATCTGACAAATGGAATTTAGATTGACAGGCTACTTTTATCGTCTCGGTCAGTGTAAACATTCGTTTAATTAACACTTCCAGTGTGGTACCAAAATGCCTCTGTCACCCAGATTAAAGAGACTCACAGATGTTTAAAAACTCATTTGGAAAAATATTATACTTGACTCAAGATCTATATTTTCTCCCCGCTTACGAAAAGTAAAAACGAATATTTGAAAGACAGAAAAAAATATGCATTCTTCTTTCAAACATGCACCGAAAAACAAATTATCCAAATAAGTAATTTTTCTATATAAAATCGTTGAGAAAATCAGATTTGGTATTTTTTATCATCTATGAGATGAAGGTTGTAGTCAAACAGAAGAAAGAAACTACGAATTTACGTACCTCTACTCAATTGCCAAAAAACAGCATATCAAGTTGGTAAAAAAAAGTGCTTAAACTTAATAAAAACAGAGTTTTATCATCAAAATGTTTATGCTATTATTAAGAGGGAAGATAAAATTTTGTTGTTATTATTTTTAAAAAAAATTTAAATCCTTTCTAACACGTTCGAAATTTTAATTAAAATTTCACTTTTTGTTTTCCGTCAGCGATTCACGCTACGTTTACGTAAGGTGACTATAAAGAAAATAAAGTCGGTCTAATAAAATGATTTTGGGGCTAGTAAATTTTTTCCTCGCACTCGACCGCCGGTCGAGTGATTTCTTTTTCAATTCTGAAAGGCTGATGTTGATTAAACGAGATCTTTGAATGGTGCCAAGTGTTTGTCGTCATCAGTTTTTCAAAATGGCCTGGAGTATTTAAGTGTAAAAGATCTATTTCCACTGTAAATTTTCTTCACAAGCTGTTTCGAGATTTGGAGTTCTAGACACTAATAGCATGTAATTTAAATCAAAGGTCTGTTATGAATAACCAAGAGTGGTCTCCCCTTGTTTCGTCACTTTCTCTTTGGGAGAGTTATTTCTGTTTACTGAGACTATAAAAAGAACACTAAACGCTAACTTTGTATTCACAGTTGAATAAAGTTTGGCTTTTAGCCAACCAAAACTTCTAAAGTTTTCTGCAAGCGGAGACTTGGCCTAAGGAGACGGACGAGTGTGTATTGATTATTGCGTGCGACTTTGTGAGTACGTGTTTCGAACTTCGTCTTTGTTTTTGTCCATATTGTCGTTTGTTGTAATTATTGCATGAACTTTTTCGGGTGTTAGTGGGAGAAACAACTAAAATGCCTGAGTTCACCATCACTATCAATGTAGAGTAAGACACTGGCAAAGAAAGATGGGATCTACATTGACCAAATCCGGGATTTATTAACAAAAATATGATAGTGGCCGTCCCGAAGGCCATGAATCTGACTGCAGCTAAAAGAATATCACTATTTATATCTGATACCAAAACACGGAACTTTAACATTGTCAACAGCGAGAGTATGGAAGAAGCACTGAAAAGCCTCAATATTGCTCCCAAAATATTGACAAGACGGTTAAGGGTAATATGGGATGTGTTATTGGGATCCAAAAAAGAAGCAAAGGGAGTTGCAGTAAGTGTCATGACGTCAAAAGCGTCCGTATCCAGGCAAAATATATGGGAACCCGTCGGATGAGGATTGTGGTGCACGGTGTGCCTCTTGAGATCTCCTGTGACCATGTTTTTTGAGCAGTTCGGCTTCGTAGAGGACGTGTCACGTTTGGGGAGCAACGTTGGCGTTCCAACGGAAGATGTTGGGATTCAAATGACGCTAGGCCGTCCTAATTTTAACAAAATACTTGACATTATGCTGTGTCGCAGCAGAAAGCTCTTTGTCGTGGTGGAGGGCCGAAGACGACACTTCTGGAAGTGTGGTGCCGCGGGGCACTTATCAAAAACAAGAAAACAATGATACCGGTAGCACCGGTCGTTGCCAAAAAAAAAAACAAGAAGAAATAGCAAAAAAGTCCAGAGGAATAAACTGAATTTGTGGGGAGTGGGAAAAAAGCAACTTCCCTACATCCAAAGCAGAACGACCTTACAAAGAAGGTGCCATCGCCTGGGAAGAAGGCATTGTCACCAGAAATACAGCAGTAGGATGTACAGCAGCCGAAGGAACCAACAGAAATACCACGAAAGGTTGCTCTGGTCTGATGTAAGGAAATGCCCTCACCTCGTCCTTTACTGCTAAAAAGGGAGAGGGAAGAAAAGAAGGAAGGCGAAAATAGCAGCAGAAAAAAGAATTGAAAACAGAGCGAGGCGGGGGGGAATGGGCCCTGGTTGCTGCCAAGACATATTCTACCCCTGCTTTGCCTGCTAAAGTAACGTCGGAAAAAGTCTGCAAACAATGTAAGGAATCTCTCTTCTTCATCCGCAAGAATTCATTCAATTTTCTCTCCAAACCCTCTTTGGGTTTCTTAGGTATAGCATTTGCTGGATCGTTTGGCTAGCAAGCGTTACCGGGTTCAGATAGTAAGACATAGGTTAAACAAGATGTCTAACGAAGCTGTGAGCATGAGCGCAGATGTGCGCAAGGAAGAGATCCGTTCACAAAGGATCCTGAAACGAGTTTCGCAACTCAATCTAAAAATATATTCTGGTTTTAAATAACTGGCAAAGGTTTGATGAGCCGTAAAAACGAATCAGTCTGATTAATAAAAAGAATGTTCACGGTAGAAATATGCAATTATACCAAAAAGAAACATTACCAAAATGTAACGTATTTTAGAGACGGGCATTGCAATCTCACAATAATGAAAATTGAGACGCTGATTGGTGAGAAGCCGAAGTTCCCTTGGCATTGAAGAGAGTCGGCAGTGGAAAGTCTCCGGGACTTGATGGTCCACCCTATGAATTGTACGTAAGACTGTCGCACATCTTTGTATCGATTTTCACAGTGGTGTTCAATAAATGGTTCCGGCAGAGGTCCGTCCCCGACCGAGATTCTGCTGGTACCCGAGCTGTAAAGGGCCAAACATCGGAGCAACATGAATGAGACTCACCAAGCGACTCACTGCATGAATACGGATATTGAGTCCGTATCGTCTCGGGAGTTCCAGAGAGCCTAGGGGAAGTTAATAGTGAATGATCGCTCGATAGCTCAGAAGCGCGCCCATCCTCAAACTCATTCAGGATCAGAATCACAGCGGCCCGCATACAATAGACGTGTTTTTTTTTTAACACAGGATGAATGGAGAAATCCAGTCACAGCGAGTCTTCGAACCCGAAAGCAAGAATGCTGATTTACCAAGACGTTCCATAGAAGATCATAGAAGGTGTAAATGACGATGAGCAGACCATGCTGATTAATTTAGATCAGTCCAAAGCATTTCATAGGGTTAACTATTTGGCTGCTGTCCTGAAAGCCGCCAGATTCAGACGCGACTTCTACAAGTATTATGTGTGCTCTAAAACGAGATATTGCACATTAGTCCCTGTGGATTACTTATTTTTCGAATAAAATATATCCATTGGTACAAACGGAGAGATTTCCTCTTTCTTTAACAGCAATAGAGGCTTTTTAAAATTTAAAAAGGGATGTAGTCATCAGCAGTTACGAGCATGGATCCCGCTATTCTTCTGGTGCGAGAGACAGATGCATCTATTTGTGCAACTGTTCCTTTTTAAGACACTCGAGAAGACATGCTGCATTTTTAAGGATCTTGTCACGTCCGAAGAGCAACACTCAGCAATTGAAAAAGAACCTTATGCTATAGTGGAGGCATTACTTTATGGGATGACATTTTTGATTAATCACGGAACAAATATCCACCGCATTTATCTTCAACACCAGAACAACTAGTAAATCAAAGAATGACAAAATAGCGTTTTGGAGGATTGAACTCTTTTGTTTTTCTTTTGATGTCATCTATTTACATGGGA
Organism: Ascarosepion bandense; assembly: GCA_037127315.1. Taxonomy (NCBI): domain Eukaryota; kingdom Metazoa; phylum Mollusca; class Cephalopoda; order Sepiida; family Sepiidae; genus Ascarosepion; species Ascarosepion bandense. Next base: position 11,414,173 of record JBBBDQ010000851.1, read on the forward strand.
AGGAGAATGACGTGGTAGATTCACTATTGAGAGTACGTAGCTCGTTACCAAACATAGATATGCTTCGTACCCTACACAATGAACTGTGCCACCCAGACATAAAAAGGATGACATATGATACGAACCAGAATCCTTCCATCTTCCACGAAGACGTAAAAACATTATAAAATCATATAGAATGTGCTCGGAACACAAACTGAAGTTCTTAATTCCTAATGCCTGGATACTTATAAAAGCCACTCAACCATTTGAGAAGTTAAATATAAATTTTCTACGAAAATAGGAAACGTTACATGATAACCGTCATCGACGAATATTCACGAGTCCCATTCACATTTCCGTGTCCGGACATATCCGCAAATTCGGTGATACAATGCTTATGTTCTTTATTCTTCATTTTTGGGGTTCCATCTTACATCCATTCAGACAGGTAGAAACTCTTTCATGTCTGAGCAGTTGAAACAATTTCTTTGGGAACGAACAGTGGCCAGAAACAGAACGACTTCTTACCACCTTAAGGGTAATGGCCAATGTGAGCGATACAACAGCATCATATGAAAAACTATACAACTACCCGCCGTAAATCGCAAATGTCCGATCTCCCACTGGGAAGATCTACTGTCCGAATTTCTGTATGCTATTAGAACGCGTCTATGTAGAGCCACAAATGCTACGTCTCAAGAGAAGTTCCTCTCATTTCAGCGAAGAAGCTCGGCGAGAAACTTGCTTCCCTCATGGCTGGAACAGTTTCTTCTGAGACGCTTCGTTTATTATAATAAAAATGATCCATAGACAAATAGAGAGAAGCTAACTGAAGTGAATCCTCAGTATGTGTAGGTGCTCCACCTGGATGTGAAAAAAATCTGCTGTTTCCCTGAAAGAACGCTGGTAAAATGGAAATAATTCATCCTGTACAACTGAAACGAAATGGGGGAGAATGTTATGAGTAATCAAAGTGGTCTTGCCTTTTTTCGTCACTCTCCTCTTTGAGAGAACTATTTCTGTTTACTGAGACTCTAAAAGAACACTATACACGAACTTTAAATTCTCAGTTGAATAAAGCTTTCTTAAAGCCTACACTTTCGTACTTTTGTCATAACAATGTTTTTCAAAATTGTTGCAAATGCAGTTCCCTGGAACATATAGCAACGCTATACCACCCGAGATCAAATGATCAGGCTGAAACGTGTTGTTGATACGTTAAAAAAAGTTGGCATGATAATAAATATAGATAATAAAATTAAATGTAAAATCAAATCTAGACATAATATTTTCTTCACTCAGAAAGGAAGTTTAAGAAGATGTCGAAATAATTGGCGGGATTATGTACATCGTACTAGGTTAAAATTGACGTCATAAAAGATGTCTTAAAATGTTTAAAATCATGATATACCAAGGAAATAAAACCTCACCAAAGAGATTTACCACTGGAAGAACTGTATGATATTTTTGATTGGACAATTCCAATTAACTACTCTAAATCACCGTATTAGTAAACGAAATCCAAAGAGAAGTATTGAAAGTGAACTTCAAAGAAGAAAATAGGTATTTTCTTTTGAATACGTATGTTAAAAAGAGAGGTGTTGTGTAAAAAGTCCAACTACTTTCCGTACACTAAAGTGTAGAATATAGACATTTCTGTGGACTATGAAAGTATTCAAAAATGAAACACAGGAATCACACTGTAGTCACAAAAAACGTTGCACTAACAACAATATTCGCTAGTATTTTAATATTAACCCACGTGAGGAAAGATTTCTTACAAATATCTTGTGTTTAGTGTTTTTTCTTTTGAATATTATTAACCCGAACAGCAAGTGTAACGAGTATAATACCGAGCCTTACATTCTCTGTTACTCGATCACTCCTTTAAATATTAAACACCCCCGCCTGCTTCTCCAGTAATTCTGACGAACACGCTTCTCCAACTGACCTTTTCTTTACATCTCACAGTACTCATGTCGTGCTCTGCCGCTTTGTCCCCTTGGCATCTCTATTCATGCTGTTATATTTTTCCGCTCTCTCATCCGTCACGAATTTCCTATTAACAGATCTTTTTGTCACCAACGCACTGATGGGAACTCGTTTCGTGATTTCCTTCGTAATGCCCATTGGAATAATATTTGTAATCCTTCTGTTCGAAAATGTACCACTGATGTCTCTTCTTAAGTGAAAGCCGGCATCGAAAACTTCCTTCCAACAACGAAAGACCAAGTGATAAGTCAGTCTCTCCTCTCTTCAATCAATTTGAACTGCTAATGTCTGTAGCAGATACAACAGAGTACTTTACACGAACGTTATCTTCTAGTTTTGCTCACAACTTACCTGGATTAACTCTGCCGAGTTTTTCCCTACAGTGGAGGCTCTACTGAGTAATATGTACATATTATCGTCATTGGTTTTGATATAATTTCTAAATTAGATCCTCCAAGACATGCAGATGTAACGAAATGCCTTCCGTATCCCCGTAATATGCTTTCGGGTTGGCTTCTGTTTTCTTTATTACAAATCCTCGCTTCATCCTGCTTTGCATTTTGTTGGAAGTCCTACTCATTATTTTCTGTTTTGAGAAAACTATGGAATACTATGACCCCTCAGTTTATTTCCTTATTAGTCTTTTACTCCTTTTCTGTAAAGTACTTTAGCTCTTAATCAATGTTGAATTGATTAAGCATCTTAATTCGCACAGCTTCCAACAATAGAACAAATAATGTTTTTTATTTTGCTAGTTCTACCGCCGGCGTCTTAACAGCCATCACTAAATTTTTCCATCAAAACTTACATAAGAATGACGAAGCTCAATCTGTAACCATAGATATAACGAACTGAACTGAAACTCGGATCTCTGCTAAATGCTTCCGTTTGTTTGAGTTTTGTTTAACGGCATATCAACATCTGTGTGTTATTTAATGCCAAAAAGATAGGGTTTTAAGGTATTTTTTTTAAATGTTCGTTGTAGTGAGAAGGATGATTTAGTCAGATTTTGATGAAACATTTTTATTTTATTTTAGAAAACTGAAGATGTCTTCTAGTTTTGTATTAAAAATGTATTGCTGATAATATTTTTTCTTTCAAAAATGTGTTATGGTAATATTTTTCCTGCAAAAATGTATAATTTCCTTTAAAAGAAAGTTTTTATGTATATATTTCCATAAAAGTGTATTTTTATACTTTCATGGTGTTTAGACCCCAGTTTGGGGGTTAACTATTTGCTCATAGCTTGGACCCTAACAGGTTCTACCACTCAGGTTCTGGGAACAGCAGCAATTAAGAGGTGGTCCCATGCTCCTCTGTTGTGGGATCTCCTCTTTTTTCTATGATAATGGACTCGACTTGAGTATACATATACTCTGCCAAAGAGAGATTCAGGAGAAAGATCGGGACTGATCCATAAGTTACCGAATGATACCGAAGTTACACAGACAATACCGCGTCAGTAGGCATAGTACCTCTGAGGTCCACTCAACCTGAATAATATTACACGGATATACTATTTCAAACACGGCATCACTTCAAAGACTTGTATATATATAGTCCTTACTAACTGTATTCCTGGATTACTAACCTGCGTTACAGTTTGTATATTTACGTTCAATATAACCTATTTTTCTATTTCAATACCTGGTTTGTTGTTCATTATTTTTGTGTGGTTCCTCACCCGGATCCACAACATCCTTACAACCTCACAATCAAAGGCCTTGCTATCAGATGCAGCTTACCGTCATATCCAGGACCAAATGCATCCGTGACTTTATCAGTTACACCATCAGCACATCTAAACGTAAAGTACCTGGTATTCCTAAGCGGTCATCCTTCCCCGTACTGATCCAACTCGACGTTGCCTAACTTTGGTGATCATAAAGGAGCAGTTGTTTCAGCGTGATATATTTGTAAACCTATCATGTATCATATGTATTTCAACAGCTTTTCTGATCTTCTCCATCCAACTTCCAAAAGAATCATCATAGAATGGTCAGTTATTTATCTGATTCAATGGAAGTCTGTAATACACGTGCTCCCTTATTAACTAAGAAAAACAAGAATTATAGTAGTAGTAGTAGTAGTAGTAGTAGTAGTAATAGTTTTATCTTAACCCAATTGGTATATGATAGAAATGTTACGTGACAAGACTTTACTACTTTTCTAGATATTTACCCTACTCCCTCCCCCCACTGGAGCGAGATGTGACTCAAGGTCTTTTTTAAGGTGGGGACCCGACCGCGTACGGACGGGAACAGGGACACAAATTCTCCACTATCCTTAACCGCCGGTTGAGCTGGCTCCGGTGACGAGCACCTGGTCCACCCCTCTGCTGCAATGGGATGGCGCGGCTGCAAGACACTGTTCCCTGGGACCGGGCATCTATCAGTGTAATTTTTCTCAGCTGCAACCCTGCCCTCGCAGACGGAGCTAAAACTGAGCCTAATTCTGTCTTCGATGACAGAGACGCAACTGAGAGATGATTTGGGTCCCTACCCGACACAAAAACGGGCCAGGTAAGTATTTTTACTCTTCTACGGTGATGATAAATCAGCGTCGAGTTTTGAACAGCAGATAAAGCTAAGTGGATAGTCGTAGGAACTACGCAAGTGTCGCAAGCCTCAAGCTGACTCTGGATCTCCATCAATCAGTGTTCAATTGAATGTTTGATTTTGAGTCTGACGTCCGGATATTCTCTGTCCACCAAAATAAATGACGATAAATCAAATGGAAAGCTTTATAGATATCATTTTATCATTGTCTTTGAAGATTTTATAAAATCTAACTAATCAAGCGTGATGTGTAGATGGTGTAAAGAATATCAACTCGGAATGAGTGAGCCGAGTTCGATATTTCAGTTATGTTCCTTATATTCACTTACGCTCAAATACCCGTGGAAAATGTATAAATCTATTCTGCTCCCCAGTTATGGGTTAAATTTCAGGACAAATTGGTTTCTATAGCTTTGATTGGCAACCAGCCGACCGCAAAAAGAAAAGTCAATCATGAATCGCAAAATACATGATCGTCCAGCTTAGCTCACTCAAGATGTCACTTACATAATGGAAATATCAAAATCAAGACAATACAAATATATAAATGTCTGTGAAGTTTTCTCAAATACGAAGACAAGATTGAAACAGAAACAGAATTTTCTAACAAAAAATATGACACCGAGATCTGAAGAAATATTGGAACAGCAAAAGATATCTTCCTCAAACCAAAAAACGTATTAACGTAAGCAACATTTCATTAGAAATAATGAAAAGTGTTCTAGACCGTTATGCAATATCAATCGTCCTCCATGATAGTGAACGCGAGACTATTTTCTCTCGGGTGTAGAGTATACTCGAGGCAAAATGGATATAATTTCACAGAAGGATGATGGAAATATAATGGGTTTACGGCAATATCACCTTGAAACACCGGTTCCTGTACGATCATCGAAGTTAAGAAATGTCGAGCCTGGCCAGTACCTAGATGGGTAACCACTTGGAAATACCAGGTGCTGTAAGCTTGGTGCAATAAATAATGGCACGGTATTAGAAATCGGAGACGACGACGAATAATGTGACATCGAAAAAGAGCATTTGAATATCAAAAGATGCCTTCCAAAAACTAAACAACGCATTATGATGCATGAAAACTTCGTTAGAAACAAAGAAAAGTGTACTGAACGACTCTGTAAATATCAGTCCCAGTGAATGCTCGACAATCTTTTCTCGAATGAAAAGGTAAATTAAAGCAAGAGAAATGTGATTATACAGAAGGATAATGAGAATACTGTGCGAGAGCATATAAACAAATAAGTTTAAAGGATAGTGGAAGAATCAAATAACTTGTACTTAAAATCAAACAAACTACAGAACATTCTGGGACGCATTATATTAAAAGAAAATTTTGAGAATTTGACACATACTTGATATATTGAAAGTAAGGGGAGACAACAAGAAACAGTAGACGACATAACTAACAAGTTTGTGGTAATGGTTAGCAGAACAAGGAGTGGGAAGGGTAAAAAAAGACAAATATTCTTAAGAGTAAAAAATGACAGGAAATGCGGTGAGTATGATTGCCCACGGGATGTTGGGGTGAGCTTGATCGCCCACGTCTTTGAAGAAGACGATACGTAGAATAACTACGCAACTTACAAATCGAGTTCATATGTGTACATTAGTAACGAGTTTGATTGCGATGTCATGATAGTGTTTATTTTTAGGATCAACATAAAAAGTCAATTTCTGTATGCCAACCAAAATACAAGTTGTAAACTTACCAAAAGTCATGACCATGTACCCGACTAACCTTAACCAGGTGAATACCTACACATATATGGCGCAGGTCAAGCTGTTTACTGACAGACGGACACACGTAGCCAGTCGCACATATTTATTTTTGCTCAAATAAACACAATAAACAGCTTAAGCATTTGCTCACATTGACACAACGGAAATAAGTAAACAGATATTTATACAGGTTACAATTCTTTCAGAGAACTACACTCACGCGATACCCAGATGGAGTTCAGAAACATCTGCACAAAATACATGCATGCACTTACAGAATTGCCGCACCCATTTAGTCTCAGCTGGAAGTCTCAGCAGTTAGAACGGACGACTGGCGGTCTAGAAACCTTGGGTGTCATGTCAGATATGACCAATTTCGAGAGATTCGAATTTGAAGGTTCTGCGCTATACAGCTAGCTTTCTTTAAATACCATAAGCGCAAAAATAGAAACGCCTTGCATATTCAGATTAAAAGGACTGTGCAACTAGTGTTCAAATCTGTCATGACCTCATCGCCAAGTTGTTGTTGTTCTGTTTGGGGTAGGAATAAAGACGAAATAGTGTTTAACAAATACATTTTACAAAAACAGTAGTACAAACATCTACCAATGATTGTTAGTTCGGCTGTCAAAGTTATCTGCTGGAATAGATTCTCCTCTCACTCTCTCGCCTATATCTGCAACTACAAAGAAGAACAGCTATTTATATGTAGTCCCCATAAGAAAATATAAAATATACGACTTATTTCCATTATTTACATTGTTCAATGTGCGTTGTGGTGCAGATATCGGCTTGGAACAAGAAATCGAGGAGCTGAGTTCGAATTCCAGTTGAATTTTTTGCATTCATTTACACGCAAGTATCGATGGGAAAGGTACTAATCTTCCCTCTAGTTAGTGTGTAAATAACAGGACAGATTGGGTTCTATAGCCTTGGTCGGCAACCAGTCTACCACAGTTATAGCAGCCTACTGCGGGATAATATTCTGCCCAGTCAGCCATGTCTCTTTCGAGACATGATCGCCCAAGCGTGTATCACGTATGGCACTTAACTGACATTGTTCGAGCTCTTGCCCTCATCTTTAATTAGAATTTTGAACTGAATCATTTATTTCGTTCACTGGGATAAATTGTTCTTGTTCCATAACTCTTGCCTTTCCGGGTGGTTCCATTTTTTTTTTTTCAGTTTATTGTTCGCCACTGCTGTAGCAACAACATACTGAACTCTCAACTATTCGGATGAAGTTACTGGATAGCCCCAAAAGTTAGAAACACTCAGAATTGAAAAGGGGAAACGAGACACGTCAAAGGTTATCTAAAACAGAAAAGAGAATTGGGACTTTTGTGAGCGGATAACAGAAGGATGAGAATAAAGATGAGAGTGGAGTGGGCGGAGAAAGAAGCATGAGCGAGAGGATACAAGTTAGTGATAGAGGAGATGACTGTTCACCTTACATTTACATTCTTGGAGATTGTAGCTGTCGGGGAAGCAAGTAATCGGAAGGGAATTCCATAGACGGGAAGTGCGAGAAAAAGAAGCCGCTGGAGTAGAATTTGCGTTTACACTTTTTTGGTTTCAGAGTAAAAAGGTTGGACATAGTTGCTAATCTTGTGGCTCGAATAAATTCATGTATAGAGGATGCCAGTGAGCTAAGTTCATCTGAGCAGAAGCCGTGAAAGTATTGTAGGAGAGACACAGGAAAGCCACAATGCGCCGGTGAGAAAGTGACTGTATACGAGTTGCCAAGTCTATTGGATTTTGTCAAGGACCCCTAGGTGGATAGCAGGTGCACCCGACCAGATTTGGCAGTAATATACGGGAGGATGGTAGATTTGTATATGTGCAGGATTGTTCCTGACGGGAAAAACTTCCTGGCCTTAAACAGAGAACCGACCTTTTTAGCAGCGGATTTAGCTATGAATTCTATATAGTCATTCTACTTGAGATCTGTTGTGAGAGTTAACCCGAGGAGACGCAGTGTTTTACTTTCAGGGAGACTAGATTAATCCATGCTAATGGTGGGTAGGAGCGATTGTCTGTGGTGGTTAATAGATAGCAGTAGTTTTGGAAGCAATAAAATTCACGAGCCATTTCTTACCCCAGTCCACCAAGAACTGGAGGTCCTTTTCAAGATCTGCTGCGAGGTTTGCTTTGTCAGCCTCGGTAGATTTTTTATCAAGGCGAGAGTAAACAGTAATGACTGGATTAGGTCAAACAATTGTCCATTTATACCGTAACTCGAACAACATAAGGTATGCAGATGATACAGTGCTGATTGCAGACACGGAAAGGAAACTGCAGGACCTCCTACAGAAGGTAGCGGTGAAGAGTGACAAAGAAGGACTACAAATAAACTTTAAGAAAACTGAATGCATGGTCATCAGCAAAAGGTGTAACCCTAAATGCCAAACACAGGTGGGGAATACTAGAATCAAGCAAGTACAAAAATTTAAATACCTAGGAAGTGTTCTAACAGGAGATGGAAAGTGCGACACAGGGATCAGAAGGCGAATTGGCATGGCAAAGGACGCGTTCCAGAAGCTGAGCAAAGTACTAACACACAGGAAAATTTCACTAGAAACAAAGAAAAATGTGCAGGATTGCTATGTGATGTCAGTTCTTCAATACGGCAGTGAGTGCTGGACAATATCATCGAAAATGAGGACAAAACTGGAAGCAGCGGAAACGTAGTTCTACAGAAGGATGCTGCGGATATCGTGGACTGACATGCAAGCAACGATGAGGTGTTGGAAAGAATGGCAACCAGAAGGAAATTAATACCGAGCATCAGGAAAAGACAACTGAAGTTCCTGGGACACGCAATGAGGAAGGAGAGCCTGGAGAACCTGATACTGACTGGCCAGATAGAGGGAAAGAGAGACAGAGGAAGGCAGCGGATAACATATTTGCAGGGCCTGGTCGGGTGGATGACGGAACGGGGTTGTCAGGAGTAACAGGAACAAACATACTAATGGCCACAAGGGATAGGGAGACGTGGATGGCCATGATCGCCTACGTCTTGAAGGGATAGGGCACATAGAAGAAAAAGAAGAAGAAGATACCTTAGCTCCGCAGATTGAATAGAAGGCCAGCATGCCAGACTCTGTCAAACGCTTTGGAGATGTCAAGAGCAACAGTTCGGGTTTGCTTCGCCTTTCTTTTCGAGAGCCTAGTGAATGTACTCAGTGATGGTCGTGAGCATATCAGCAGTAGACCTGGTAATATTTGTGTACTGTATATACTCGTTGATAAATCTGTTTGTAGAGATATAGTACGACATTTGAATTTTGAGGAAAACTTTCTTCTTTTTTTCATATAGCTGGTTTATTATATTACCCTAACTTCTGAGCAATACTAATAAGTCTATCGTAGTCAAAATACTGAGCATTATCCTGGACATATTACATAATAAATAAATATTTTTTCTTGTATTGTAAGTTATTTCGGTATAGTTGACCAATGTTCTGTAAAAATCGATTTTCTTGGGTGTATCGTAAATAATTTCTTTCTGTAGCATGTACCGTAATACTTTGTGTGTGATTCATATATAGACTCGAAGAGGTTAAGATTATAGCGATCATAATCGGAAGTCCGTTGTACAGAGTAACAATTCTGGATATCTTCCTCGTTACAAATGGAATACAAGAGTAAGTAAGTGCATGGCGTGTTCCAGCTGTGAAAATCTGAACTGGTCGAACTAAGAAATTTAGCTCCTCTGAACATTTTTTATGAGAATAGTGATAGAGTACTGAGAAGCTAGTAACGTTTCGTCTGTGGGGAAAGTAGTTGTAGGGTATAAAACAAGTGATAAAAAGTTGTGGAGATGTATGATCATGCCCGTTCTGAAAGAACAAAGCACATTAAGAAAAAATATGTTTTTGACTTTGTTTTCACATATCATTTCTGTCACGGATATTAATTAATTAAAAAGTGATTATTGTTAGTGCATCTTTTTTGTTTAAAATTACATTAGAATGAGTTTACCTAATATTTTCTGTTAAACTATTCTTCTTTTATTTGCCATATCCCTCCAGGATGTAGGCGAACATGTCTTCCACAACTTCCTATCCATTGTAACTCTTAATAACTTTTGTTTAGTTATTTTTCCCAAACCCTGCTATACCATCCATGTGACATCCAAGATCATCAAGAATGTCACGCGCTATTTTCCACTGTTCCCCTTTCCCTCCATTCGTCCTGTGAGTATCAAATTATCGAAGCCCTCCTTCCTCGATACGTGTCCCAGAAACTTTAGTTCTCTTTTCCTGGTGTTAAGTATAAGTTTTCTTTTTTGTTTCTATTCTTTCCAAAACCTCGTCGTAGCTCAAATGTTCGGTCCATGGTCTCCTCAGCATCATTCTATAGAATCATTTTTCTGTTGCTTGAAGTCACTTTCTCATGTCTAAGGAGATTGTCCGTCATTCGCTGCCATACAGGAGGACAGATATCACATAACAGTTCAGTGCTATTTTCTTGTTTCCAACAAAATGTTTTTGTCCCTCAATACTCTACTCAGCTTTTGGAAGCTTTTGTGTCACATATATTGATTATATATATTGTGTCACATAATATTGATTATATATATTGTGTCACATATATTGATTAATTTAATGTCTATATTTACTACTTGGCTCTTTTTAATTGGATTAGAATGAGTTTACCTGACGTTTTGTCTTCAACTATTCTTGTTTTATGTGTCGTGTCCCTTTAGGATATAGGCAATCATGGCTCTCCACATCTTCCTGCCTCTTGTAGCTCTTAATAAATTTTGTCTTGCTATTCCTCCCCATTTCTGATGTTAAGTATAAGTTTGCTTTTTGTTTTAATTCTCTCCAAAACCTCGTCGTTGCTCGTATGTTGTTTTTTTGTTTGTTTTGTTTTGTTATTTTCATAATCGTGTGGCCCCAAGCAAGGAATTTTATGGTCACTGTTGTGCAGAGGCCTACATAGGAGGAATGTTATGAGAAAGAGTGACATGTTACAGGGGGCGTCAGGAAGAGAGTATCGCCCGGTTCACACTTCTCTCACATCTATTGTAGAGGTGTAGAGGCTCATCCCTTGTTCCCTGTTCAGGAAGTGGTTTCCGGCTCTCTTTTTCTCCTTAGACCTCAGTAATGTTGCTTCTGCAATTTTCCTGCGATGTGTGTGGTCGGTGGCAACGTCTCTTCATTGTGAGTGTAACGGGTGGGTAGTTTTGGTCCATGGAATCCTCTTCATGCATTTCTGTTGCTACGAGCCTCTTTCTCGTGTCTGAGTAGACTGTCCACATTCGCTTCCATGCACAAGGACAGATGTCGCGTAACAGTTCAGCACACTTTTCTTAGTGTGCTATATTCAGGTTTGTATGCGAGGGTCTGTCACGCTGTTATTTATTGGAGGGTGGTTGCTTGTTTTTCGGCCTGTAACGTTTTGTCCCTTTTAGCAAGAGGACTTTAGTTTGTCTCTCTTTTGAAGTGACAGCAAACATCGAGTGAACTTAAAATAAGCTGTGACATTGTGGAGGGGATTTCGCCCATCATTATTCTTATTTCTTCCTCTTCGACGGCTGCCTGATTTTTCTTCTCTCCAAGACTCACTCCTCAACATTCTTTTCCTTTTTTTTTTACCCAATATGCTTCGAACTACTTTAACAAAAAACAAATAAATACGGCCAACACATTTTAATGTAAATGATAAAACAGTGTGGGGTAGGTTGTGCGGAAAACAAAAAAGTAAAAATAAAAAGGCGAGAAACATAAACATAGAGCCGATTCTTACCAATGACATTGTCTGAAGAAAATATATTCTTTATTAAAAAAAACAAAAAAACAAAACAAAAAAACGAACTATTGGAATTTAGCGAACAACATAAATACAATTAACAAATTATTTTCATGGCCTGGTTTAATGATCTAACTATAAGTTGCTCTTTTTTTAATTCTTTTATACAAGTTGTGTACCTCTTTCTTTCATGTGTCCTTTCAGGACATAAGTGATCACGTCTCTCCACATATTCCTGTTCCTTGTTCTTTTGCCTTTTTGTTATTTGTCCCAAACCCTGTTCTGCCATCCATCCGCTCAAGTCCATCATGTAGGTTACACACTCCTTGCGTCTGTCTCTCTTTACCTCTATTTGCCCCGTTTCAGCCTCATTACGTGCCTTGAAAATTTCAAATGCCTCTTCCTGATGTCAAATATAAGTTTCTTTGTTCTCTCAGATATCACGTAACAGTTCAGTATTATTTACTTTGTTTTCAACGAAAATTTTATGTCTCTGCTTATTTTACTTAGCTTTTGGAATTCATCTTTAGCCATCTCAATACGTCATCAGATCTCAGTGTTGTACTTTCTGTCGTCTGTTAGAACACTTCCCAGATATCTAAATTTCTGTACCTGCATGATTTTAATATCCCCGGCATGAAATTAGCATTTTGGGCTCATTCTTTTGCTGATAAACATAATATTTTGTTATTCTTCTCGCTTTCATTCCTTACCTTCTGTAGGTGGTTTTGTAGTTTCTTTTCCGTGTGTGCTATCAGCATTTTGTCATCTGCATATCTTATATTCTTAGAACTTCTAATTCACTTAGACTTGCCTGGCTGTATAGATTAAATAAATCCGGTAGAGGGTTTTGAACTAATGTGCCTAAAATAAAAATTTAAAAAATAGTTATCTGTTGACATAGTTGAAAGTGAAGCAGACCGATAGCTTTTCAGCGCTCAATTTGAGTGCCCTTTAGGCCAGTCAATAAAGTATTATACGTGATACTCGCTTGAGCGATAATGTCTTGAAAAAGACTTGACTGACTGTGCAGAAAATTTTCCTGTAGTATGTTGCTATTACTTTATGCATTAGACTGGTTGCCAACCAAAGCTATAGAACCTATCTTTTTTTTCTATTTAACCTATAGCTGAGGGAGAAGTGACGGATTAATACCTTTCCTAAGGGTAGTTGCCTGTAACTGAATGCAACGAATTCATGGAACTTAAAAACTTATGCAAGATTAATTCACAGAGGTAGACAACATGAACAGTTTTAAAATAATTTCCCACTGACTAAAGAGTGACCTTTCTACAATTAATTTGTCAGATGAATTTGACCATTATTGATCAGAAACTAATATTATAATTAAAATACGTGTAATCCCTAGGTGTCCGTTTTATTTGCAGTACTTCCTTATTGCTCGCCTTGATGCCTACGGCAAAAGCAAGTGGAAGTTAGAGATGTTCATACACCAACCACATGAATCTAAGCTTGTGTTTGCTTATACTTCATTCTGAATTGTTACCCGCCCAAGTTGTGCGTATCTGGGAAATACAGGAGAGGAGTTTCACTTGAAGGTAAGGGAGGTAATGAGATCCTTGTAGCGGTGTTAACCGGTAACATGAGCTAGCGTTTTCATGTTCACTTTTGTACAACTTGTAAATGCAATAGACAGGCGTTAAAAAGTGTTCAAAAGAGTGGAATGAAAAACACTCCTTAGCTTAAGAAGCCCTAATGGAAAATAAAAGGATCAAAGTTAGATCAAATATAGATTAGAATCCAACAGAATCATAGGATATAGTTAGTTAAGTGCCATACGTGAAACACGCTTGGGCAATCATGTCTCGAAAGAGACATGACTTACTGGGCAGAAGATTATCCCGCAGTAGGTTGCCATTGCTTTCTGCGGTAGACTGATTTCCAATTAAGGCTATAGAACCCAATCTGTCCTGCTATTTAACCTCCAACTGGAGGGAAGAGACGGATTAATACTTTTCCCAAGGGTACTTGTGCGTAAGTGAATGCAATGCATTCAGCTGGAATTCGAAATCGGCTCCCCGATTTCTCGTTCTGAGCCGATATCCACTGCATCACAACGCACAAGGATATACTCATAAGAAATTCTTAAATGTGTGCTTAATGAAACTATTCGGACTTGCTCGATCGGTGTGACCGAGCCGTTCTAAAGCACGTTGGTTGCTCCTTTAAGAGGAGACGCATGTTGAAATCCTACCGGAACCCGTTTATTTATCTCTAGTAATATTTTCGAATGTTCCGCCCAACAGACGGAAGTAAATATATTGTTTAAAATAAACAGAACGTCTATTCAAATATAGACATCCATTAAAAATGTATAAAAGAATAAAAGACTTTAAGCCCAATATAGCTTTATTTATCGACCACAATATCTGATAGCTCCACTTGGTAATGAAACATTTACTCATGATTGTAGCATGAGGCATTTCTCGATGGCACTTGAAAAATATATGGTTCATGTTATTAAAACAACGCTCTATCTCATTAGTAGTACGGAGAACAAGTTGCTAATACATTGCTTTAATTTTATTTTGGCTTTCTTCCAATATTTTAAATGTTAAATTAGTATTAATTATGATCGACATTTCTCAACAGTTCTATTCAAGGGAGGTAAGTATTAATTTTCCACTGAATTTCCTGGTGTTAAATAGATTGTGAAATAATATGCGACAATAGAGTTAGGCAATGCTGTACATATGTAAAATTACGTCTAGCATATAGCCACTTTGGCTGGGACTGTTTCGCTAGAGGTACAAACTATCAGTGTCTGTTTATATGTGTCAACACTGACGTTAAATCATCCTAGGTCATGAAAAAAACACTAATTTAATTAATTAGAGGCTTAGACTTATTAAATAATTACTAATGTAATTTTAATAAATTATTATTACAATAAACAAAAAATTGAAATCTGCCCGGGGATTGCGGCTTGGAAGTTCCTATATAAAATGCAGTCTATATCAGTCAGTTAAGTGCCATACGTGATACACGCTTGGGCGATCATGTCTCGAAAGAAACATGACTGACTGGTCAGAATATTATCCCGCAGTAGGTTGCCATTGCCATTGGTAGACTGGTTGCCAACCAAGGCTATAGAATTTAATCTGTCCTGTTATTTAACACATAACTGGGACGAAGAGACGGATTAATAACTTTCCTAAGGGTATTTGCGCGTAAGTGAATGCAATGAATTCAGCTGGAATTCGAACTCGGCTCCCCGATTTCTCGTTCCGAGCCGATATCCAATGCACCATAACGCACATCCCCCGCAGTCTATATACATATGTAGAACATATTCTGATATGGAAAAGGTATCAGTAAAAGTAAACGTTTCCATGTAGGCATGAGCTGACCATTTATTTAACTCAACTCACAGTTGAAAATTATACAAAAAAAACTTTTACAAAAACATTTTTACGAAAATTATCTTTTCAAGTCCACTAACCGTCATAGTTCTTTTTAACACTGCGGAGAGTTTTCTTCCAAATCGTTTTCTCATTGTGTTGTGTGTAGTCTATATTTTGATCATATCTTTATATATTAAGTGCTCCTTTTTCAGTTAACATTATTAGTGGTTTCATCATTAATAGCCAGTTAATAGAATTTAGTAATAATAAATTGACCGTGTAGCATAGTTCAAATTGTTCAAGCCAGATTATAATTGATTGATTGATTTGATTTTTATACGGCTTATAATCACTTTGTGGTGTATTTCAAGCCGAAACATATATCGAATTGTAGGAGTTTGCTTACAGTACCCCGTATTAGCCAGCGATCCCCACATAAGTACTGACTGGTAGTGATGCTGTATAACTCTGGTGTTCGAAACAAGAACTGGTGCTTTCATCGGGATTTAAAGCTTAGACTCAGCTTGATTTATTTCACTTAATCGTTTTGTCACAATGAAATTGGACAGTAGTCCTCTGTTGGACTAAAACACACACACAAAACATAAACAACACAGATGAAACCAGATACACAAACGGTAATGGTAATATTAGCCGTTTTCTCATAAGAAAATATTTGGCATTTGTTGAGCGAGTAGCCAGTGTTGCTTGTCGGATTAACTTTATAAAATCTTTGTCTTAGAAAAATTGTTTCAGGAAAATGGAGTCGATGCTACACAAGTTTAATGGTATTGTTTGTCCAGCAGAGATTCTCTACAATGTACATAAACAGAAACTTAATTTCATCCATACTCTCTACATTGCTGAGGATGTGCAATCGCTTTTATTTGAAAGTTCATCAACAGATGCTCTTGTCTGTAAAGTGTTCAAAACAAAGTTATTCTCAGAGCTTTAGGAAGCCAATATTTTTATTTTACTCTTAGAAAGACTAATTTCACGAGAGGCATTTAAGAATGTAGCTTTCCTGTGTCTATTTTTATTAATACTTTGATGAATTTTCTTCTATTGTACCTAGACTTTATGAATGTAAGCTCAGTATTAGAGTAGAGAAGCGAGAAGATTTCATTATTTTACAGTTGAAATGGAGAGATGTAACCAAAAGTTCTATTCTAGGATTTTCTTCTCGAGCAGTTCTCGCGCAGTTCTCACACAGTTCTCGCACAGTTCTTGCTTGTTATTCACTTTTCATGGGTTTGCTTTTCAGTCAACTTGGAACTTTAGAAATTGAAATGCAATATCAATCGTTATCTTTTGCATTTTTAGTTACTTTTCTTTTATTGTTCCCTTTCGTTAATATTGTTTTTTTTCTCATATTCCTTTACACACAGTAACACTTTGCGACTTAGTGGCTTTATTGCCTTGCTTGGTGTGAGATAACTGAAAAGAATTAGTTAAGTTAGAGTCATAGGTAGATTGTTATCTGAACAGACCTGCTAAGAATCAATAAAAATATTAAATTTAACGCTCCAAATTATTATAATCATACTGAGAGCATCTTTTTTAAACATTACGATTTTGTCATTCAGCAGTGATATTTATTAAACTTCATGTATGTTGTATTTATAAAATGGTAAAAATAAAATGCAAGAGAATAACATTTGAGGAAAGTAGGGGAAATCAAAATTCCAAAATCATGGATTTTTTTTTTATACAAGCAACAAACATTTCTCTTGAAAGATTTGTATTTAAAAGACAAATTTGAAACACTGAACATTTCAATACAATTTCTTTACGAAGTGAGAATAAACGTTTTCTTCAAAATATAGTTGCATATTTAAAGTTCATTGTTATAAATTGACAAGGCTATATTTGTTCTTTGAGGAGAATCATTCTTTTAAAAATATCTTAAACTCAATATATGCGTATGAAGGTAGAAAAAAACATTTACATAGTGAAATGGCGTCATGAAACATGACTTGTTTTACAGTCAGATACAGAATGGTTGTCTATCTACCCTCCAACTCGAAATCAGTATGGTGCAAAACGGTTTAAAGAGTGAATCAAACGCATATAGGGAGTGAATCAAACGCATATAGGGAGTGAATCAAACGCATATAGGGAGTGAATCAAACGCATATAGGGCGTAAGTAGCAGAACCTTCTTATTCTCTCTCGGCATGTCTTGTTTGGGACGCTTCAAACAACAGGAATTGAACCTAATCCTTTCTACTTAAGTGGTATGGCATGAATCATGTCTAGGGGTTTGACCCCTTTAAACCGCGGAT
The DNA here is from genome assembly GCA_037127315.1 of Ascarosepion bandense. Taxonomy (NCBI): domain Eukaryota; kingdom Metazoa; phylum Mollusca; class Cephalopoda; order Sepiida; family Sepiidae; genus Ascarosepion; species Ascarosepion bandense. The sequence goes on from JBBBDQ010000851.1 coordinate 11,431,848, forward strand.
ATTGTATTTATTTTTACCTCGATTGGGGTCCTAGAGATAAAAAGCGATAAAAAGCGAAAAGCGGCTTTTTAAATACCGAACGCGCCGATGTAGTGTTAAGCATCTTGGTACCCGTGGTTTTTAGTCAGTATGAATAAAATTTTTTGTTTGTTTTCAAATTTCAAATGAGTGGTTCAATTCAAATAGACGACCCACAGACATGCAATCTGGCAAAAGATTTCTCTTAGCGATATTTCATCTTAGTAAGAAAAATGTGAAATCTCTCGCTGTCATAGTTACAGTATTATTAAAAAAAACACACAAAAAAATTGGATTGGTCGCAACAACAACAAAACTTTTTGCGTGAATTCATTAGTGTAGGTTTTGCATTGTCGCACCGGGAGCTGTGGGACACGTTTGAGGAAATCGGACGCAGCAGTGGAGTCCCGAGTGAAAAGGGTAGAGAAGTGTTCTTGACATCTTGCTAGAATGTCTTGAGTCTCGGTGAGTTCGGTGATGTTATCAGCCGCTTTCAGAATGGGTGTAGACATCATGACAGAGCTTAAAAACCTCCTTAATTCCTGAGAGATATTGTCTTATATTTCGGTTGTCGGCATATTGTTGTAGTTCTTTTGCCTTGTTTTGTTTCTTCAGTTGTGGTTAACGATGCTAAGGAACTTCTTTTGAGATGGAGGAATCTGGAATCTGATTTATATTCAATTATATCTTTTTGTTTTTCTCCCGTTTGTTAGGAGATCTCAGGATCATTCACGATGAAACGGTCTTGCTAACGTCTGTTCGTATGTCCGATGGTTTCTTTTACAACATTGCACATTATCTCTCGAAGCGATATTCACTCTTCTACGGCAATTCTGGGATAAAACAGACCACCAAGCTTATGGTCTACCGAGCTGTTGCAAACTTTCTTCTCCTGTACCCCTGTGAAACCTGGGTACTCTACCGAAGAACATCTGCAAATTTTGAAAGATTCAATCAAATGAAACTTCACTAAATCCTGTAGAACACGTGGCAGGACGGGATCACAACTGAAAAGGTTTACCTCGGCGCAAAGATCGAAAGCCTAGAAACCGTTATAAGTTGCCACCGGCTTCGATAAACCGAACACCTTGACCGAATGCCAGATATCCGCATAACTAAACAAATCCTCTTTTCCGAACTTGCCTCTGGCAAGAGACCACATGCAGCCCCATGTCATGAATTCAAAGATCGCTTTAAAACCACCTGGCTGAGGACAAATCGATTCGTTCAACTGGGAGAAAGAAACAGCAGAAAGAACCAATTGGAGAAGAGCAGTCAGTGAAGAAGTGAGGAAAAAAGACCAGAGAAAAGCCAGAGCTCCCCATCCCCTGAACCTTTCTATTCTGCCATTCGGTGACTGAGGACGTCTCTTCAGATCCAGAATAAAATACGTTTGACACAAGAAAATGTCGATGAGCACCTCAATATCCGAATAAAATCTTGGACAACTGGTTGGTTTGAAGTACATGATTTGCTTTATTATTCTATGGTCCGGTTCACGCACTTGCCTGTTTTTGTTTTTAACAAGATCAGAAGTTTATCACTTGTTTCCTGTTTTCACTTGGATTTCTGGATCCTCCTAAAGTCTTTTAATTTTTTCACTCCCAGAAGATCTTTGCGTCATAGAAGCTTTATTGCCTTGAATTGTTCCAGTGATTATGCAGAACTGAATGTTGTCAGTATTGCAGACGGGATTTTGTTGGCTACATTTTTTGGAATTCGATTTCGTCCAGAGTGACGTCATACATTTATGGCTAAATATAATAATACTCATATAAATAATCGATGCATGCGATTCCGGGGAGGGAGAGTTCTATTTAAGTGTAACATGTGATGCCTCTCTGAACTCACGGCGGTTTCCAAACATCCCAGAATGTAGACAGACCTTCACGGTTGAAATAAACAGAACCTCATACTACCTAAATATACCTAATCTAAACTTATTTATAAATGGAACTTTGTCTGTGTGTGTGTTTGTGTGTGTGTGTGTCCATTACCTATAGACTCCGAAACGGCTGAACTGATTTTCTTGAAAATTTACGCAGTTGTACTATAAGCATCTACGAGTGTTCTTAGCTAGGTTTTGTGTCGAGGTACCCCCGATAAATATCGAAAAACGATAATCGAAAAAATCGGGTTATAGAAGGAGTGGTCCGATTTTAATCAAATTTGATACACTTATAGACAAAAACATAAAAAACGATATTCAGAAGTTTCAAGGTTGCAGTTCTTACAATAGTGCAGAAAATCGATCATATATATATATATATAAGGCAAGATGTTTGTGTGTGTGTCTGTTTATCTGTATATCCTTTATACAAATCCACAATTTTTATCCGATTCTCACCAAACTTCACACAAATATTCTTTAGGCTGAGTCTGAGCTCCAGGCCTATGGATTAATTTTAAAGCTTTCATTACACCCGAGCAACGCCGGGCTATACTGCTAGTGCTTACATACAATTATCTATCTATCTATCTATCTATCTATCTATCTATCTATCTATCTATCTATCTCGTCTTCTTCATCTACGTCTGTGAATATTGCCAGACTCACTTTTATCCTTCACCTTCTTTACCTTAATTATTTATTCCTCTCTTCCTACTATAAATGGGACTTTTTGTTTTTCCCACCTCTATCTTGTTCTTCTTATATTTGTCATATATTTTTCTTCTTCCCCTCTTTCCCCCTCTCTCTCATCTCCTTCACCTATCACTCTCCTCTCATTTTCCCCTCTCTTGCTCTCTCCTCTTCTTCCTTCTCTTTTTCACCTCTTATTTTCCCCGCCTTCCTCCTACTTTACCTTCTAGTTTTTTTTCTCTTTTTTATCGTTTTCCTTGATCTCCTTCATGCTCTACTCGTTTCTACCTCCTTCCCCTTCTTGATCTTCTTAATTTCTTTTTCATTTTTCCCTCGTACTTTCTTTCATGGTCTACTCGTTTTGTAACTTTTATTCTTAATCATCTACTTAATATATTTTTTCATATTCTTTCCTTCTTCCCCCACCTCTTTCATGGTCTACTCGTTTTCTAACTTTTATTCTTAATCATCTACTTAATATATTTTTTCATATTCTTTCCTTCTTCCCCCACCTCTTTCATGGTCTACCCGTTTTCTAACTTTTATTCTTAATCATCTACTCATTATATATTTTTTCATATTCTTTCCTTCTTCCCCCACCTCTTTCATGGTCTGCTCGTTTTCTAACTTTTATTCTTAATCATCTACTTAATATATTTTTTCATATTCATTCCTTCTTTCCCCACCTCTTTCATGGTCTACTCGTTTTCTAACTTTTATTCTTAATCATCTACTTAATATATTTTTTTATATTCTTTCCTTCTTCCCCCACCTCTTTCATGGTCTACTCGTTTTCTAACTTTTATTCTTAATCATCTACTTAATATATTTTTTCATATTCTTTCCTTCTTCCTCCACCTCTTTCATGGTCTACTCGTTTTCTAACTTTTCTTCTTAATCATCTACTTAATATATTTTTTCATATTCTTTCCTTCTTCCCCCACCTCTTTCATGGTCTACCCGTTTTCTAACTTTTATTCTTAATCATCTACTCATTATATATTTTTTCATATTCTTTCCTTCTTCCCCCACCTCTTTCATGGTCTGCTCGTTTTCTAACTTTTCTTCTTAATCATCTACTTAATATATTTTTTCATATTCTTTCCTTCTTCCCCCACCTCTTTCATGGTCTACTCGTTTTCTAACTTTTCTTCTTAATCATCTACTTAATATATTTTTTCATATTCTTTCCTTCTTCCCCCACCTCTTTCATGGTCTACTCGTTTTCTAACTTTTATTCTTAATCATCTACTTAATATATTTTTTCATATTCTTTCCTTCTTCCTCCACCTCCTTCATGGTCTACTGGTTTTCTAACTGTTATTCTTAATCATCTACTTAATATATTTTTTCATATTCTTTCCTTCTTCCCCCACCTCTTTCATGGTCTACTCGTTTTCTAACTTTTCTTCTTAATCATCTACTTAATATATTTTTTCATATTCTTTCCTTCTTCCCCCACCTCTTTCATGGTCTACTCGTTTTCTAACTTTTATTCTTAATCATCTACTTAATATATTTTTTCATATTCTTTCCTTCTTCTTCCACCTCCTTCATGGTCTACTCGTTTTCTAACTTTTCTTCTTAATCATCTACTTAATATATTTTTTCATATTCTTTCCTTCTTCCCCCACCTCTTTCATGGTCTACTCGTTTTCTAACTGTTATTCTTAATCATCTACTTAATATATTTTTTCATATTCTTTCCTTCTTCCCCCACCTCTTTCATGGTCTACTCGTTTTCTAACTTTTCTTCTTAATCATCTACTTAATATATTTTTTCATATTCTTTCCTTCTTCCCCCACCTCTTTCATGGTCTACTCGTTTTCTAACTTTTATTCTTAATCATCTACTTAATATATTTTTTCATATTCTTTCCTTCTTCCCCCACCTCTTTCATGGTCTACTGGTTTTCTAACTGTTATTCTTAATCATCTACTTAATATATTTTTTCATATTCTTTCCTTCTTACCCCCTCCTTTCTTTAGGTGGTCTACTCGTTTTCTAACTTTTCTTCTTAATCATCTACTTAATATATTTTTTCATATTCTTTCCTTCTTCCTCCACCTCCTTCATGGTCTACTACTTTTCTACATTCTTTCTCCTCCTTGACAATTTTTTGTTGGTATTTTCTTTTTCATTTTCTATCTCATTTTCCTTCTTCTTGGGCATCTCGTATTCTATCTCTTTCCACTTCTTGACTTTCTTATTCTTATATTTTTTTTCAAATTTTTCCCTCTTCGTTCACTTTTTCATGCTTTGTTCGTTTTTTATCTCCTTCTCCTTCTTCACTTTGATCTTTTTATTTTTTTTCATTTTCTCCTCTTCCTCATCTTCTTAGCCTTCCGTTTTGTACAACTTTCTCATTCTTGACCTTCATCTTCTTATTTTTTTATAATTTTCTTCCTCTTCCTCCATCTCCTTCATAGTCTACTTGTTTTCTACCTCCTTCCCATTTCTTAAACGTCTCATTCATATAATTTTTTATCATTTTCCCCTTTTCTCCAACTCCTTCACGGCCCACTTGTTTTCTTTCTTTTCCTTCTTGAACTTATTATTATTATTTCTCATTTTTCCATCTTCCTTCTTCTCCTTTATAGTCTACTCGTTTTCTACCTACTTCTCTTTCTTCATCTTCCTCCCCTTCTTCTTTTTTTATTTTCTCACTCTTCCTCCATCTTCTTCATGGCCTACTTGTTTTTTCTACTTATCTTGACCTTTCCTTTCATATAATTTTTTATCATTTTCCCCTCTTCTTTCTTCTCCTTCATGCTCTACTCTTTCTCTACCACTTTTTTTGGTTTACCTACCTCTTTTTATTATTTTTTTAGTTTTTTTTTCTCTTTTCCTCCGCCTATTTCTTAGCCTTTTCGTTTTCTACAACCTTCCCATACTTGACCTTCATTTTTTATTATATTTTCTTCTTCTGTTCCTCTTACTCGGCTTCCTTCATGGCCTTCTTATTTTCTACTACCTTCCCCTTTTCGGGTTTATTTTCCGTTTCGTTTTTTTTTTGTTCTGTTTTTTTTTCCTTTCTCCCTCTTCTTCTTCTTCCTCTTTTTTGGCTTTCTCGTTTTCTATCTTTATTTTCTTCTTGAAATTCTTATTACTTTTCTCATTTTCTCCCTCTATTTCCCTCTTGTATTCTAACCTTTTCTCTTTTCTGACCTTCTCATTCATATGATTTCTTTCTCATTTTCCCCTGTTCTTTAACTCTTTAGTCTTTATCGTTTTCTCTTTTTTCTATCTGCTTTCTTTTCTTGTACTTATTATTATTTTCTCATTTTCCCTTCTTCCTCCTCCTTTTCTTTAATGGTCTACTTGTTTTCTACTACCTTCCTCTTCTAGGACATCTTCCTTTTGTTATTTTTTCACATTCTCCTCTTCCCCCTCCTCTTCCTCTTTCTTGGTCTTCTCTTTTTCTATCGCCTTTCTTTTCTTGGCCCTATTGTTTTCTCATCCCCCCCTTCATGATTTACTTGTCTTCTATCTCCTTCCCCTTCTTGACCTTCTTTTTCTTATGTTTTTTCACATTCTTCTCTTCCTCCTCCTCCTCCTCCTTTTCTTGACCTTCTCGTCTTCTACCTTCCCCCTTCTGGACCTTCTTTTTCTTATGTTTTTCACTTTCTCCTCCTCCTCTTTCGTAGTCTACTCGTTTACTACCCCCTTTCCCTTCTTGACCTTCTTCTTCTTATGTTTTCCTTTTCTCTTTCTTCCTTTTCTTCTTCATTTTTGTTCCTCTCTTTTTCTATATCTTTTTTTTCCTTAACCTTATTATTCTTATAATCTTTTTTATTTTTCCCTGCTTTTCTTCACCTCGTTCTTGATCTACACGTTTTCTATCTCTTTCCCCTTCTTCTTCTTCTTTATTTCCATTTTTCCTAATCATCTTCCTTCTTCTTTACATTTTATTTTTCTACCTCTTTCCTTTTCTTGGCCTTCCTAGCCAAATTAATTTTTTCCATTTTTTCCTTCTTCTTTCTACTTCTTTCTTTCTCGTTTGTTTCCTCTTTTCATGCCTTTCTGCCTCTTCTTCATCGTCGTCTAATACTCCACCCAATGTTTTACCTTTTACCTTTTTCTTTCCCATTCTTTTCTTAATCCCCCACCAGCACTTCTCTTTCTTTCTTTCTTTCTTTCTTTCTTTCTTTCTTTCTTCTTCTTCTTCTTTCTTTCTTTCTTTCTTCTTCTTTCTTTCTTTCTTTATTCTTCTTTCTTTCTTTCTTTCTTTCTTTCTTTCTTTCTTTCTTTCTTCTTCTTCTTCTTCTTCTTCTTTCTTTCTTCTTCTTCTTTCTTATTTTTACTTTTTGCCATTTTATCATCATTTGTTTTCTCTCTTCTTCTAAATTTCCCTATTCTTTCTCCTCACTCTACTCCATCATTCTGCTTTAACCTAACTCCTTTAACCCATAATACTTATTTTTATAGCCTTCTCTTTCTCCTTCTTTTCACTCATCGTTCTTTTTTTTGGTTTTGCTTTTCTTCTTCTCCTCTTACTTTCACCCCGCGTTTTTCTTCCTCCTCCTCATCGTCTTCTTTTTTGTTCACTCATCATTCTTTATTTTCTCTTCTTTTCCTTCGCTTTCACTAACTTTTTTTTTACTTTTCCTGCTGCATCTATTTCTCTTCACTCTTTTTTTATTAATCTCTTCATATATTTCCTTTCTTTTTCCTCGCTGTCATTTCTTTCTGTATTGTTTCGTGTCCAACCCTCCCTGTGTCCTCTTGCTGCACCGTTATCTTCTTTTTCGTTCTCTCTATCTCCTACATTTTACCCCATTTTTTTGCATCTTTCCACTTTTTCACCTCACTCTTTTTTTTAATTTACTTCATTTTCTCTTATTGCAACTCGCCACCGTCAACGCCTGCCCAAAGCTCGAACACTAAAGAAAAAAACCAAATCTTCCCACGAGAAAGAAAATCGAAGCAAAAGAAAGAATTGTGCTTCTCTGCTTACAACGGAAACGGAAAATGTAAATTATTTATTATTAATTGCAAAAACTGTCTTTAGATTCGCTTACATTTCGGAAGTAGCACAAGGAAGTAACTGGTTGGATGACTGAACAACCGGGCGATTTGCATTAAGCGCATGCGTGCAGCATGAACGAGCATAAAACCAAACCAGACTAAATTAAGTATATACTTGAATTTATACGTATTCATATACATTATTTTATACGTATGAGGAGTGAAGAAAAACGCGAAGAAAAGTGAAAGACAAGAAATAAAGAAGTTTGGATGTGACTAAAATATTATTATTAGCTACAGTATTTCTCAGATATATCATATCTTAAACTAAGCGTAACATAGACTCCACTGAGTTTATTTTCCATAACATGACAAGACGGTTATACTACTCCGCTCAACATAATATGTTTTTGTTTTTAAATCAGTTCACCCCAAAGCAAAACAATAAAGCCACTAAAACATTAATAAGGTGCGACAATAATAAAAGCACAGGAATTCAGAAAACAAGATAGTAATTGACATTGCATTTAAATTTTTGAAGATCAAACTTGACTGGAAATTAAGAAGCTGAAAAAAAGGTTTCACGAAAGAGAAGGTACAAGAAAAGAAACTATGAACATAGAACTTACGGTTACACTTAGCCATTTACACAGCAAAATCATGTGATCTTCCTGCAAATTTATTAATGTGCTTAAATTTCTAATGTCTAGGTATCATGGGAAAAGTTTATTACAACAATTACCATGAAAATTATTTATAGAATAAAAATTAAATTCTGCACTCTTATCCCACTTATATCTTTTCATCTTAAATACAAATTTCTTCAGTGAACAACTGAAAGAAAGGAATTAAAGGTGGCTATATATATATATATATATATATATATATATATATATATATACATATATATATATATATATGAACAAGACGATGTTGATTGAACACTGAAACTATGAGGACAATTAATTCATTTTACTAATATGTAGAAACAAACACTCTTTCCTTAATGCAGGTCTCAAGACCAGAATCACATGTAGCAAAATATGAAAAATCAAATACATCATATTTTATAAAAAAAAACACTTTATAACCCAAAACATTGGTGGTTTCTCGTGTTTAATATATATATATATATATATATATATATATATATATATATATATATATGTGTGTGTGTGTGTGTGTGTGTGTGTGTGTGTGTGTGTACGTGTTTGTGTGTCTAAAAATTGCACACTTCATCTGTAAAAAGATATTAGGAATAAAGTCAAAAGGGAAATTTATTACAGCCGATTTCCTTCGTCTTCTGTGTGACTTTATCAGAGTATTTTGCTTTGATAAAGTATTACACTTCATATTTAGTCAAAATGGCTTGATAAAGTCTCACAGAGGACGAAACGAGTCGACTAAGAAGTTTTCATTTTGAATATATATATATATATATATATATATATATATATATATATATATATATATCGAGATTTATTTGTTAAAAAATAGTAAATTAGGAACAATGCTATTTTGTAGAGCAACTCATATATCCAATTATAATGAAGTGTGACGAAAATGAAAACTGAATTCCTCGCGTTTAGTAATCCACAGTTCTTGCCGTTAATCCCATTAAATGATTTCAGAGAGAAAGATTAATTCTTTTCGCCCAATCTACAACTTAAATCAGAATATGGTTGACAGTATCGAGTGAAATCTATAACAATTTTTTTTATGTATTTTTGCCAGTTGGCATGGAACTGAATTTGAGATTTTCAATATCAGCATGAATGACGAAGAAATAGTCACTTTCATTGATAAACCATAAAAGTTGGCTCTTTCCCTGCTAATTTGTTTACGTTTATTTCTCCGAAGACACCGCCCTATAATAATTGTAAACGATCTCTTTTGGGGTCCTATCTCTCGAGGCTAGCAGTTATTTTAAGGAATGATGGCTTATATTCACCCAACATGATATTCTCGCGAGAACCGGACTTCAGTTATGTGAAAGATACTACCACCTGCTACTGGCAAGTGTTTAAATCTTCTCAAAACTACAGAGAGCGTGAGTGAGGGGGTGGTAGAAAGAAAGAATGACAGAGGGAGAAGAGCAGACAAAGACAGACAAAAAGAGATACAAGAAGAAAAATAGAATTAAAGACAGATAAACAGCCGCAAACAGAGCGAGTGAATAACAGACAGAAAAACTGGGAGATAGAGATAAACAGAAAGTGAGAGCAAGAGAAAACAGAGAGAAAAATAGAATGAAAAAACATGTGACAAAGAGAGAGACATAGTGTGGAACAGAGATAGACAAAAACAGAGAGACATTGGAAGAAACAGAGAATCGGAGTAAACTGAGACAGATAAACAAAGATATACAGATGGGGAGAAACAAGTAAAGAATAGGGCAATAAGAGACAAACGGATACAAGGAGAGAGAGAGAGAGAGAGAGAGAGAGAGAGAGAGAGCGAAAGACAACGAGACAGAGAGGTAGAGAAAAAATCATAAACAGATAGAGAAACAGAGTCAAACAAAGTTACAACGAGAAGAAGGGAAAAAGAGAGACAAATCCAGAGGAGATATAAAGACACACACACACACACACACACACACAGAGAGAGAGAGAGAGAGAGAGAGTGATTGGTTTATTATTAACGTCTCATCAACCCATTTTGAGTTATTTAAAGACGAAGGATATATTGGATTGTAAGAATAATTCTTAATTTTAAGAGTGAATATTTCATTAACTGTTTTTTTATAATTATAATGGTTTTCTTCATATACAAGTCCTACAATTTAACCCATATCTAGAAGAGAAGATGGATTCATACCTTCACACAGGATATTTGCTCATAACAAACACAACTAGGACAGAGAGATAAAGAAACAGAAAGATAGAGAGAGAGAGAGAGAGAGTGAAAGAGTGAATGACTTCAAGGAATAGCCCTAGGAATGGCAATAACCTCCATTTGTTAATTTAACCGCTGTAACATGCAACCACATATTACGTGAAGGCAAATAAACCCAATTGCCACAAGCAAGAAAAATGACAAATCCGGTATTTTAAGAAGATAGTATAGGATAATATCCTGCTATATAGTTACATGTTTTACCGCATCTTCAACATAGTCCTGTCTTTTACCATTTGTTCAAACCCTTCAAAGGACATTTAATCAGGAAGCTGGTCCATAAAGATGACGCTGTTGTTGTAGATGTGCAAGGGTGGCTCCAACTGCTTGAACCCAGATTATTTAAAGATGTCTTTTTTTGCACCGAATGGACGTTTGCATCAAACTTAGCGACTACAGGTAAATGTAACATAGTAGGTTTGGGAACATATGCATTGAATTTTATTTGTATAGCAACAAACATGTTGCATTAGTAAATATTTGAATTGTTCATTTTATCCATACCTCGTTTCTAACTGAACATTTCTGACATAATTCAAATCGAAAAGATACAGGTTATTGTAATAAAAGAAAAAAGTCTTATGAAAACATACCGTCACCCGCCTACACATCCAAACACACATGATTTATAAGAAGAGTTTATTGCGCTAGATAAACTAAGACTGATCGCAAATAAGTTATTTCTGGCTGAAGTAGACATTAATTACTCTTTTCTTTGACTTTCTTCTTTCTTTCTATCTGTCTGTCTGTCGATCTCATATTTACACACAGGTGTATATTTCACATACTTAGGTTCTGTTGAAGGTTGAAAAAATCAATTTTATTATAAGAAATCTGAAGTTCTGGCCAAACATTAGTGAAACTCGTTAGTATTAAATAAAATGGATTCAAACAGCCAGTCTTCTTAGCGATAACACACACACACACACACACACACACACACACACACACACACACACACACACACACATATATATATATATGTGTGTGTGTGTGTGTGTGTGTGTGTGTGTTCATTGTTTCATAAATTAGGTCATAATAAAATTAGACCAGTTTGATAACTTAGCTAGGTCATAATAAAATTAAATCAATACACAGTTGTATTAAGAAGTGTTTAATACAGTTATATTGCAGAACTTTTTGAATATTCTTAATTTGTAAACGAGTTGTTACGCGACCCAGGCTTCCACCATGTTGAGCCCTCAAGCGATTTGCAAATCGCCTGAGGATACCACATGGTTGAAACCTGAGTCGCGTAATAACTCGTTTACAAATGAAATATATATATATATATATACATATATATAGTTTTATAATAATTTTTATTATAAGTGTTTATAATAAAAACCAGTTTTCTGCAACACAAGAGCTGTCGTGTTTCGGTACCATTTGTTCGTACCTCATCAGGCAGTAAAATATTTTACTGTTAGAAATTGATGTATAGAAATTTAAGATATTAGAAATAACATATTTTTTAGCATATCGAGTCAACTGAGGTGAGTGTGTTGTGGAATTCAAACGGTTAGACAAGATTAAACAGTAGAAAGTAAATCATTCCACAGTCTTTCAATTTCGAACAGTAAAATATTTCACTGCCGGATAATGTTTTAACATGTAGTACCGAAACACGACAGTTCTTCTGTTGCAGTAAACTGTGTTTTTATAATGAACACTTATAATAAATATATTACTATAAATATTGCTCTACATCTTATTAAGCCCTCTTGAAATTAGTAAATTACTACGAACAGTGAACTGTTAACCCTTTTGTTCGTTCTACTTTTAATATATATATATATATATATACATATATATATATGTGTGTGTGTGTGTGTGTGTGTGTGTGTGTGTGTGTGTGTGTGTGTGTGTTTGTGCGTGTGTGTGTGTGTGTGTTACATAAATTTTATTAATTTTCCTTCAGTGGATTATCGTCTTTGAGTAGATGTTTCGTTTATTTATTAAACAGTATATTATTTTCGTGTACCGACCTGAAAAAATCTCATTAGAAAATCAGAGAAGACCTTCATTGGATCTGACGTGCTTTCACTTCTCGGCTACGGAGGGCATTGATGTGCCAGGGGAACGCAGGTTTCAATCCTACTTGAGAGCGCATATTTTTCTAAGACTTCTCAAATCCGTATTCTACATAATTGAAAAAATTATTTAATACTTTAATGTTGGTCTTGTGACATTATATAGCGCCCTTTTTTAAACCGTCAATGATTTTGTTAAGTTTTCTATTTTGTCGACATTATTTTTCATTAGATTCTATTGCTACCCAGTGATCTTGTTTTACGTGAATATCATTTTCTATTTTCAAATACAAATATTTTAGGCTTACGGCCTATCACGTTGAATACACCGGTTCTCGCTCGATCACCGAAGTTAAGCAACGTTGAGCCTGGTCAATACTTAGATCGGTGACCACTTGGGAATACCAGGTGCTGTAAGCGTTTAATGACGGATGTGCGTTGTGGTGCAGTGGATATCGGCTCGGAAAGCGAAATCGGTGAGCCGAGTTCGAATTCCAGTTGAATACACTGCATTCACTTAAGCACTAGTACCCTTGGGAATCTGTCCCTTCCCTCCAGTTATGGGTTATATAACAAGGGTAGGACTTGGGGACCCTGCTCTTAAAAACGAATCCCAATGAATCAAAAAGAAAAAAAATGTTGTAAAAATAAAATAACCTTACCTAAAACCATTGGTTATGAACTTAAAATGATCCCATAAGTGTTGATAGGTCGTTAAACCTCGAAAACAAACAAACAAATATTTTAACCTCTATCACTCTGTATGTGATTTCATCTTCTGTAAAAAAAAATGTTTGTCCTATCAGCGAATGGGCCTCTAATCACTGAACAATAGTCTGTTTGAATTTCATAGTGTTTTTCTCACACCCTACTATAGCAACAGAAAACGACTTTGAGTGAAATTAACAATGAGGTTACTGCAGTTGCGAGGTTTTGTAAGAGAATGCAAAGGAAAGGGATGTAATATTAATTATACAGATTGCCAAGGTTTAATGATTATCTACAAGTTTCCTATTAGATGATTATTCATAGAGTCTGTGGAGCCTTCACTTATTTTGGGGAAAATTAATGTGACTTTGAAGGCGTGTTTTCTTTCACGATGCTCTTCTTTGTTGTAAACTGTCCTATTCAAGAAACGTCTTTTCTGAGAATACATCCCAATCGTTGTATTTATTTTGTTAATATTGTGAAGACTTACCATTTTTCTGTACACAGAACTGAAGCCATAACTTCATTAGGAATGTTGTTTGATTATTCCCTGGAAGGAAACGACCTCTAACCTAGCCATCTGGTCCCACCAATATATTCATTACAATAACTTCTATTGAGAAATCGGTTTGTATGCATTACTTCGCTCTAGTTACACGTTTCTCTTTGTGGTTAGTTAGCTTGATTGCTTGAATAGTTATTTAGCTAATGATCTTAATATACTGCATCTATTGACTCTATTCAGTTTCTCAGTACTAAATTTCTAAATTTTTTCTTCAGGTTCGTTCCAATTTCCTCGCTTATTTTTCTGCTAATTTTACTCACATTATATTATTTGTTTTTTTAAATTTAAGTTCACTCCAAGCAAGGAAGTAAATCCGCAGAGACGCATGGGGTAACTAGCTATAGAATAGTTAGAAACAGGAACATTGCTAAGGATTGAGGTAGAGTGATTCATTTTTTTCAGATTAAACTTGGCTAGAAAGCATGAATCCAGAAAGGAGTTTCACAAAGGAGAAGTGCGAGAAAAGAAACTGTTAGCATAGAACTGACGGTTGCATCTCAGTATCACAACTGTAGGCTGTCGTCAGTCGAGTATTGTGCTTGAATTTAAACAGTTTAGAAACCATAGCGAAAAGTACATCTGAAAATTACCATGAAAGTATTTATAGAAAAGGTAAAGGGAGGAAACCTTACAGCAACGAGAATTGGACTGAAGCTGAGATGCCAGACTGGGGCCAATAATATTACCGATTCTTCTTGGAATTTTAACAAGAAGCCCTAGATAAATAGCAGGACGATATGTGGCAGCAATATTCTAGGCATAAACGAATAGTAGACTTATAGTAAACTCTGGAAAGAAAAACTTTCTAGCAGCTGACAGAACAATAGAGTCTTTCTAAACATAATTAAAGCCAGTTCCAATTCTTTTTTTTTAGTTACCAATCTTTTTCTATGTCATTTTTTTTATTTTTTTGATCTCCAAAAATCCAAATTTCGAAAATTGTATTCTTGGTATTCAAAAAGTTTACAATGACCCCTTTCTAGTTTCAAAATCATATAATTCTTCGAACATAGACATCTCTACACCTATGAAATTAAAAATAAACCTCAATAATTTTACGACACAGGAAAATGTCATTAGAAAGAAAGAAAAGAGTCTTGAACTGCTATGTATTCCTCTCTACTTTAATAAAAATCGTTGTATATATATATATATATATATATATATATATATATATATATATATATATATATTGAAAATAAGTTGAAAGAATTTACAAATCTATTGGTTTTCTAATTTATTTTCATTATAATACTCTGTGAAATTCTAACACTGTGTTCTCATCAGATTACGACCCTCCGTTGCACTTACCTTACAAATTACCAAGGATAATATATATATATATATATATATATATATATATATATATATAGGCGTTGCTCGGGTGTAATGAAAGATTTAAAACTAATCCATGGTCCTGGAGCTCAGACTCTTTGGACGTTGGCACGAAAGACTAAAAAGCAATAGTTGTTTCCAGTTAAAGCGAAACCGTAGACTGAAAGAAAAATGAATGGATGTAAGTCAAATTTTGATTTCCTGGTATCGATATCAAATAAGTTTTTTTCGTTGTAAACTGAATTTTGGAGGCTAAATAAGCCCTCTGAGTAAATGGTATCATGGCTGAGACTAAAAACTACAATTATACCTACTTAGAGCCAAACCCGACGCAAAAACTAACATAAAAGGGCTGAAAAAATATAGTCATACAGGCAGATAAACAGACACACACACAAACATCTTGTCTTTTATATATATGTTATCGATTTTCTGCACTATTGTAAGAACTGCAACCTTGAAACTTCTGAATGTCGTTTCTCATGAGTTTATCAAATTTGATTAAAATCGGATCACTCTTTCTATAACCTGATTTTTCGATTATCGATTTTCGATATTTATCGGGGGTACCTCGATATAAAACCTAGCTAAGAACACTCGCAGAAGCGCATAGTACAACTGTGTAAATTTTGACGAACATCGGTTCAGCCGTTTCGCGAGTCTATAGGTAACGGATACACACACACACACAGACACACATACACAAAGTCTCCATTTATAAATAAGTATATATATATATATATATATATATATATATATATAAGTAATGGCTACTAATGGATGTACATTTTACAGTTATAGATTTACTTTTTTGCTTAATATAAACGTAGAGCATAAATATATGGTACTAATAATAAATATCATCAACCAGTAGAATGTTGTTAATTTATTTGGTAATATATTATATATATAAGCATATTTTAAAAAAATGAATGTAGTATATATTTAATAATAGATTGTTGGTGATTTGATTTAGGATGTATGTAGATATACTTAAAAGTAGATTTTACATAAGGTGAGCAAGTACTATTAACTAAGTCAAGTGTAACATCTATAAAGTCTTCTCTCTTGTCTCTTGTCACTTTTTTCTTTTTCTTTTCCCTTTAACTTTTTCTCCTTTATCTTTTTCTCTTTTTTTCCGGTTTCAAATTTTTGACATGTCTGGTTTTCAATGGCAAATCATTGAAATACAACTGTTTATAAATTGTACACACACACCATTCTTTAAAATTTCATAACCTCACACTCTACTTACATCATTTCATTGGATGACCTCTTTATTCTTATGTTTTTATTTATTTTTTATATTGTAATTTTTATTTTTTATTTTATTTTTTAATCTCTTGTCTATATATAGTACCAAATAAATTAACTACAAATTTACTGCCTAAGGATGTCGTTTTAACACTAAAACTTTATAGCTGTTGAATTCTATAATAATAATAATAATAATAATAATAATAATATTTCGGATTTATGCTGAAATTTACGAAACTGGTATTAGCCGACACATTTGAATTTTTATTTGTCTAATATATATATATATATATATATATATATATATATATCCTTCCTGTAACGCTCATAGAAAGAGAGACAATAGCATGCAAGCATAGGCTCAGTTCATAAAAGAAACAATAGTGAGGCAACGTCGGCTCAGTTTATTCACTTTACTAACAGTTATGAAAGCTCTTGCCCCGTGCTTGCTTATTATTTTATTTTATTACAATAAGTAAGATAAGTAGTGAAGACTCTCTATTATGATAGACCGTTGTGAATTCATTTGTTTATATATATATATATATATCCCTTCTGTCACACTCGGGATTTGGTTTAATTTTTTTCTTATGTCATAATGTTAGATACTCAATAGTAGATACATCAATATTTATGATGCCGTCATTTTAGCCAGCATACCACCATAAATATTTTGCGTCATTTTTGACGGCGCGAGCTCACTCTTATGTAAATAATTTCAATCATAGCCCTTTCCTTATGTGGAAACATTAAGTGACATAGTAACCAGTGCCCCCATCGCTTAAAATACATTTTTCAAGAAAATAAGTTTCTCAAGTCAATGAACTGCTATCATTCTTTTCAATTTATCTAGTGACTTCCTTTTTAAATATTTCGTTCAAGAAAGTATAGAGTACATCAGCGTCTTGATTATGTCATTATTTTCTCTTCTAATTACATGGGATATTCATTGCATTTGTTTCTGTCTTTAAAAGTCCTTAAGTGATGTAGTGTTTTTATTATTATTATTTCTTGTTTATTTATTGGTATAGTTCATGGCACTGAATACCTCACAGATGAAAGAAAGACTTGAAGCGACACAAATGTGACATTGCAGAAAGATACTGGAAATAGGATTATGGGTCCAATAAAAATGCTTAAGGGAATTGAATGTAAATAGGATTTTTATATTTAAAATCAGAAAGAGTTTAACTTTCTAGGATACATAATGAGGAAGGGCGGCTTGAAGAATTTGACACACGCAGAGTATATAAAAGGCAAGAGTGACAAAGTAAAACATCGAATAACCTAACTGATTTATGTACATTAATGGTAGAACAATATTGCTAATGGCTACAGAAGATAGAAGGTCGTGGAGAGCCATAATCTTCAACTCCCAGACAAGAGATAGCATGTAGAAGAATTAATTTTCTCAGAAAAAGTATTATAAGTTAATATCTATCAACTATATTTACACCATTGGGCAATTTAATTGAAACAACTGCTTTAGTTTCCTTTCTTTCCCCCATATGAGCAGTTTTAGACCCACTGGAGTGACAGGGTGTAATTGATTTCTATTTTTTCCTCAGATTAGGTCATTTGCAGTGGTGTACAGCAATATGAATCTATTTTGGAGGTGTATGATAAAATATGTTTTAACTTATATTGCATCAGATTTTTATCACGCGCAGACACTATTCTCTCGACTGTCGATTAGTTGTCCTACGACCATTGTCTGCGATGGATGATACTTCAAGTAAGCGTACGAAAATTTTAACGCTGCACGAACACACTGACAAGCCTTACAGAGAGATCGCGAATATTGTTGATGTCCGCCT
Organism: Ascarosepion bandense; assembly: GCA_037127315.1. Taxonomy (NCBI): domain Eukaryota; kingdom Metazoa; phylum Mollusca; class Cephalopoda; order Sepiida; family Sepiidae; genus Ascarosepion; species Ascarosepion bandense. The sequence goes on from JBBBDQ010000851.1 coordinate 11,450,029, forward strand.
TTCAATCGTATCATCAAAGCGAAGAAACAAACCGGATCCATCAGTCCAAAACGTAAAGGGAAATGCAGTCGGAAGAGAAATTCAACGCATAGAGATGTCGTATATGTAATCATGGAAAGTCTGAAAGATTCTAGGAAGACATATTTGTTTTGATTCAATTAATTTGCACAAGGGTGTATAATATGGAAAAATTGTCGATTTCTTCTCCCACTTTAGTAAGTAGCTGATTTCTTCTGCTATTCTCTTCCTTTAAAAAAGCAAGATCAGACAGAGATGGAGTACTACTGCTATATATGGGCAGAAGTTTAGTTTTCCAGTTTCTATAGAGTCCCAAACTGACTTCACGTGATGGATTATTTTCCATCCAACAACTTCCCCACGAAACGTCGCAAACCTCTGGATGCCCTTTCGCTATTTCCATGAGAAATATTCAGACGAACTACATTCTGTAATTTTCCCAGTTATAACCTTCAAAGCGAACCACCCTTATTCTTCTTCTTATTCCATTGGCGATATGCAAGTTCCACTCTTACAGCTTCTTGTCATGAACCGCTACTTTGTGGAACAGACTCCCTGATCTTTACAATCTTCATCTGTTCACATGTAGGATTAAACGTTATCTTCTCCAATTTTAATGCATTTTTGCATGAATCTGACTAACGTTTAATAATTTGTATAAACAATACTTTAAGCAAAGCATAATACCAAGATAACTATCAATTTGCAACACCGTGACTTCTAATTTTATACTCCCCACGCCTCATGCAACCAGAGGAATCGAGTCACTACATCAAAATAATTCTGACGGAAGGAGAAACATTAGCAGATAAACTTTGCATCTTACCTCTTACTTTCTATCTCGCTTCCTTGAGTGGTTCTTGAGCCTTATGCACGAACATGCATGTGTTCTTCTCGATAAAAATATCTACGACAGGTCAGCCATCACAGGTGTCATCAATCAAGTATCTTTGTTGGACACAAGTGTTTCTTTCATGTGTTTTCACCTTAAGTGAACTCGGACACTCAAGAGCCTCTCGGCACCTCCTTGAGGATCCCATCTGGATATAGTTCCGCCCCCATCTCGATGCGCAGCGCTTACATAGTTATGGCATGAGTCCATTGACAAACAAACAGTGTAAATAAATGACACCATTTGATAACCCGCTTACGTAAGTGTCAATGAACGTCACCATTTCGCGTCGGGTGAAAACGACTGTTTCTATGCAGCCACGCAGTGACAGAAGCCAATGACGGATAACAATGATGGATATTTAATTTGATGCAAAAATAATTTAAATTATTTATTTTAAATTAAGAAGCCGAAAAAGAAGTAAGCGAAGTGTATTTCGATAGCTTAGTGAATCTTTACGTCAGACACTGTTTAATTAGAATTTTTTTTCATTAATTATATTTGCAAGGGGATTTCTTCAAGAGTGGTTAATTGACATGCTAGATCATTTCTTCTATCTATCGTATCCCATCAGGACGAACGTGATCATGGCTCTCCCCATCCTCCTATCCATTTTCTCTTGTTATTTCTCCCAAACGTTGCTCTGCGATTCACTTGCTCAAGCCCATCAGATGTCACGCGTTGCCTTTCCCTGTCTGTTTTCCCTCTATTCGCCCTGTGAGTCTCAGATTCTCCAAGCCCTTCTTATTATGTGTCGCATAAATTTTAGCTGTCTATTCAACAAGTTTCCTTTTTGTTTTCATCCACTCCAAAACCTCGTTGATGTTCACATGTTCCGTCCATTGTATCCTCAGCAATTCATCTGAGATACAAAAATGGAAAGGAGTATAAGACAAGGATGTGTCTTCTCATCGGATCTATTCAACCTATAGGGGAGGCAATTCTGAGAAAAACTAGAAGTCTTGCCAAGTTTCGTCATTATAACAATAAGATACGCTCAAATATCCCTGTCTATGTGTGGGTGTCAGGATTACCCACCTAGGAACGCACAACCTGTTTTAAACCCTTAATTTTCATGTAAATAAATTTAGATTGATCTCTTCTTCTTTTTTGCCTTGGTGATTCATCAGATGGACGGTCATGGCTCTCGAGAACTTCCTTTCTTTGTCACTCTGAGTAATTCTTGCTCTTTATTGACAATCTTTATCATAGTTGTCCAACCCATTTACTCAAACTCATCAAAATTGTTAATTGCAATTTCACCTGCTTCTCTTGCCTTCAGCATTCCTTGCTAGTGTTAAACTCTTCTAGCCTACTATCAAAATTATTCCCATCCAAAATTTTAGTTCTCTCTCTCTCTCTCTTTCTCTCTGGCTGACAGCGTTAGTTTTATAGTGGCAATGGAAGGCTGACAAGGTAATTAATGCTTAGGAATGTGGGGAGCGTGTAAGTGAGGAATGTCTTTGATGTAGTCACTCCTTAGGTCAGTAAGTAGCTTTGAGACAGGGAAGAAGGAAGGAGAGGTGAAGGGACGAGCATAGTGGCCACTTGATTTGATCAAGGAGGATATTAATTACTCTCACGTGTCACCGTCAGTCCGTCTGCTTGCGTCGACCAGTCTCGGCTTTTTATATCTTCTTTTTGGATCACAGCAGCTCATTTGGGATTTCACACTTGTATTTGGTTCTGGGCTTCCCATTGGCTGATAAATAATATACGTGTAGGTTCGCGAAATGGAAATTTAATATTTGATTAATTTTTAATTTTCAACCGGAACAGCTGTGCGAATCCACCTGCGCACCGACGACTTTTGGTCATTTGCTTTTTGGTCGTGAAAGCGCTAACATCCGGTCCATCGGTTTTGCTCTGTATCACCACAGTTTATTTGTAGTTTGCATTCTTATAACTTCGTTCCCCACATGCTCTGTCCAGTGGTACGTTTAACCGAACACCCTCTCCAACGGAATATGTCACAAGGTCTGAATTTAAAGTTGGAATCGAAGGCATGCATAATACCAGAAACTAAAAGTAATTCCGCCATCTCTGCATTTTCTCTTTTAGTTATGTCGCATGCTCCAGGTTTTAATTCGAACCCAACCCCAAGATAATGCATCGGGGAAAAGCCTACGATCACGGAACTTCATTAATTAATGTTTCAAAATCGAAGCGGTGTGAAGTTAACAGATTCAGTGATAACCAGAATTGAAAATTTGAATCCTGTTAAAATTGGTGATGCGACTTATTCATTTATAATATTTGCTGCTTATCACTTGCTGACTTTTATATCAGTGTCGGTGCATTAACTTTCAAGTTATAGACAAAACAAAAGATGATATATACGTGACTTCTTTCATCTCTGCGTGTGGTAGTGATGTTGCTTTTTCTTGTTTCGTTCATCTTTTGTTCTTTATTACTGATTTTATAAGGTCATCTACCCACACGTTATACTTCCACCTTTCATTACTTATCACCTCTTTTTATTCTGTCCGTTTCTTCGATTAGAAATATTAATTTCTTTCTTTTCATCTCTCCTACTTCAGATAGTTTCATTTTGTTTCTTTTTTTTCTTTTTCTTTTTTTTTCTTCGATTCGACTTGTCAGCTTCTTTCTTTCTTTATTTAATTTTTTTATTTGTTTTTCTTTCTTTCTTTTACTTCGATTCGGCTTCTTGGCTCATTTCTTTCCAGGTTCTTATATCTGCTGTTCAAATCTTTCTTTCTTTCTTTCTTTCTTTCTTTCTTTCTTTCTTTCTTTATTTATTTATTTATTTATTTCCAACATTTTTTTTTATTCAACGTGTTACCTTTTTCTTTATTTATTTCTAACTTTTCTTTCTTTTTTTTATTCAAATTGTTAATTTATTTCTTAGTTTATTTTTTATTCATTCATTCATTCATTTTTAATGTTTCTTTTTTCTTTGATTCCACCTGTTAGTTTCTTTTTTGCTTTTTTTCTTTATTTTTTCATTTCTAGCGTTTCTTTCCTTTTTTTATTCAGCTTGTTAACTTCTTTGTTTCTTTGTTTCTTTCTTTCTTTATTTATTTATTATATTCTAGCTTGTCTTTCTCTTTTTATTTAACTTGTTAGCTTCTTCCTTTCTTTGTATCCTTTCTTCTTTCTCAACCTATCTTTTTATCCTTTCTTTCTTTTTCTTCCATTCGACTTTTTGTATCCTTTTCTTTCCACCACATCTCCATCTGCTGTTCAACTTCCTTTGTTTCTATCTTTTTTTACTCCTCGTGAACATCAATCACTAGTGGGTTTCAAGCGGCTAGTTCCTTGCTGTTATAATGGTAAATATCTTCGCCTTTAACGCCGGGGACAGTGGTTCGGATTCCCTGTCGTGAGTGCGCAATCCATTCAAAACTTTACTTTTCACGTATTATTCAGAAAGTACTATACATATATTTACACTGGATAAGTTTTTTCAACCTAATCAGATTATCCATTCTCCTACATTAATCAATCACCTCTAACTCTTTTTCTATCTCACCAAACTCTTGACCTCCTTTCAATCATAAGAGTCAGCAAAGTTTGTGATCTTCGCCAACACATCTGCGAATGTATACCATCAGTGGAAAGTAATAGATTGCGAAGGCCAAATTGTCAGTGCTAGAGCGGTAAATACCACGGCCCGTCGAGCAGAATAATATATTTAGTTTCTGTCCAAAACGACCATATCTGCCACAAGTAACGTGAACGTAAAAGAATAAAAAGTAAGTATTCTATATAGATGAAAAGTTGCATCTTTGCACGAATCTGACTCACGTTCAGTAATTAATCAAAGAAATAAGCTGATAGAGAGATGGAGAGATAGAGTGATAGCCATTTGGGAATACCAGGTGCTGTAAACGTAAGGACCAAGAATGGTCCACCGGTCCTCCAGGTTTGGGAGTTGGGTGCAGGGCTAACAACCCTGCTCCGTAAAAAACAGTTGGTTACAGAAACAGCAACAAAAAGTTGCTGCTCTATGCACCATTGGGTGTGATGGATAAATGATGATGATAATAGAGAGATAGAGAGATAGAGATAGAGAGATAGAGATCATTTTAGAAAGCTACTACCTCCAATTTTATACTCTATCATCAGAGGGACCTAATCACGACATTAAAATATCTGACAGATTCACAGAGAAATATTAGCACATTAGCGGCGCCTTATAACTTACATCAGTTGTTAACTGAGGCAAGAAATGGCTTGTAAATCTTAATGCCTCCAAAACAAACTGCTCTCCTTTAACCACCATAGACAAACTTTCCTGCCAGCCATCATCAGCATGGCTAATGTAAGTCTCTTTGAGAACAACACACTCCACCTACTTGTCTTCATTTCTTTAACTAACCTGAAATGGAACGAATATATTGGATATATAACTGCATCTACTGCTCAGAATGTTGGGTTTCCGTATCGGGCAAGAAACTTTTTTATCATCTTGCACATTTGCAATTTGCAATTTGCTTCAAGTCACTTTTTCATCTCTGAGAAGATTGCCCAGCATTTGCTGCCATACACAAGGATAACATGAGTTTTATCTTTTTTTCAGTATCCCCATGTACCCAGTCTTTTCTCTCCCTGTACCCATCCCCGGCAGTAGAGAAGGCCTCGCCTTGCTTCAGGTGAAATGATAAAAAGTATATATATCTTGGGCTAAAATTAACACAAAGTAGAGACAGTGAATATTTACACGAGCAAGATAGGAAATTATTTTTCTTTTTTATATACCGTATTTCTTCATGGCGTAGGCGATCATAGACCTCAACATCTTTCTGTTTCTTGTGGCTCTAAATAAGTTTTTTATTTCTCCCAAACCCGGTTCTGCCATCCATTTACTGAAGCTCGTCAAGTATGTTATATGTTACTTCCCTTGTCCATTTTCCTCTCTTTCTGTCCTGTGAGTATCAGATTTTCCAAGGCTTCCTTCCTCATTATGTGCCCCAGAAATTTCAACTACCACTTTTTGATATTAAGCATAAATCTTCTTTTGTGTTCCCAATTTCTCTGAAACTTTGACGTTGCTCACATGGTCGATATTACAATTGCCTCCTTGTATAAGTTGATGATTTTTAAATAAGTTAATAAAAAAAGAAATAATGTTTTCTACGTAGAATCAAATAAAAGAGAAGGATTTTTTGGGGGGGTGATATTTCGATTGCCTACTGTTGTACCGTTTGGATCTGACGAGCCGCGTTAAGGACATCAAAGCGGTGAAATATGTATTATCCAAAGTAATAATCTGAAAGCCTTTAGAAAATATTACTCTGTTAAATTAAATAAATGAATTTAGCATTGAGTCCTCTCGAGTTCGTCTCTTTTGGAATTTACCCGGATTACATACCAAGTGTACTATGTTATATATATATATATATATATATATATATATATATATATATATATCCCTTCTGTCACCGCCTATGGACAGAGAGACAATAACGATGCAGCGTTGGCTCAGTCCATTCTCTAATGTTATTGAACTTTAATACTAGTTATGAAAGCACTTTTCGCGTGTTTTTGGGCTTTAACGGTGCCTTATTCTTTATTTATTGCAATAAATATTTCGTCGAAAAGTGAGGAATATATATTTATATTGTTCTCTCTCACATACACACACACACATATATATATAAGAAAAAAATTAGATATTCTACAATTTCATGGGTAATACGTATATCGCAGCAGACAAAAAAAACCTGCTGCTCGTCAGACCCAAATGATACAACAGTTAATATTCAAAATCATCCAGAAAAGAATTACATACAGACACTCACGTGCCCATATCGAGAATAGACATTTGTAACGGTAATCTACAAAAACATTTCTTTACTCATTAGAAAAAAACAAAGAAAGCAACAACAATAAAAATATAGAAAAATCATAAACCGAAAAAAGAGAAAGAAAAAGAAAAGGAAAGAAGAACGATCAGTAAAAGGAGAAAGGAAGTTAAATTTAACGTCTTAGATCGACACCAGCGTCTATTGAAATTCATCTGCTTTCTTAGAAAAACATGACATAAAAATTTAACATTAAAATTAGTTTTAAAGATAATGGGATGTATCTACGGTATAAAAATAAATTGTAAATCATACTTTTTAATACAAATTAAAATAGAACTACTAGTAGTATTATATTATAAATATAGTTATAATAACTACAAAATAAATTAAAAATATATAAGAAAATGATAAATAAAATATTAAAAGACGATCTTTAAAAAAATGATCTTAAATAATAGTGATAAAATAATATTAAAAATAATAATAAAATAATAATAAAAATATATATATTATTTTAAAACTACTACTACTAATATGTTTATTAAAAAATAGTAAAGATGCTAACATACACCAAGAATTATATATATCATAGAACACTGAAAACAAAAAGAAAAACAATAAAATTAAAATATATGCATACATACACATGCTCACATATATATATATTCGTCATCCACATTAAAATGTATCATATCTAGTTAGTGTGGCTAGGCATCTCCATGCTTCCGGCCGGGATTGAAGCTCGACCGATTTGATGTCAGTCAGTGTCGCTAACTCCTAAGCCATAGGCTCATGAAGTTAAAAAGGGAAATTTTAGCATTTTCTATATAAGCGGTGTATATACACGCCTGTTATTTTGCTGTCACACTCAGGGGCGATAACCTATCAGAAAACAGCTAATAATTCTCTCAAATATTTAGCGATCATTTTTGACGGCTGGTGTACACTGGTATAATATAAAAAGTGTTTGAGCAATCAGGAATTAAAGAAACTTAATGAATTTTATTTCTATTTTTTGCTAGAGATATTCAAAATCAATTAAACTTATGGAAAACATGCCTATAGGTATCTTATTTTAAATACGCTCTGTAGTTCTGTACAGCTAAATATGGAGCTGAGCAGTAAAAACGAAATTATTAAACACAGCGTCTAAGAATTAATTCAGAAAATCTATGTGCTAACTTGCTATAGGTTATGTATAGGCCAATGATATTGAAGAATGTAGTTGCCGCTTTTTTTTTTCATTATCTTCGGTCATTTTTCAAACAGTTTCCTAATTTTATTCTTTTAAGACATGGTCTTTCTCAGCAAATACACGAAGTGTCTTTTGATGTCTTTAAGCAAATGTAAACCGTTTCTCGAAATGATTTCTGTAAAAATAGAATAAACGGTAATCTGAAAGGAAACATTTGTTGAAAATGTCGAATGAATTAACTTTCTCCGTGAAACTGAAGCAATCTTTGCAAGACACCAGAATTCGACACTCACAGAATAAACTTAAGGCAACTGAGACATAGATTCAGATATCTAACGAAGTTGTTTAAAGGAGCAAAGAATGATAGTAAAGAGTCAATCATTGCTTAGAACAACAAGGAATATGAAGTTGCGGAGAGTCATGCTCCAAAGACAAAAGACTAAGATCTATATCTATTGAAATTACTTGAGAAGTGCCAAGTGTCGTAAAAATGGTATCGGCTAATCAAGTTTAAATTTTGGAAAAGACTATTCTTTGTGCCAATGATCTTTGGAAAAGGCATGAATCCATATCTTTCTGCATTTTACTTCCTCGCCGGTCCTATTAACCAAGTAATGTGAAGTTGGATAATGCAATTAGGAAAGGTATGAACATGCATGTCCCTGGAATCTTCTCTATCGTCTGTTTTGCCACGATATTAAATCACTCGAAGAGTTTCTATATTCAGGAAACAAAAGAAAAAGTTATTACCAACATAGGCCACCTTGATTCTGTCCAATTAGACGTAAAAATAGGATTCTTATCTAGGGAGTGAAAAAAAAAAGAATCTCTTTCTATGATGTGGTTGAAAAATAAAAGGCAAGCTATAGTCTCTATATAAAAATGAAAATGGGTAGAATGAAAAGAAAAGAAAAGGAAGAGAAAAATAAAAGGGGAGAAAGATGTTATAAAAAAGAAGATAAAATGGGAAAAAGAGAAAAAATTAAAAAATGAAAGTAAAAAGCATACATTCAAAGAGTATATGAGAGAGATAAAAAGAAGAGGAGAAAGACGTGTGATAAAAGAGAGAGAAGGAGAGAGGGAGAGAGAGAGGGAGATAGAGTGGGGGAATAACAACGAGAAATAAGATAGAGAAAGGTAGACAGTAAAATCGAGAAAAGGAAGTGGAAAAAAGAAAGGGTAACCGTAATGTGAAGAAAGATAGGGTAACCGTAAAGTGAACGCTGCCCATTTTCGGATCTCGCAGCCTCGATTTGTAATCATTTTCTGGATCTATGGGTGAGATGGAAATTCGCAAGCTGAGTAAACACAAGAGCGACGAGTCATTTTAGATAATGGCATCTCTTGCAGCTGCAGGAGAGAGTCAACTTCCTTCCTGATTGGCTGATTCGCGCAGACTTCGGTATTGCTCTTGAACTTGCCAAAATGTGCAAGCGAATTGCCTATGCAGGTCTCACTGGCCTCCAACGAATGTCTCGATCCTTTTACTGTTTCAGACTATAACTCGATAATTAGTTTAGCAGATTTCTACCCTCCATGTTTGGCTCTTTCATTCTGTAACAAAATGCGTCTAGTCAGTAATCCAATAATGAATTATTTGGACAAAAAATATTTATTTTTCGACATAAGCTCCTTTTTTGACAATGCGCCTAACCAACGTCAAAATTTACCATTATTTTAAATGTTAATTTATATTTCTTACTTATATTAATTCAGAATTGCATAAAATCTTTTAAAAAAATCGTAATAGAAAAACTGAGAATCACTTGCTTACCTATTTCTCTACTTTATATATTCAACCAAAAACTCAAAAGCACTCAAAGTATAGGGTTACTGAATTGGATTATTTTAAGAGCATAAATGAAGGAAGATTAGATGGATACTGTAGGATAGATAACGCCTGACTCTAGACTAGACGAGTTTAAGATTCTAGAGGTCAAGGAAGCATCCTCTCAGAGGTATATTCCAAAAAAGTAACAGTTCTGAGAAATATATTTTCTACAAAGAATTCCCTTTTTAACAAAGGAATGTGAACGGTATCAGTTTGAGTTGGTGCCCTGTACGTGGCATTTGAAGCTTTAAAGGCATGAACTTGTAGTAATAAAGAATGTACTCTGTTTGAACATTTGCCATGGAAATAAATACATTGTAGTGACAGGCTAGCAGCGTTTCGCGTTCAGGAAAGGTGTTGAAGGGTAGAAAATAATTTATCGCCCACGAGGCCGTGTAAACGTTATTAAACTTTGTAGAAGCTGGGACTGGGCAGTATCAGAACAGATATTGCAAATGTTTCATTTTTTATCTGATCTTGTAAATATAAAGCAGAGTAGGAAGACATGTATTTTCTGGAACGGTACAAGGAACAGACTATCGTTCCAGCACCTTTAACGATGGTACGAATATAGGAGTTTTATTTTACTTCTAGAATGAAGTCTAATTCCAATAGAATTTCAATGAGAGTACGCCGGCTTATCAGAAATGGGAAAAATCTAAGGTTTTCACCATACTTCTAAAAAAAGATCTTGGGTTCTCTGGCTGTTACAGGCTGTTTGTTGGCTACTTCACACAGTTTACTCACTAAATTTATGACCACTTGCAGGCCTTTGTTATGACGCCACGTGTACATCTGCAGTGATTATAGGCATGCAGAACGCACATGACGTAAAGTGCCTCGTTCACTTTTACACAATGCGCATACATTGGTGTCAGTTTATCCCCACAGTTTGGAGTTAGTCATATTTGATAGACGATCATGGATAGATCGCATGTGGAATGATATTGTAAGTGGCTCCATTGCAATCAGGGTATTCCATGGTAAACTCATCAGAACAATATCCCTGCTTGTCGTCTAAGAACAATGTTTGAACTGCGAAACCAAAGTAGCTGTTTGCTGCTCTTTCTCGAAATTCCTAATTTCTCCTATCATCATCATCTCTCATTTTCCTTTGGGCCCTGTTTGGAGAAAAACTATTTGTGATTTCCATCCAGGGAAGCTGGATTGGTTTCGGTCACCCATATAATCTCCTTGATTTGCTGGCTGTATTCTGCTTCTTGGGTAGCGTCTACTGCCGATCATTTGATACTCGTTTTAATATCTGGCTGTAACCTGCAGACGAAATCATCAGCCGAGCTCATCATCATGTGAAGGTGTACCTTTCTGACCTTACACTCTTCTATTAATGGGATTAGAAGCTGCAGGTCTCAAGCATTGGTATAGAGTCCCACTATAGAGAAGCAAAGTGGAACTCCAGACCACTTACACTGGTACTTGTCGATATACTGTTGCGTTTGCTGAATGCGAGACAGAATAATATCAGACAACACCTGAAACGGCCATTGAAATTAGAGCAGCATACCAAGACTCCAGCTTGCTGGAAGATGGGTTCTGACTATGGATTCAAGTCTATCTAGTGCCATTCTCTGCACCTCTTTCTCTCTGTGCCGATCAGTCAGTGAAATTTCGTACAGCCGTCCAAGCTACTATGAGAAGAATAAAAATATAAGAAAGATATATCTAGGAACAACAGAAATCCATGGAAACAGAGAAGCTACTCACATAAAGCATCATTTTAAACTGACAAATAAAAAATGACTAGGTTACCACAACACGTAAACACAATTTCATTTGCCATGAGAAAAATTAAGAAATAATCCAATTTTCCAGAACTGTATGAACTCTTTTAGAAAATCTGGATTTTTTTTTAATCATATCACCCCGAGCAAAGCGGTAACGCCACTGATGTGCAGGGGGCTACGTAAGAGTGAAAAGATTGGAAAAGAGAAAACCAGAAACCACATCCTAAGCAGAGAACAAGGGATGAGCCTCTTCACCTGTTCAATAGACGTAGGTGGAATGTGAACCGGAATACATTCTTACTACCCTACCTGCGATCTAAATATGGCAAAAATATTTAAATATAGTGACAATTTTATATATAAAAAGGTAAAATTAAAATATAAACAAAATAGAATATACAATCATAAAAATATATATTTAAAATAAGCAAATATAAATTCAGAACTGCATACAATTAAAAAAAAAACCGTAACAGAAAAAATGAGATGCACTGGATTATCCATCTTTCTACTTTATGTTACTTATATATATAGTCTGTACTATACAAGAGTATGAATAGTGAAGGAGAAAATACCTAGTTTATGGCGTTATGACTCTTTCCTCTACTCTGAAGCTGCAATTAAATTCAGACTGTAGTATTTTGCCTGGGCCTCTGAAAAATTATAAGCAGCTTTCTATACCATTTTTGTGTGGTGGATTGAGGTGGGTACATTTTATTAAGAAATACGTGTATCGTTTTCGCAATGCTTATGTGTTGTGCTGATCAAAAACTAGTTCACCGGACACTAGAGTCTTTGAAAGTTGACGTTCTTCAAGTTTTCGTTTTCGCAGTGTTGCCTTAAGGTTCCTTCCTTGTTTCCTGTTTAGGCTTGGGTTTCCGGTTCCTTCTAAGTTCTACTCCAACACTGTACTCCTAACGTCTCCACCTTGTCTCTGATTTTATTGGCCAGGTAAATCTTGGTCTCTTCAAGTCTAAAATTATCTTGCCTCCTATCTACACCTTTCTTACGCTAATACACCTCCACACAGTACCCCTCTACTTTGAGTGGCCCTTGTGCCTTGTATTAGGTGAAGATTATTTAAAAAATACTGAGGATTGAAAAACGTTGTTCAGTGGACAAGATCAGTTTAAAAATCTGGACTCTTCTGGTTTAACTTTTATAAAATTCTAGATTTGAAACATGTCGAAAAGGCTGAAATGGAATTCTCTCACACTCATTGGTGTTGTTCTGGATTCTTGTCTAGAAAATCACACAATATAATAATAACGCAAAAAGATATGAGAGGAAAAAAGGTAAGTGTATTGAACAAAAGATATACAACCTGTACATGGTTAGTAGATTCAGGAATACTTGTTAGTGGAAGTGAAATATATACAAAGAAGTAAGTCCGGTAACAAGTCTATATTTCTTGCTGACCAACGAGCAGGGTTCAAGTACTCTGGCTAACAACTCAACTCATTATTTAGTTGTCCCTCCCAGTAAGGGCAACATATGACACATGGTCAGTTATGACTGGGATTTCCGGGCCATATCACCCGGCCAAAAAATGTCTGTCTATTTTTACCCAGTCGTGCCTCTACCCTTCGGCGGAACCACGACTGGGTTATTGCTCTCTGTTCGGAAGCAGAGAGCGCCCCCTACCCGAAGGCAGAGTGCCGACAGTGTCATAGTCGTAACAGCAGAGGCAAATGCCAAGTGCTTACAACTCAACTCAACTGACAACTGTCAGTAGGCAGGATTATTTGTTTACTATGGAAGAGTCCAACAGGTGTCTACGGTGTAATTTTGAAGAACAAGCTTAGATCTACACGCGACATTGACTGCTTCACTTTGGAGATTGAATTACATATTGATCCTCACTGAATTCCCTATTATTTTAGCTTCATATGTACAATGTTTGAATCCCTGTACAGGATACTCATTATTTGGAACTCATTGTTTTTTATTCAAGATAATCCTAAGCTCTCTTTTTTTTTGTTGTTGTATTTTTTCGTTTATCCTTTCTTTCATCGTTTGTTTTCAGTTCACTTACTTGATGTTTTATTTTTTTAATAACATTTCCACCCAGTGCAAAGACTAAGAGCCACTCAAGATAGAGCTTTGTTAATGAGGTTGTTATAAGGGCGTCCAAGGAAAGAGTAAGAAAACTATATTATGAGCATATTACAAAAAGCAGTTCTGGATAAATTCTTCCTTAATAGTAAACGAACTGAATGAGAATGACCTTGTGCCATGTATATGGCATGGCATGTCTTAGGTGAAAAAGGCTGAATTAGTGGAAATAAAGAGTGGAGTTTGTCTGAGCATCTGAGATTGTACAATAACAGGATTTTAATATTGCGTCTGTAATAAAAGGGGTTTTAGGGTTTCAGGGTGGATATGACAGCAATACTCCATTTTTGGTCTAATCTGATTCTTGTAAATATAGAAAATAGATAAAAGAGTCAGGTATTTTCAGGAACGTTACAAGGAGATGAGTATTTCCCACTGCTGATTTAGCAATGGATTGTATGTATGAGTTTCATCTGAAGTGAGCCTGAGTCCCAGTAGAAATTACTATAGTTTGAATGTTTTGACCATTTTTCGTTTCTTGAATTTCTTCTACTTTTTTAGCTCGTTATACTTTCTTATACCCTATACTTCCTTATATTTTCCTTATAGTTTACACTTTCCTTATACTTCATACTTTCTTTAGACTTTATGCTTTCCTTATACTTTATACTTCCTTATACTTTCCTTGTAATTAATACTTTCCTTATATATTATACTTTCTTTATACTTCCCTTATACTTCATACTTCCTCATACTTTCTTTGCACTTTATGCTTTCCTTATAATTTATACTTCCTTATACTTTCCTTATACTTTCTTTATACTTTAAACTTCCTTATACTTTTCATATATTTTTTCATTCCATCAATATTATTTCATTCATTAATTTTGTTGTCATTCCTTCCTTTTATTCTCTTGTTTTCTTTTATAATTTCTCTTTTACTTTTTTTCATTCCACTTTAAATTGTCTTATTTTTTATTATTATTTCCGCTTTTAACATTTTTTCTCCTGATATCAATTTAAATTAACTTTTTTCTCACATATATTTTTCTTAAAGTTTCTATATTGTTGAATTCAGAATATTTCAGAAAAATGTTTCCATGTACATAACTAAAGGTTTAAATTGTAGTTTAACTGTTGGCTTCTTTTTCTTATAAAATTTCCCAGCCTTTCATCTGGAATCAAGAAAATACGAAATTTGTAGTAAAATGGTTGTCATAAATATGGAAAAAGAATAGGTACCAGTTTAAAGTAACGGCATGAGAATATGAGTCAAACTGGGAGATTAACTTTGTTTTATCATCATATATCGTAACTATTTTCATGATTTCAGATAAAAAATTTACTTTCTTCTTTACTTAAGTCTATTTCCGCATTTGGTGGGATTATCTTGTCTTTTAACGTTTTTTTTTTTCTTTCATTCATTTTCTTTACTTATTTTTCTTCTTTTGCTCCTTTATTTCTTTTTTCTTCCCTTCTTTCTTACTTCCGTATTTCATTTTCTTTCTTTTTCTTTCTTTCTCTGCTCCTTTTGTTTATTTTTTCTTTCCTTTATGTTTCGTTCTGTTTTGTTTGTACTTTTTTTTCATTTTCCTTTCTTTGCTTTATTATTTCTCTTTATTTTTTCTTTTTTTTTTTTTGTATTCACTTCATAACCAATTACACAGTTAAAGAAAAAGTTATCAGCTTTAACAAAATTATCTTGATACAGCTAACTAATACAAAATCTCCTACCGTAGTAGAACGGTTAGGAAACTTTTCTCGCAGATCAATTCTTAAATATGGTGCGTTCTATTCTCACTGGAAACCGCGGTTATGTAACAGACAGACCAAAATAAATCAAATAAATAAGTTGCCGGATGCATAAATACTGGGATCAGACTAAACTAAATCACTTAAGCGATCACTAATATGCTTCTAAAATCGGGTTTTGTCATGCGGGGTATATTTATATCAGCTCTGTTGGTTAAGTGGTTAAGAGTTTGACAATAACAACTGAACAAAATACTTCTGACCCACTTATTTTACACTCACTATTAATTTGAACGCCGACTGATTGACAGAACGAAACAAATAGTACGCATAAAAAATAATCTATAAAATTTTTGTCGGATTAAAAAGAAATCGTACAATTCAAATTGCTTCACAAGATTTGTCTTTCTCTAATATTTTAATCTCTCAGTTTCTTTTGACTTTTTTCTCTTATCTAACCAAAAACATAATAGAATGAAGAGAAAATTCCCCCACCATTTTAGCAAATTGTGGAATTATTTGATGAGAAGCCCGTAAGAAAAATTAGGTTTCACCAAATCTAATAAAACTATTATTATTATCATTAATTTCCCTCAATATTTTAATTTATTTCTTACACTATTTATTTTTTTAACTTTTTTTGTTTATAGTTTTGTTGCTTTTTTCATTCGGTGTCTTGTTTTTTTCGATTTTAATCTTTTAATTATCTGCTCGGTATGAGATATCGAAGTGCTGAGTTCAAATTCCAATTGAATTCGTTGCATTCAGTTCCGCACAAACACCCTTGGGAAAGCTTTTAATCCATCTTTTTTCTCCCACCAATGGGTTGAATAGCAGGTTAGATTTGGTTCTGTAGATTTGGTTCAGTGACGGACTTCATTTTTGTACTGACTTTTTATTCATTTTTTTAAATTCATTTTTGTTATTTCATCCTTGTTATATTATTGTTTTTATTTAATTCTTGTGATTTCTTGGTATTTCATTTTTCAAACAAGATTTCATTCTTTTCTCAAGTAAGCTTTAATGCTTACTTGAGAAAAGAATGGAATCTTGTTTCTTTTAGTTTATTCACATTCCCTAGAATTGGTCAGTTCATTTCAATCATTCGTTATTCCTTTCTTGCCATTTTTAGTCGTATCCTTTCATTTCTTTTTCTCAAAGGGAAAATATATTAAAACCTTGGTTCTTGGTTGACATTTTTCTTCTTTTTTATTATCATAGTCCCTACTTTTTTTTTCCTTTTAGTTTTCATTCGTTTTATTAAATATCCGACATTTTCTTTCCATCAACCTATTTTTCATTTCTTTTCGTTTCCTCTCCAAAAAGTCACTCTTCTTTTATAAATTTGATTTTTTCCTATTCGTTTCTTTTTCTTTTGCTCAGTTTATTTACATTTTTTACAGTTCCGTTTATCTGTTCTTTTGATTCGCCTTATTTTGGTGCTGTGCTTTTTTTTATTGCTTCTATTATCCCCATTCTTTTTCATATTTTGTTGGCTTACTTTTCCATCTTTCTTTCTTTATTTATTTTCCGTTTCATTTGCTTTCTTTCTTTCTCTTCTACATTTTCTCTTTCTCTTTCTCTTTCCTTCTTTTATCTTTTACTTATCATGTTAATTCTTTTATTTATTTCTTTTCATTTTCTTTTTTCTCTTTCTAATTTTTCTCTTTTTCTTTTTCCCACTATAATTTTACCTTTTCTTCTTTCTTTCTTTCTTTCTTTCTTTCTTTCTTTCTTTAAATATTTAAATTTTTAATTATTTGTGTTTCTTCTACTCTTATTTCTACCTCATATATTATTTTTCCTCTTTCTTTCTTTCTTTCTTTCTTTCTTTTATCAGTCCTTCACTTCTATTTTTGTCTTGTCATCTTTTCAGTTCTTTTTTCTTTCTTTCTTTCTTTCTTTCTTTCTTTCTTTCTGTCCTTCACTTTTATTTTCATCTCTCTCTTCATTTCTTTCTTTCTTTCGTTCTTTCTTTTATCAGTCCTTCACTTCTATTTTTGTCTCGCCATATTTTCATTTCTTTCTTTCTTTCTTGCTTTCTTTCTTTCTTTCTTTCTTTCTTTCTTTTATCAGTCCTTTACTTCTATTTTTGTCTCGCCCTCTTTTCAGTTCTTTCTTTCTTTCTTTCTTTCTTTCTGTTTGTTGTAGACCCACAATAGATCCGGAAGAAAACTCGAACTCGGGAGTTAGTGAAACATATATTAAACGGGAAACAAATACAAGTGTTACACGTCAGTACGACTTCCAAGTATTAGACTGGGGTGATTCAACCCAACTCAACTTCACCATGAGAGGCATACTCTTCCCGTATTCATAAAAATAGGAAGAGTTCATTATCGTTCAAAAAGGGTAGGTTCCATAACACTGTCTTTCTTTCTTTCTTTCTTTCTTTCTCGCACTTCTATTTTCATCTCTCTCTTTCTTTCTTTCTTTTTTCTTTCTTTTTGCTATACTCTACCTATTCTTTTTATTTTTATCTAATTTTCATCTATTCCTTCTTTCTAAAATATTTTCTTCTTTTAGTTTCTTGAACTTCCTCTCGTTTTTTACTTATCTGTTCTCCTTTCTTTTTTCTTCCTGTTTCATTTTACCTTTCTTCATTTCATCTTTCAACTCTTTCCACTTCCTCTCTCTCTCTCTCTCTCTCTTCTCTCTTCTATTCATTTAATCTCTGCCAATTTCTTTTCTTTGTCACTTTCTTTGTCTCTTATTTATTTCACGATATTGCTCTCTTACACTCCCTCTCACTTCTGAAATTGTTCATTTTGTTCCCTTTTTTTAAGACACTTTCTTTTCTTCTACTTTTCAGTTGTTCAATTGAATATCCTCTAACCCATCGCTCCCTAACATGTAACAATATCTTCTTTCTTGGTAAAGTTGCGAAAGATAAGTACAAAGTTAACATCAAATAACGGGTATAAAATAAAATATTTCTAAAGGAAAATATAGTTGACTCGCATCAATCTCAGTTGTCACAAAATAAAAAAAAAAACACCAAAAAGAAAGATGTCCGCTTAATCACAACATTAACAAAAATCTAAATATAATAAATAAATGGCAAAATTGCACTAAATTCTCTCCTCTTTCTGTCTGAACTCCACCTACTTGTTGCAGTAGGCAGGATCAAATGCACACCCAGACTCATAGAACGCATCTATATTTTTTGACTTTAAGCTAAAGGGGTCATTAAAGCAAGACATAAAATATGAGAAATTTATTTCTTCTGTTACATGCCGCGTCCCTTAAGGACATGAATAATTAATTCTTTAGAATATGTATCGCACATTTTTAAAAAATCTACAATTCGTCCGTGCATTAAATATAACTGTCATATCCGATACGATGCTCTGGCTATATATATTCACATTTTCTAAGATAGTATGGCCATTTCAACAAGTAATACTAACCGCGCATCTTTGGCGATTATAATCATTACGGTAAAATACAATTGTTTGTTTGAGTGTGTTCATGTGTAAAAACAACGGAAGTAAGGGTAGCGAAAAGAAAAGAAAAAGTAATAAAAAGAAGGAGAGAAAGAAAAAAGGGGGAAAGAGGAAAGAGAGAAAGAGAAAGAAAAATGTGTGTCAAATTAGCAGACGGTAAGGAACACTGGCATATGAAGGTGGGAAATGTCGAGAGAGCTACATTTTAAAAAAATTAAAAATATCAAACCGTATATAGAAAAGAAAGGTGTTGAACTTCGACCGTCCTTTGCAAATTTCTTTTCCAAATTTTTCCGTCTCAATTCAAAACAGGGCCTGAATAAGGTTAAGATCAAAATAATTTACGTCAAAAATTTACCTAAGAAATAAAAAGAGAAAGAAAAACATGAAGCCAATCAGTAATATAAGTAAATTATATTGCTAAAAGAAAGAAAAAAACTATTATAACGAATATTAAAATTTAGATTAATTATAGGAAATTAAATTAAAAATAAATCTAAGATTGTATCAATACGTAAGTAATACTTTTGATAGAAACAAATTTATTTAAATAGGATGAAATAAAATATTTCTTTTAAAAATGTGTATAAAACTTATATTTAGTGTATCTAGGCAGCAAATAATTTTCGAAACATATGCTGTTAAATATAAGAAACAATGAATGTTTATTATGTTTATTATGATTAAACATAATAGACATTCATTGTCTCATATATTTAACAGCATATCTTTAGAAAATTATTTGCTGCCTCAATACACTAAATTTAAGTTACATGATGCCGCAGCATTAAATGATCTAAATGTTGGAGAATTTTTGTCTTTATTTTCAACTGAAATTAAAGCCAAAATACGACGTTTAGAACGGCTCATGATTAAATATAACAGACATTCATTGTCTCTTATATTTAACAGCATATGTTTAGAAAAACTTATATATATATATATATATATATATAAAGTAATTCGTTATATATATATATATATAAAGTAATTCGTTGAGCTTTTTATTCGACCGTAACATGATGCAGAAAGCACTGGACGGCCGTTTCGTCCTATATCGTCCTTTTCAGCAGTGCACGTCTAACCAGGAATCTAACCCAGACAATTTAAACCGATGTTATACCAACTGTACCACCAGCCTTAGTGTCGTAGAGGTGTCGAATTAAACTCGTCACCTCGTAATCAAACTCGTCACTTAATAATTGTTCAAATCCTCCTACTACTTCTGTTCATACCTCTGTCCTTCAACCAGTTTGACATGCTATGGATTTAGCGGCTTATGTTGGAGATGTGGCTCTGGGAGGCACAGTCCTACAGATAAAGGATCTCGGATTAACTCCACCAAGAAATTTGTGAACGGGCGCTTAAATAGATCATTTTGGACTTTTTAAAAATCATTTCACCCCGAGCAAGGCGGAAATGCCACTGATGTGCGGGGGGCTACATAACTGTAAAAAGATTAATTAGAAGAGAGTGAGGAGTACAAACCAGTTAGAAAGGAGCAATAGAAAGATGAGAATGCAGGTGTGATGACAGTTATATAGGTGGAGAGAAAGGGAAGGATATACGGGGTGGGGAGAGAGCTAGAGTCAAGTGGTTAATAGATGAGTATTGACATTGCATTTAAATTCTTGGAGGTTGTAGCCATCAGGAAAGCAAGAATATGGGAGCGAGTTCCACAGGCGGGAAGTGCGAGAGAAGAAGCTGCAGGAGTAGAATTGTCGTCTACATTTGGCTAACCTAACTGTGAATGGGTAGGACCCAGTTGCCAGTCTGACGGATTTTGCTCCATTAGATATCTATAATCATTTCACCCCATAAAGGCAGGATTGCTACTGGTGCGAAGAAAGTTATAGTAAAGGATAAGAGCTTGTCGGGATTTGGGAAGATGGATAGAATTTAGGGAGGTAAGAGAGAGTAACTGACGTCGCATTTAAACTCTTGGAGATTATAGCTGTCAGGGAAGCAAGCATGGGTAAGGGAGTTCTACAGGCTGGAATTGCGAGAGAAGAAAATATTAGGGCAGGAGTATCCATCAAGGAGTCACTCTCCTGACAAATCGATTATGGTGAGATTCAAACCTTGGCTTCATGGTTAGGAAGCAGTTCTAACCATTCATCCACATTGTTTGACCTAATCCAGTAATTACTTTCAAAACGCAGAATGAAGGTAATATTGAACGGATAAGCCTCCCAATACTATCACACGAAAGCAGTTGTCCCTCAGGGCTCTAGCCTCGGTCGTACGCTTTACCTTATCTACACTAACGATCTCCCCGATGTAATAAGATCCCAGCATATATGCTGACGACACTACAGTTTACTCTCGCCTCGATCAAAAATCCGCCGAGCGGCGGTTATATATGATTATTATTGACGGTATTGCATTCACTTACGCGCAAATACCCTGGGGAAAGGTATTAATCCGGCTCTTCCTTCCAGTTATGGGTTAAATAACAGGACAGATTGGGTTCTATAGCGTTGGCTGGCAACCAGTCTACCGCAGAAAGCAATGGCAACCTACTGAAGGGTAATCTTCTGCCCAGTCAGTCATGTCTCTTTCGAGACATGATCGCTCAAGCGTATGGCACTTAACTGACCGACTGACGGTAAAAGAGTAGCACGAGTGAATCCATGTGGTCAGGGCAACAGAAAAAAAAATATTCAAAGATGTATTCGATACTGGACTGTAATTTAATGACCCTGTCCCAAAGAGACTTATTCATATCCACAAAACAAAATTATTTGTATTATTATTTTGTATGTATGTAAACTGCATCCGGCAGCAAAGCCTCTGATTGGGAGGTTGTGAGGATCATAGAACCAATTCTTAATTGCTGCTCTCAGGTCCACCCTAACCCGGAGTGGTAACACCTGTTAGGCTCCTCGCTAAGGTGAAACAGTTAACCCCCAAACTGGTGTCAAAACACTATGAAAATATAAAAATACACTTTTATAAAAATATATACATAAAAATAGACTTTTATAGAAAAATATACATTTTAAAGGAAAATATTAATAACAATACAATTTTGAAGAAAAATGTATTACCATAATACATTTTCGAAGGAAAAAAATTGTTCTCAGCAAAACATTTTTTAATACAAACTAGAAGTAATTTTCAGTTTTCTAAAATAAAAAAAATAAAAAAAAAATTTCATTAAAATGTGACTAAATAAACCTTCTCACTAAAACCAAACATAAAAAAATACCTTAAAACCCTAACTTTTTGGCATTAAATAACCCACATAGGGTGAAATGCCATTAAACAAAATTGAAACTCAAACTTTTGTATGTATAAATCTATCATTTGCCTATTCACTGAATATGAACTGTTGCTCCTGATATATATATAGATATATTGAGATTTTCGACAAAATTTAAAAAAGGTGTCTGTAATATAGTCGATCCAAACCTGGTATCTCAATTTCAGTCACTTTATCACCGACATAACATGGCTTCCGTATCTCTTTTTACAAATATTTCATGATAACTCTTTTGTTTTGGCTTTCGACTGCATGAATGTAAGCGTGCTGCTCGATTGGCAACTAGGTCTCAATTTTTTACTGATTATCAAGTTAGATATAACTGTATGTTATATTCTAATAGATTATTTTCTCTATACTTTGTAGTCCTGGTTATGATGATAAACTACATGCGGCAGCAAGGCCTCGGATCAATAGATTAGAAGTTTGAAACAGCGTGGAGCCACCTCTTGATAAATCTGTCGTTCCCAGGTTCATCATGGCTCGTTGAGGTAGCAATTGCTATGGCCCCAGCTATAGACAAATCGTGAATCCATAAAAAAGGAAACATTTTGAAAGCATAAAAATACATTATTATAGTAAAAAATACTAGCAGCACATTTTTATATTAAAAAATTACCAACAATACTTATTAAGAGCAAAATGACCAATATCTATATCTGTAGTTGAAGACATGCAATTAGGTCCAAAATATATATATAGTTATAAATTCACTGTTATAAAGGCACACTGGTATTAAATAGCACTTCAGTATTCTATTTGATTTTGTTTGTTTCTAATGGAATTTTTCTGTTTCTTAATACTCTCTTTAGCTTTTTGGAAGGCATCTTTTGCTATTTCAATGCGACTTCGGATCTATTTTTCCAGGTCTTTTAAAAAGCTCACCAGATTATTAAATTTCTGTACTTACGAAATTTTGATATCTCTAGTTTATAGCTCGCAACTTAGATTATTATTATTATTGATATTATTATTATTATATAAAAAACATAGAATCGCGTGCTGTCAGAGATCTACATTGAAAATATTCTTGAGTGACTACTTTAGTTAAGTTGTCTTGAAGACAAGTTGTTAATAGAAATAGTTCGTTCCTCAGTGCATAATCATTCTTGTAGACGAGGCTGACAGTCGTAAGTAATTCAATCTTTGTTGATTTCCCTGACTGTCGCGTCCAGATACCAATCTCAGAAAAGCAAAATAAATATCGACATTTAAAAGGTATTTTATTTCATATGATTATAATTTTTACTTGTTTATTTATTCTTTAGCAAACGACTGATTCGTTCGAGAAACGTCAGATTTACAGCTATACGGCATTAAAACATCCGTTTCTTATATGATTAAGAAAGTTAAGCAACGTCGGATCTGGTTAGTAAACTTGAAAGTGTGGGTAGTGTGATAGATAATAGCTCGGTTTTACCGTTTGGTTTGTTATATTCACTTACGCGCAAATATCCCCCGGAAAGCTATGAATTCATCTCTTCTTCCCTCCAGCTATGGGTTAATTAGTAAAACTTGCATAAAAAAAACAGTATTATCATTACCCACCACCAAAAAATGCTTACTATCTAAAAATATTTTCTAGATTTAAATAAACAACATGGGTTAATAAACCGTCAAAAACGAGTAAATCGATCGAGAAACGTTGTAACTAGCTGTTCATTTTTCCTCTCATTTCCTGTTTTTGGTACTACGAGGTCATATAACCAATCAGTCTGTTTGACTATTTTAAGTTAAAAATGATGAACTTGTTCTCATCGGATCTATTCAACCTGTACAGCAAAAAAATTCCGAGATAGCTAGAAGCCCTGCCAGAATTTGTCATTGGCGGCCACAATCTGAACAATATATGACACACAAATGGCACAGTACTGACCGTGCAATTTTAGTAGTCGCCTTTTAGAGCCAGTCCGGACACTGGTGCACACTTGTGGTAAAAAATAAATAAATAAATAAATACGGCACAAAAAAAAAATTAATAAAATCAATGAACAAGGTCGAACACTCCTGGAGAGTTACGAGGAATGTCTTTATTTAAAAAAAACAAAAACAATGTTTACTTTTTTTTTTCACAGGAGCAGATAATACAGCTGTCGGAATGTTGGTTTACAACAGAGAGAGATAGTTCGTTTAAAAATCCTTAAGTAGAAACGTCTTTTCTAAATTTCGTTAAAGTAGACAGAGCTCTTCAAACTTTCACTAAAGTCTTTTCCGTATTCATTAAATTTTCATTAAAGTCTTTTCACATATTCCCTATAATGAGGGCTGTCAATTCTCTATGGAACTTCTAAAATAACAAAGTCCTTTCGGGTCCTTACTGGAGTTTTACGAGGAATCAGAATTTTCGATTTTCCCGTGATTAACAAAAAACAATAACGTTCTTTCGGGATTCATATTGAAGGCACATTTTTCCAAATTAACTCTTTAAGTTACTCGGCGGCAGGCTTCATTCGAAATTAACTCTATAAGTTCTATGGGAGGCGAACAGCCGTGGGTTATGGCTCCCCAGTTGGGAACCCTTTTCAACAGTCGTTACATTTCGACTGAGAGCTACTCAGCTAACTTAAAACAAACTAATTTTTTTCGCCGAATCCGGATTTTTATAACCCTTTTCAATCTAGCCGACTCCAAGCCTTCGGCCAATGAAATCATTTTCCGCTCACTCGATCTGCGGAAGGGGTTAGCTCGACAAATGAGATATCGCCAACTCACATCATTTCCAATTTTCCAACAGACCTCTGTTCTCAGGAAATATCTGTTGAATGACTTTAACCCCGCCTGACCCCATCAAATAATACTGACATATTATTATGACTGCAACCATTCGTCAATTTTCCACCTAGCCCAAAATAATGCGTATCGTATATGAAAAAGAAAGAAAACTATAATGAAAAAGAAAGAAAATTACATTTCTCTCTTTCCCTCAAATTGTCAGCTAATTTATATATGCCCGGATTTTAAAAGTACATGATAGTATTAAAATAGCTAATTATTCTATTCCCCGGACATTTACAAGTATAGGATAATATTAAAATAGTTTTTTTTACATAAGCTCACATCGCGAATTACAATAAAGCACAACCAATAATGCTACTAATATTAATTCTTCTCTCCACGCTGTATTATTAAACCAACAAAAGAAAGTATCCCCGCGGGAGATAGTGTAACATATATATATATACATATATATATAAACATATATATATATATATATATATATATATGTGTGTGTGTGTGTGTGTGTGTGTGTGTGTGTGTGTGTGTGTGTGAAAAGTGTATGTATATAATTATAAATATATATATATGCAATTTGTTATATATATTATTTCATTTTTATATATTATATTCGCGGTACTTATTTGAAAGCGCTCAAAATCAGTAATAGAGCTGACATATTGATATAGATAGGTGTGTTTGTGACCCTGGGTTTCACGCTCTTGCGAAATGCGTCTGACGATTGCAAGAGCGTGAAACCGAGGGTCACAAACTCATACTTATATATATATATATATATATATATATATATATATATAACGCACATACAACTACATCCCATATATATTTCATATCTATGATAAATATATTCATCAGCAATATTTCACGATATTTGCAACTTATAGCAAACATCACGTTCTTTCTTTCTTTCTTCTTTCTTTCTCGTATACACAAACCTAAACATGTACTCTCGTAAGTATGATAGTAGAATAATTTGACTAATACATGGTGTCATATTTTTTCCTTGAAAAACTACTTCTTTAATTCTAGACTAACAATTAAATATCAATGACTGACCTGAAGGTTAAGCTGATAACAGTGAACTGATAAATAGGAGAGAGGCATTAGCTCTAACGATATCTGTAAATAAAATTTTTAACGAAGAAAATTTGTTTTTAATTTGCGATAAATTTTGATTCTTTAGAAAATTTTGTACGATCAAAACGGTATTACGAAACGGAATCCTTATTATCATATATTTTTGTAGTCAGTGGGCGGACTAAGAGATAAGATAAGCAATTTTTAATAACCGTTCTTTTTTTATATCGCTGAAAATTTGCTGTCATTTATTTACGCTATTTTTCTTTCATTTCTTTTTTTAATAATTAACTTTCTTTATTGTTATATTTCTTTTTCTTTCTTTTTTTCATTGTATGTTTTTTATGTTTTTTTCTTTTTATTTTCTTTTTATTTCATTATTCTCTCTTTTTTATTTGATTTTTCTTTTATCTTTCTTTCTTTCTTTCTTTATTTCTTATCTGTTATTTTTTCTTTGTTTTATTTGTATCAAATTTTCTTTGATTTTTTTCCTTTCACTTCGTTTTTTTTTCATTTTCCTTCGTTTCTTTGTTCTTTCTGTCTTTACAAAAATGTTCTTTCTTCTTTTCGTATTCATCTTGATACTCGTAAATAAAAAATATTATCAGCTACAGTAAAATTATATTTGTACAGTTAATCAATGCAATCTTCTACCGTAGTACAATGGTTAACAAGCTTGTCTCGCTGATAAATTCGCAGATGTGATGCGTTCTATTGTCACCGAAATCCCTGGCAGACCAATCTGAACCAAATAAATAATTTCTCGAATCCAATAAGTACTGCGCTCAGACTACACTAAGTCTGGGAAACAATCACTAGGATGCTTTTAAAATCGGGTTTTGCCATGAGATGTATATTGATATCAGCTCAGTTGGTTAACCATTTCAGTGTTAAGCAATAACAACCGAAGAAAATACTTCTGACCTCATTTTAGTCTCACTACTAATTTGAACGGCTATTGATTGACGGAACGAAATCAATAGTACACATAAAAAATAATAAAAGTTTTGTCGGATTAAAAGAAAATCGTACGACTGGAAGTCGCTTCACAGGATTTGTATTTCTCTAATATTTTAATCTCACAGTTTCTTTTGACATTCCTTATCTTATCTAAACAAAAAATATAATAGGATGCAAAGAAAATTCTCCGCCATTTTAGCTGATGAGAAATTAAGACAAAGATTAATCAATAGAATCACCCACCATAGCACCACGGTTAACAAGTTTGCCTCGCGGACCAATTCCCATATATGATATTTCTCTTTATATGACCAGCAGACCAAGCAAAATTAAATAAATAAATTGCCGAATGCCTCGTTACTGCCGTCAGACTAAAGTAAGTTTCTTAGCCAATTACTAATATGCTTCTAAAATTGGGCTTAACCATGAGGGGTATATTCATTGCAACACGAGAAAAGTAAAGGTCTTTTGATATACCATCAAGCACATAATTACATTAGCATAAAAAGCACGCCCACACTCGTTATGTGTGGGAATGGTATCCAGATTTTGTCTTTTCCCAAAAGCCAAAGTTGAAAGGTTATTGAGTGCAGCACGTGTCAAATGTCATTTCTTTTACTTTATTGAACAGAAAACCCGCCTTAGTCGTTTATTGTTTTGTTATGATTTGCATTGGCCAGATTGGCTCTCTGAAGTGATACCCATTGCTACTATGATATGGCTAAATCTTTTTCTCTTTCCTCTGTGGAGAATTCTTGGGTAAATACCCAGAATTTTATTCGAACTCAAGCTCTCTGCCTTCAGACTGAAAGGAATTCTAACTGGGCTATGTCTACGGGCAGAACCGCAGTCTGGGGGATAATAGACAAGAACCCGATCCCGCTTATGCTTAAGGTGGGGGAACTTTTTTTCCGAGTGTACGTGCTTGAAAACCCTACGTTAGAAATGACATTGTGTCACATCCCACTTTTGTGGGAAAGACTTAAATCCAATACACAATCAACATACGATAGATGTTTGCCCGTTTTAGACCGCTTCATTTTCTTCCTGTAACTCAGATAGCGCCACTACTTTCTGTATTCCTCGCCTTCCAAATTTTATGATTAAACATAAAATTTATGTAAAATTGGGTAACGTCAATTATTTTTTCTAAAGTTCTAGTGGTTCAAACCTGGAGTATGCAAAATATACCAGTCTACAAAAACGGATAATAGGTAAGTAATTGCATTTTTTAGATATACTCGTAAAAATGTTACAATGCATAAGAAATACTTAAGAAACTATTATTACTATAATAAGTTTGGTTCTCACTAGATGTCTCGCGCCTAGATTCTTTTATTAAATTAGTTATGGTTTAGTAAAAAATCTAATTTTTCATAGAGATTTCCATAATCATTGTGATTCTCAAACTTATGATCTTGTACAGTTTAATACAACCACCAATCATAAAATCCAACATTCATACAAATTAAAATAAAAATTCGTTATTAATTATAAGTTTCTAAAACAAATTCAGTATTAAAGTCAAGTTTTTAAGAAATACCGTTATAAATTATAGAAATTAAAATAAAAACTAGTATTAATGTCATGTTTCTAAAATGTTCTTAATTATAAAAATACGATATTAATTATAGGTTTCTAAAGAATGCGTTATTAATTAGAGAAATGAAAATCAGGTATTAATTATAGGCTTCTGAAAATCCCTTGTTAATTAGAGAACTTAAAATCAGGTATTAATTATAGGCTTCTAAACATCCTATGTTAATTAGAGAAATGAAAATCAGGTATTAATTATAGGCTTCTAAAAGAATCTGGTATTAATTATAGGCTTCTAAAAATCCCTTATTAATTAGAGAACTTAAAATCAGGTATTAATTATAGGCTTCTAAAAATCCTATGTTAATTAGAGAAATGAAAATCAGGTATTAATTATAGGCTTCTAAAAGAATCTGGTATTAATTATAGGCTTCTAAAAATCCCTTATTAATTAGAGAACTTAAAATCAGGTATTAATTATAGGCTTCTAAAAATCCTATGTTAATTAGAGAACTTAAAATCAGGTATTAATTATAGGCTTCTAAAAGAATCTGGTATTAATTAGGAAAATGGAAACCCGGTATAAATTATACTGTCAACAGAAAAAAAAAAAGAAAAAACAAAGAAAATTTGGAAATGGTATCGAGAAACCAAACAACTTTTTTATCTAATTCGAGGGCGGGATTCTAAAAAAGAACTTGCTTTTTCTTGATTAGCTACCGTTTTTGCTGTAGAGAAAATGCCTCATTTTGGGAAAAAGAAAATATTTATTTTTTCAATTGTTTTTGGTATATATGACATTAACCGATGGCAATATTTTTCGAAGTAAATTCTCAATTCGCATTTAATATTGGTCTGCTTATTGAGAAATATTATTTCTTCAATAACAATCCTTAAAAATAACGATTTAATAGACTAAGGCCAACAAGTATTTTCATCACATCACTTAATAAACTACCAGCAGAAATAAAACCTTCGCGAACATAAAAACTATGTTAAAAAAATTCTCTTTCTTAATAGTCTGTCATGTTCAATGTTATTTAACCCCCTTTTGATACACCAGCATAGCCATCCATTATTCGTTTGTCCCACCGTCCAGGTAGCAGTCTTCTATTGTTTTCATATCCTGATGGAATCGTTCTCCTTGTTCATCACTCATATCGCAGCAATTATCAGGAGATTTATCTAGATTGCTATTTAAAAAATGAACTTTAACACTCATATTAGCGTATTACTGATAAAGTGTATTACTGATAAAGTTTATTAGTTAATTTGAATTTAGGGGATAAACTGGAAAAATTCGGTACTTCTCTTTTTAAACTTTTGACTCAAAAATATTTTTCTAAATAAAATATTTTATTTCAGGGATCTTTTTGAAATTTCATGGGTTTCTGCGACATCCTCGACTAAATAATGCAGTCAGCCAAGATTGTATAGTGATCTTTATTTTCCAAAAATGAGCAATTTCAGTAAAGTAAAAACGGTGGCCAACGATGAAAATCTAAGATCATTTTCGGAATGAGCACCATCAAATTACTAAAGAACGTGTTTTGTTTCTTGCGAATAAAAAATCTGTTAGCCAATGATATAGGCTTCTAAAGAAATCTGGTGCTAATTAAAGAAATGAAAATCAGGTATTAATTATAGGTTTCTAATATAATACGGTAATAATTATAGGTTTCTACGAACACATTCATAAATACCGTTTAATTCGTTTTCTTTTTCTTTTTCAGACAAAAATTTGCTAATAAATTTCCATACGTTTTTGTATTAAGCCTGCAAAGAAAGTTGATACAAGAATATCATTTGAAGATAAACCTTTAAAGCGAGGATTTCTGTACATGACATAAAAAGGCGCAGTGATGATCGTGAGGATGCATTTTTTTTTTATTATTTGTATTTTCTTTCTCCAAGTCAGGCATCGCAATTGACTATAGAATTTTTAACGACCCCAAAATGACGACAGGGGATCCGCCACTCCCCCAAAAGAATATTAAAAACATGTGACTGATTTGAATATATTTAGGCTCTGGTTGTTGTTTTAGTGCAAAAGTTTGAAAAGTTGTTTTCATTTCTTAAAATTCTATTACTACTTAGTAATTACTACTGTTAATTATGACTTATGAGCATATAGACATAAGTTTAGTCATATCAAAAAATATCCGGCAGAAATTATCACATATACTGATTACGCATTGGCTTCGCGCGTTTAACAATTAAAATTGCACAGGCTATCAATTTACAAAAAACAACAAAATGAATCGGTCTTTACTTAAATACAAACATAACAATAATTCGCCATGGATACCCAGTAGAGCAGTTCATCTATCTTGGAAGTAACCACTGTTTTACTGAAAGCGATATGGACATTCCCATTGGCAAAGTTTGAACTGCAAATAAAGTTAATAGTCTTCGCATCTGCTTTACCGGATAAAATGACACGATATCTCTTTCAATCCCTAGCCGTATCTTTCTTGATGGTACCACATGGATAGTGAAAAAAATAATTCGACAAAAAGTCTGATAGGATGTACAAGGTGCAATGGAAAATTACGAAAATAACACTGACATTTGCTATCTCCTGCATCAGACTGGGAACTAAGAGCCGATATAGGCTCAAGATTGAAATTCCCAGAGCAAATTGCCATCACAAATCTTTGCCCAGATATAATTTTCTTCTCACATAAATTGAAGAAGATAGTCTTGTGGGAACTGACGGTCCCTTGGGAAGAAAACGCAGAGGAAGCTCATGAAAGGAAGAAGTTAAAATATGATGAACTGCTGGAGAGTTGCAGGGTTAAAGGCTGTAGGGCTAGCTGCACTCCTATAGAAGTGGGGACTAGAGGATTTGCAGCAAGGTTCTTATGCAAAGCCTTAACAGATATTGGGATAGTGGGAGTAAAAAAGGAAAGGAAAGCATTCAAGTCCATAACCGAAACAGCAGAAAGAACAGCTAATTGGTTATGGATCAAAAGAGAGAGTGCCTGGATTCCAAATTGTTAGCTAAAATTCCCCGAAATTCTGCGTCTAAATTAATGTTTCGGACGAGCTCATGTGCGATTCGTCTCTAAATGGAAAGTGGCTCTGACTGTCGCCAATCAGAAGCATTTGCAGGGTTTCGTACCGGGCCTAAACGTAATTTTCCAGTGTCTGAAAGCGCTTATCGAGGGTGGGCTGGAGGCTGATCATCTCTGGTCGGGTCGGCGCGGTGAGGAGGGTATGATGTTGAAAGACCCGAAACCCCCTAGTGATCCTCGCGATAACATCACTGACGACACTCTCTAGCGCCCCCATTACGGTGCGTATGTTTGAATTGGATTCAATAAAAAACGCCATTGGCTTCAACTACAGCCTCCAAATAACATGGAAATCACACGCATCCTATTCTGGTCGTTCTCCTTGTTTAAGTTGGTGAATGTTGCCATAATACTTCCCTTCATTTGATCTTTCGCTGATCCCTTACTCAACTGCGCCCTTCACATAATAATCAAGAGATATAGAGTCTGGGAATTCAATTGGCCAGATGTAAGAGGTGATGTTGTGACATAAAGTGTCTAAGAGCCATAACTGGATTCTCCTGATTGTGTGGCATGATGCAGTGTTCTGTTGACAGATATTGGTTCTTCTAGCAGCCTCCCTCTTGACCTAAGGTAACACTACCTTTTCAAGCTACTTGATGTTGCCGCCTTTATGGATATATAATGCCGTATCACTAGTGATCTCACCAAACACCCTCGTAATCACCATTAGACTCATCAAACTCTTTCAGCACTGTCCTCAAATTGACAACCATAATGTAGCCATCACTCAAAACACTTTCGTAATCATCATTAGACTCATCCAACTCTTTCTAAATTGTCTGAACTGTCCTCAGAATGACACCTAATCCCTCTGAAGCTTCCGGTGAGAATCCAAATCTAAATCTCTGGCAGAGTGAATAGCGTCATGGTGCTCTTTTTTCTCACAGATAGTGTACAACTGACCCTACTATGTTATGCAGTCGACAAAATAAAAAACAAACAACGTACACGTGCGAAATTAAAAATAAAAAAGTAGCAATCTTTTACCCATCACACCATGCATACAAGAAAGACGAGGGTTGCATTGAATATATCCTGGAAACAGCACTTGTCCCAAATGCAGCTTTATGACTATCTATTTTGTTATTCGTGAGAGAATAACAAAATTTACGGGGACATTCCTGGAAAAATACGGATGAGGCTAACAGTGACGTTTTGTTTTTGGCACATAAACGTGAACACGATGGCATATAACCATCACATATGTGAAGACGTAGGATACAAACCTGAAGACGTAACTGATGCAATGGACAATAGTGAAGACAAGAGATAAAGAGTCGTGAGCATCTGTGCAGTTGCTATGCTCTAAAAATGATGGTGATTACATAATGATGATGAGAGCATACAAAGTATAATCAAAAGGTATCAGGACTCTTGCTATGGTAATGGGCCTAAAATATGCAGAGTTAAGGTACGTGGCACAGCTAGACCTTCAATGTGTCACATATGCACCCTAAGTTACAACATTTTCGCTTCCGCTCTTTATAGAAATGCTTGGAAAAATGTGTGTAAAGTGTGTACGTCTAGCCACATCACAAAGGTTCCATCAGTGACCATGTCTTGTGCAGTAGTTTTTGGCTAAGAACAACATTTCTTAGCTTCGACAGCTACCATATTACTCGCGTTTCAATTCTTGCAACTTTATTGGTTATTCAACAGTCAAATCCAACTTGAAAGAAATACGACAAAGCTATGCCCACACCAAAAAAAAGAGTTCTAGGAATGCTTCCATCACTGGAAACGACGCTGGAGCAAGTGTGTGGTTTCATAAGGGACTAATACTTCTGCTGGATTTATATACGTTGTACTTTTTTTATAGCTCTAATCCAGATATTTTTATCTGATATGGTATGATAACGAGATATGAGTTTAACGTTTCTTCATCCTTCTTACTACTCAAAACGCAATAAGCTGAACTGAATTTCGCAAATTTATAGATAATACAGAAAAACAACCTCTGGTCCAAAATGTTCAGGACACGTTTAAGATAATTCTTCCAATTAAAGATTGTTGTGTATTCATTTCTATATAATAGTTTCATTTTAACAAAGTAATTACATTACTATTTTCCTTTAACTGTGATACAGTCATATTATGCCCTTTATATTGTTTTCATATATCAATATACTTAAGTCCTTATTATACCAATTTCACCCCCATTACTTATATACGTAATAAAATAAATAAATTTAAAAATCGTCCGCAATAACTTCCGACACACTCAATGACACGACATATTAAATGTAGCCATATACTCTAAAACTAAATGTTATACAAAGTTAACAGCATGTAACTAGCTTTTCCTGATATCTTATTTTCTTCCACTCACCTCCACTCTGTAACCTCATTCCCCTATCCATCGTTAACGTAACTTTCTATTGGTTTATCAAGTTTAATCCTCTATAAATCCACCTATTGCCCCCTTAATTCTCTGGATAAGGTAATATTTGTATTTTAAATGTCTATATATATATATATATATATATATATATATATATATATATATATATATCACTAACTCTTGCAAACCGTAAATCACCTGATGAAGTAAAATTGATAGTATTGAAACACGGCAGCTCATTCACTTTACTCCCAGTTATTTAAGTTTGCTACTAAAGTATACATGCGCTTGCCGCGTGTTTCCTCTGTAACAGGGCTATATTATTTTATTTTTGTTATATTTATGTCGTTGAGTAGTGAATATATATATATATATATATATATATATATTATAATAAATAACGTTGTTTATGTCCCAATTTTTTTTGCCGTCAATTTCAGAAATACACTTGTAATTAAATAGAAGTTATATCTTAAAGGTTATTTTACAGTTCTTTTAAGCATAATTCGTGGTATACATCCATAACATTGATAAATTATTTATAATTACTGGGTGAAGAATTTTGAATATACAGAAAGTGTTTTAACCGAGGATGAAAAACGTGACATCGAGATCCGAAGTACGCATTAGACTAACGAAAAAAGCATTCCAGAAGCTAAGAAAAGTACAGAGAAACGGAAAAAAGTCGTTCGAAACAAAGAAAGGAATGCTGGATTGCTGTGTGAGACTCATCCTCTTTTATGACGGTAAATACTGGATGATCTCTCGTGGGTCATTCAGTATTTACTGACATAAAAGAGGATGAGTCTCACACAGCAATCCAGCATTCCTTTCTTTGGTAGAAGGTACTAGAGGCACCAGAAATATAGTTCTACAGACGAATTCCGAAAATTCCGTGAGTGCTCTGTGTGGAAGAAAATGGTAACATAAAGGACATTTATACTCAGAATTAAAAAAAGTTAACTGAAACTTCTTTGGACAAACCATAAGGAAGGAGAACTTGAAAGATTAACCCTCACGGAACATACTGAGGTCAATGAAGATAGGGGAAGACAGCGAATCACTTACGTGACGAGCTTGTATAAATGAATCGCGGGACGAGGGAAGGGACTTGACAAAAAGAAACAATCCGTTAAGGGCCAAATGACGTAGGAAGTTATGGAGAGTCATGATCACTTATCTCGTGAAGAAAAAAGGAAAATAATGATATTTTCGGGGTACGAGGTTAAATAATTTGGAATGTGTGAAATTAAGATTGTGATGGTAAAATTAGCCGTTCACAGATCGGAAACATCGTTTTTATTTGTACTTTTATTTTTTAATATTGAGCACTTTACGAAAATCATTCCGGTTTTAACTTGTTATCATTCATAATTTCTGCAGACGGAAAGAAGCTGCCCAAAATATGAACTAAAAATTAGAGACACCCAATAACGAAAATTCAAATATGTCGGACAACCATTACAGGCAACCTCTCCTGCCTCCCATATGCATGGACCAAGCGATTCTCCCGGAGAGTAATACACTACGCCTCCTCGGACTTACCCTGTCCTCAGACCTCAAATGGAATCACTATATTGAATCCATAGCAAAATCTACTGCTAAGAAGGTTGGGTCACTATGTCGATCCAGGATGTTTTTTCCACCTGAATCCATCCTGCATATATACAAGTCAACCATCCGTCCGTGCATAAAGTACTGCTGCCATTTATGGTCAGGTGCCCCTGCCGTTCTCCTCAGTGTTCTTGACAGGCTCCAAAGGAGAGTCTGTAATGTGATAGGTACTGATTTGGAGGCTCGACTGCAGCCACTTCCCCATCGTCGAAAGGTGGCCTCCCTTTGTCTGTTCTATAAATACTTTCATGGCTTCTGCTCAGACGAACTTAAGTCACTGATGCCTCCTCAACAGGTGTTTACTCGTGCAACCAGACTGGCATCTGGGTTTCCCACCCATTCACAGTCAGGTTAGCCAAATGCAGACGACAATTCTACTCCTGCAGCTTCTTCTCTCGCACTTCCCGCCTGTGGAACTCGCTTCCGTATTCTTGCTTTCCTGACGGCTACAACCTCCAGAAATTCAAATGCAAAGTCAATACTCATCTACTAACCACTGGACTCTAGCTCTCACCCCAACCCCTGTATAACCCTCCCTTTCTCTCCACCTATGTATCTGTCATCGCACCTGCTTTCTCAGCTTTCTATTGTTCCTTTCTAACTAGTTTGTACTCCTCACTATTTTCTAATTAATCTTTTTACATTTATGTAGCCCCCTGCACATCAGTTGCGTTTCCGCCTTGCTCGGGGTGAAATGATTAAAAAAAAAAGGGGGGTTTTACAGAACACGGAAAATATGACCCCGAAATCTGAAAGAAAAAAAAAGAAAAAAATCTTTGAAATAGGGAAAAAACCGTAAGTAATAAAGAAAATAGTGTTTAACTATTCAATATCTATTCTTCTATATGATGACGAATACCGGGCAATCACTTCACAGATAAAGAAGTGACTTGAAGTAACAGAAATGTGCTTATGTAGAAGGGTGCTATGAATACCATAATCAGAACACGTGACTAATGACAAATTTTAAGAAAAAAAAACGAAAATGGCAGTTTTACTTAGAATTGGAAAGTGACATCTCAGAATATCGAGGGCAAATAACAAGGAAAGCGGGTTTGGAGAATTTGACATTCACAGGACACAGAAGTCACGAGGGACAGCGGAAAGCAGCTAATAACATACATAAAGAGCTTGTATAAATGGTTGTCAGAACAGGGATTAGGACAACTAACAAAAAGACAAACAGAGCTACAAGGCATAAGAAGTTGTGGAGAGCCATGGTCATCAAATTTCTGAAGGAACACAGCATACAAAAGAAGAAGAAGAAGAATTGACCGGTCGACGTGATTTGTTAGGCGTAAAAAATCCTTGTGACATCTATATCATACTTTTGACAATAAATTACTTTTGCCACGTTTTCTGGGTATGAAGATAAACTACATTCAGCAGCAAGGCCTCTGATTGGGAGGTTGTGAGGAGCATGGAACCATCTCTTAATTGCTATTGTTCTCAGGTCCACCTTGACCCGAAGTGGTAGTACCTGTTAGGGTCCCAGCTATTGGCAAATAGTTAACACCTGTAATGTCGCCAAGTATAAATGAATAACTCAACAACAGAATCAGAATATAAGTTGTATTCCGCGGAAAGACGGTTAGTATGTACAGAAGTGATTAGTAATATTTACAATAGAAAAGATACAAGAGTCCAATCCGTCGTAAGACGTGTGTATATGTAATTACTTCCGCTACGCCACCGGAAGTGTGACTAACTCTTCACTGACTCGCACTGACTCTTCAGTAACTCATTAGAGACTCTCAAGTGACTCGCTACGACTGTATTTACTAGCCTTCCCACGCAAGGCTGGATGTGACACATGGTCATTTTATTGTGGGTATTCCCGGCCATATAGCCGGGCCAAAAATATGTCTGTCTATTTTTCCCTAGTCGTGGTTCTACCCTTCGGCGGAACCACGACTGGGTTACTGCTCTCTGCTCGGAAGCAGAGAGCGCCCTCTACCCGAAGGCAGAGGGCTGACAGTGTCGTAGAGTCGTCAGTCTAGTGACTCTCTACCGACTCTCCTGTAGAGAATCCACCATTGCTATGTATAGCAATGGGAACAGTCAATTTGTAGTCAAATAGGAGCGGCGCCCTAACAACACCCAAACTGGGGTCAAAATACTATGAAAATATAAAAGTAGACTTTTATAGAAATATATATATATATAAAAGTAGACTGTTATAGAAAAATATATTTTTTTGCAGGAAAAACAATTATTACCATAACACATTTTTGAAGAAGAAAAAAAATATTACCAGCAATACATTTTTTAATACAAAACTAGAAATCATCTTCAGTTTTTTAAAATAAAAATAAATCTTTTTATCAAAATCTGACTAAATCAACCTTCTCAATATAACCAAGCATTAAAAAGAAATATCTTAAAACCCCACCTTTTTGGTATTAAATAACCCACAGAGGTGTTGATATGCCGTTAAACAAAAATCAAACTCAAACTCAAACTAAACTTTACTACTTACCTCTCACTCCTTTTTCCTTTTTCTCAAATTAAATTCAACAAACATCCAACATCCGGCAACAAGACCTCTGATTGTGAGGTTGTGAGGAGCATGGGACCACCTCTTAATTGCTGTTGTTCCCAGGTCCACCCTGACCCGGAGTGGAAGCACCTGTTGCGGTCCCAGCTATGGTCAAATAGTTATAGTTAACCCCCAAACTGGTGCCAAAATACTATGAAAGTATAAAAATACACTTTTAATGAAATATGTACATAAAAATAACCTTATAAAAAATATATTTTTTTGAGGGAAAATGATTACCAACAAAACATTTTGACGAAAAAATGATAACCATAACACATTTTTGAAGGAAAAAAAAATTATTCTCGGCAAAACATTTTTGAATACAAAACTAGAAAGCATTTTCAGTTTTCTAAAATAAAAACAATAGAAACAAAATATTTTCAATAAAATTTTACTAAATCAACCTTCTCACTATAACATTATAATATTAAAAAAATACCTTAAAACCCTACTTTTTTGGCATTAAATAACCCACAGAGATTGATATGCTATTAAACAAATCTTAAACTCAAACTTACAATCATTATTCTTCTTCCTTTTTTCATTCCTCTTCACACTCTGACTAAATATCTCCCTATCGCTCTTTTCTTCGTAGCCTTCTTTCCAAGTTGCATTCCTCACTTTAATTTATTTTTATTTTTCATTTTTATTTTTTACTCCCTCCCCGTACCATTTTTTTCCGGGGATTTGAGCTAAAGGTTTGCTAAAACCATTATTTCAAAATCTCTGGTGTAAAGCGATCTTCTTGAGTGGACTTGATTTATAGTTAGTTCTTCGACGTCTTCAACATGTGTGGCTCAAGGAAGGTAAGGTGTTCGTCACATGGATTCAATTGAATATATTCAAGGGTTTGGGAATATGACCTCGTTTGGATGGAGAGCAGTCTCAGAATAGAAGTAACCTCGGTGACTTGCAAGTACACCCAGAGGTCACCAAGATAGGGTTGTAGTGGAGACAAAAAATGTTAACTTTAACATCAAAGAACTATTATTTAGGTTTCTGTAAATCTGGAATTGATGAATGAAAAATGAAAATTTTGTTATGGTTACAGCCTTTCATGTTATTTTTTTCTTCGTGAATTCTCGGTGTTTTTCATCTCCTGCTTTTTTCCTGTCTTTGTCATTCTAAAATAATGAAAACAATAAAAAAAATGGCGGACTTTTCATATATTTTTGTTAAAAAATTATTTTACATTTTAATTAAAAATGCATTCTCAGCTTCAAAATTACTGACAGAAATATTAAGATGACCAACTAATGCAATGTGAATATTTTTTTCAGACTCTCTCTTTTCTGTTTATATAATCCTTTATTTAAAATTCCTGGATATTTTCATCTTTCTATTTCTTGGAATAGTCTTTGTACAGTTGCTACACAAACTCTCAGGTTATGGCATCTTTATAAGTGTTTGTGTAATTATAAATTCCTTTATCTTAGGTCGGTTCCTGAAGGACGTTGCGAATGGCCAATCTACCTCATCACATGATATTAATGCAGGCGCCTCCCCACCAGATTCTCTCATCGATCGTAACCTTCTTTTAACCTACTTTTTATTAACGATCTTCTTAGACTAAATCATTATTAAAGATCTGTGTAAAGATGGTTATACAGGTTATGGAAGTATCTCTAAAAATTATGATATTCATAACTCTGGAGCTGATCTTTACTCTGACCGAGTTCTAAGAGCTTCATAGGAAAAAATGAACTCTAACTTTCAGTATTTCAAAAACCAACCTAGTATCATTTCATTATCATCATCAACCAGTCCCCGATTAACACATACTCAATGAGGGTCCTTGCTTTGAACGTCTGTTGAGAGTCAAGTACACTTTAGTGGAACTAATTTATACGATGCTGGAAAAATGAAAGGCTCATTTTTACACCCCAGAACCTGCCTGACACTTTAAGTCATGTTTTGTCTTTGCAAGAGTCAGCTTAGACCAAATATTGAGTGTTGCTGCAACATCTGAGTTGAAACTGTCCAATTCTCACTTTCCGGATTTGATAGATTTCAAGGTCGTTCCTGGGGTCGTGTAAAGGAAGACTTATTTTTTTCACCCAGCCGCCTCTTTCCTACTGACGCAACGTCACTAGCCTGTTTCTTATATATCGCTATTTCCATTGCAAATGTTCTGCCAAACTCTATTCCACCAGTTCAGCCCTTCACAGCTAATATCTATTTTGCTACATCCACATGCTTGAATCAACCTCATTTACCTTAAATTTTTGATAAAACCAAAGAAGAATATGTAATGTTATTGATCCTGATCAGGCTACGGTTCGTTTCCTTCCACTGAAACGTAAATTTTCTGTCTTTTCTATAAATACGTTCATGGTAATTGTTTGGATGAACTTTCATCTGTGGTACTTAGACTTTAGGAATTACTCGATTGGCAGCAAGATCTCTTCATTTTACAGTTGAAATGGCTAGATGTAACACTAAGTTCTATGCTAACAGTTTATTCTCTCGCTTGTAGGACTCTCATCCAGCTTCTTGCTTCCGTGTCAACTTTGACCTTCAAAGATGTAAATCAATGTCAATCTTCATCCTCTGTCTTAATTCTTATTCTTTTTTGTCGTCTCTCCTAAACAATATTTTTTGTCATTTTCTCTAACACTCAGTAACTTTTTCCATCTTAGTGGATTTATTGCCTTTCTGGGATGAGAATGTGCGTTGTGGTGCAGTAGATATCGATTCGGAACGACAAATCGGAGAACCGAGTTAGAATTTCTGTCGAATTCGTGCATTCACATACGCGCAAGTACCATTGGGCAAGGTCTCTTCTCCTTCCAGCTATGGGTTAAATAGCATGACAGTTTGGGTTTTATTGTCTTAGTTGGCAACGAGTCTATCGCAGAAAGTAATGGAAACCTACTGTGGGAAAAAATTCTGCCCAGAAAGTCATACATCGAAAGAGACATGATCGCCCAAGTGTGTATATTAACTGACTGACAGGAGTAAAATGATTGAAAATATTAAAAAAATGTATTCTATCAGAAAAAAGATTCTTTCAAACATTTCTGCGCGAAAACTACTACTACTACAGACACCGAACATTAAATCTTGAACCCCATTAAGCCAAAGAAGACTCATCATCTCTCGCCTGTATCATTATAATCTTCATTTCCGACTTCATCCACTTACATTCATATCAGTCAGTTAAGTGCCATACGTGATACACGCTTGGGGGATCATGTCTTGAAAGAGACATGATTGACTGGGCAGAAGATTATTCCACAATAGGTTGCCGTTATTTTCTGCAGTAGACTGGTTGCCAGCTAAGGCTATAGAACCCAATCTGTCCTGTTATTTAACCTATAACTGGAGGAAGGAGACGGATTAATAACTTACCCAAGGGTATTTGTGCGTAAGTGAATGCAAGGAATTCAAATGGAATTCGAACTTGGCTACCCGATTTCTCCTTTCGAGCCGATATCCACTGCACCAAAACGGGTTGCTCTCCAACTTTCATATAACACACCATATTTAGAACTCTCTCATTTAAGTTACTCTTGATCTTTCTATTGGATGAACATTAATATAATTTAAAAGCTAAAAAAATGGTCAGAGTAACGATGAAAATTTAATGAAACCGGAAACAAAACAGTGCTGACTTAGAATCACAAAGAAATAAGTTAAATTTCTAGGCTAAATAATAAGGAAAGATGTATTGGAGAAATTGATAGTCACTAGACGAATTGTTAAGAAGGATAGGTGAAAACAGCTAATAACCTACCTAACGAGAGGACCAGGGATTAGGAATGATAGCAAAAAGACAAACATTCTTAAGTAATAGAATGGACAGAAATTTGTGGAGAGTCATGATCACCGAAGTTCTGAAGGAGCAAGGCACATCGAAGAAGGGCGTTTTCGAAGTAGTTATTTTTTTTTATAACCGTGTCGCCGCACGCAAGGCATTTTACTGCGACTGTTGAGCAGGGGGTTACATAGGAGGAAAGTTACAGGGGGTGTCAGAAAGAGGGTAAGAGAAGGATGAGAATAGTGATGAGAGTGGAGTGGACGAAGAAATTAGCATGAGAGAGAGGATGCAAGGTAGTGAGATAAGAGAAGACGACTTTACATTTGAATTCTTGAAGAATGCTGACGGGAAAGCAAGTAAATAGAAAGGAATTCCACAGGCAAGAAGTGCGAGAAAAGAAGCTGCTGTAGTAGAATTCGTATTTGCAATTTATTGGTCTCACAATTAAATCTTGCTGTTCGGGTAAATTCATATATAGTGGGTACCAGTGAGCTAAGTTCATCTGAGCAGAGGCCGTTAAAATAGTTGTAGACGAGACACAGGGAAGCCACATTGTACCGGTGTGAAAGTGACTGTATCCGAGCTGCCAAGTCGGAATCGATCACATTACATATTCTCCGTTGGATTTTGTCAAGGACCCCTAGGTGGATAGCAGAAGCACCAGACCAGATATGTGCAGGATTGTTTCAGTCGGGAAAAACTTTCTGGCCCTGCACAGAGAACCGACCTTCTTTGCAGTGGATTTAACTATGGATTCTATATAGTCATTTCACTTGAGGTCTGTTGTGAGTGTTAACCCGAGGAGGCGCAGAGTTTTACTTTCAGGGAGACTAGCCTGATTCATGCAATGTGGGGGGGGTAGGAGCGATTGTCTGTGATGGTTAATAGATAGTAGCTTCGTTTTAGAAGCATTAAAATTCACGAGCCATTTCTTATCCCAGTCCACCACGGATTGGAGTTCCTTTTTAAGGCTCGACAGGGAGGTTTGCTTTGTTAGCCTCGGTAGATTTTTTATCAAGGCGAGAGTAAACCGTAATGTCCTCAACGTATATGCCTACTTAGGATCTTATTTAATCGGGGAGATCGTTAAAGTAGATAAGGAAAAAACGTGGGATCTAGAATAGAGCCTTGAGGGACAACAGCGTTCGTGTGATAGTATTGGGAGGCATGTCCGTTCAACACTACCTTCATTCTTTTAAATTTTAAATTCTTTGAAAATTCTACTCCACGGATT
The DNA here is from genome assembly GCA_037127315.1 of Ascarosepion bandense. Lineage (NCBI taxonomy): Eukaryota > Metazoa > Mollusca > Cephalopoda > Sepiida > Sepiidae > Ascarosepion > Ascarosepion bandense. The sequence goes on from JBBBDQ010000851.1 coordinate 11,492,879, forward strand.
TTTTTCTCGCATTTCTCGCCTGTGGAATTTTCTTCCATCTACTTGCTTTCCCGGCAGCTACAATCTCCAAACATTTAAATGTAAAGTCAATAGTCATCTCCTGTCTCACTAACCCGCATCCTCTCTCTCTCTCATGCTCCTTTATCCGTTCACACCACTCTTATCAGTATTGTCATCATTCTTTTACCCACTTCTTGACACCCCCTATAACCTGACACTTTTTCTCATAACTTTCCTCCTATGTAACCCCTTGCAAAACAGTAGCAGTAAAATGCCTTGCTTGAGGCGATATGATTATAAAAAAATAACATAAATTCTTATCAGTTGGAAGGCCTAGATTTAAATTATTTGTATTTCTTTTTTTTTATCTGTGTTGATTTTGTATGTTTTTTCTTTTTGTATAATTTATCAAATAATTTGAATGTTGGCTTACTTTAAAAGAACTTTTACTGTATTTTTCATGTAAACACTTACTGCTAAAAATTCTAAATGTTCGTAAGCGGAAGCCAATCATTAATCCGGATTTTCTTTGTATTTGTGGTATCTGTGAATGAAAATAGCCATTTTTCTTAGTGCATTTCCAGAATATATCCGTTTTTTTATAATTATTCGTTTGGATTAATCATAATGCAAAAGAAATTTAATATATATTAAAATTGCTTGCAAGTCAAATACAGGGTGTACTCAACTTACGATAGAGTTCTGGTTTCACGATATGTCTTAACGTCACTTGCTGTGTAAGTCGAAAAGAAAAAGGATTTTCCGTAAATAAGCAATTACGTCAGTCACCTATGCTAACTTCAGAGTAAAGTAATAGTTTAGGCCATAACAGGACATTTCTACAACATATGTAAAGATAATTAGGACAATAAAAAATTAATATAATACATATACATTATTATTCTGAACATATAATGTTAAATATAAGAAACAATGAATGTCTATTATGTTTAATCATGAGCCGTTCTAAATATCGTATTTTAACTTTAATTTCAGTTGAAAATAAACACAAAAATTCTCCAATATTTGGATAAATTTTTATTAAGTTGGTTTTAAGCTTTCGGCTCACATTAGACATATTCAGAGTGGTTTTAAGGACAGTAACACAAACACATCCACCATCACGACGATTGTATATTGTGTTGACATAAAACTCCGCTAAGCAACGGCAACAGTTACCAAAAATAGCAAACGTAGTTCGCAAATTTGCAGTGCGGTTCTATGACGTCATACCACGTGAAAGCTCGAAATGACAACAGAACCACATATTCAAATGCAATGTAATGTGTTATGACCAGATTTAAACGTGATTTTATTAAGTGAGGGTTGTTTGGATTTAATGTAGATGGCCTCCAATATCTGAAGATTCTTTTTACTGTGTGTATGAGTGAGGATTATTGTATTGTTGACTAAACTCTGTCTGATATTACTTACATAGTTATGTTTTTCTGAGAAATGTTGTTTAATTGTACTCTGATCAGAAAGGTGACATGTAAGTCTACGGGAGAGCGTGGTTGTAGTAAAACCAATATATGTAGTGGGTTTATTATTAGTAACAGAGATACAATCTGTGAACGGGCATGTAAATTGATACACGACGTTGATTTTTGTACATGATTTAGTTTAGTGCTTGTAGAGATTATGAGGTCAGTTGTTTTAATTTTTTTATACTATATGATGATTTTAATTTGATTATTACTATCCACTGGTTTAACATTTCTACGTATTATGTTTTTGAGAGATTTTTCATCTTGTTTGTAATTATTATGTACTAGCAGTATAGCTCGGCTTTGCCCGGGTGTAATGAAAGCTTTAAAACTAATCCATGGTACTGGAGCCCAAACTCTTTGGACGTTGGCACGAAAGACTAAAAAGCAATAGTTGTTTCTAGTTAAAGGGAAACCGTAGATTGAAAGAAAAATGAATGGATGTAAGTCAAATTTTGATTTCCTGGTATCGATATCAAATAAGTTTATTCGTCGTAAACTGAATTTTGAAGGCTAAAAAAGTCTTCTGAGTAAATAGTATCATGGCTGAGACTAAGAACTACAATTATACCTACTTAGAGCCAAACCCGAAGTAAAAAATAAATAAAAGGGCTGAAAAAATACAGACATACAGGCAGATAAACAGACACACCCACAAATAGCTTGCCTTATATATATATATATATATATATATATATATATATATATTATCGATTTTCTGCACTATTGTAAAAACTGCAACCTTGAAACTTCTGAATATCGTTTCTTATGTCTTAGTCTATGAGTGTATCAAATTTCATTAAAATCAGGCCAATCCTTCTATAACTCGATTTTTTCGATTATCGATTATCGACATTTATCGGGGGCACCTCGACACAAAACCTAGCTAAGAATACTTGAAGACGCTTATAGTACAACTGTGTAAATTTTCAAGAAAATCGGTTCAGCCGTTTCGGAGTCTATAGGTAAAGGATACACACACACAGACAGACACACATAGACAAAGTTCCATTTATAAATAAGTTTAGATAGAATAGATTTGGTTGCAGTAGTATAAGTTAATACTGTTATGTTTATTTTGATATACACCATTATTATTAATATTATCAATATTGTTAGAGCTATTGTTAAGTTTGTTGAGATATATTTTAATTTGTTGATCAATAACGGCGTTAGGAAATCCATTATTGACAAGTGTTTGCTTAATGCTGTGTAATTCTTTATAAAATATGGATTTGGAAGAAAATATCATTTGTGTGCGATGCATTAAGTTTTTTATATGAGCTAACTTATTTCGTTGGAGGCATTCACTATTATAATTAAGAAGACACGAGTTTATGCTAGTTGATTTCTTATGTAGAGAAGGAGTAAATCTATGTGTGCTAGAATCAATGAATGCATGAAGGAATGGGGTTTTGTTATTAAGTTCTAATGTAAATTTGTGGAAGGAGTGACTTTCAAATTTGTTTTTAAGTTGTGTAATTTAATCCATGTGCTTTGGGATGTGCGTTGTGGTCCAGTGGATATCGGCTCGGAACGAGAAATCGGGGAGACGAGTTTGAATTCCAGTTAAATTCATTGCATTCACTTACGCACAAATACCCTTGGGAAAGGTATTAATCCGTCTCTTCCCTCCAGTTATGGGTTAAATAACAGAACAGATTGGGTTCTATAGCCTTGGCCGGCAACCAGTCTACCGTAGAAAGCAATGACAACCTACTGCGGGATAATCTTTTGCTCAGTCAGTCATGTCTGTTTCGAGACATGATCGCCCAAGCGTGTTTCACGTATGGCACTTAACTGACTGAATTTAATTTAGTGTCTTAGCTATTATTATTATGATGCAGAATGCATTCTGCCACCGCGCGTTTGTGTCGTATGTACGAGGCAAATGGCGTAAGTGGAATCAAGATTAATAAATATTGCGTAAAAATCACGAATTGTCGTAGGTCGAGACTGTCGTAACTCGAGGTCTTACTGTATTGTTAAATTTATTTAAAAGGCCGTGTAATATTGTTCCAATATGTGTGTGTGCGTTTACCTGATTCGTGTTTGTGTAATTGCTAAAGAATAATTCTGTTTGCTTTAAATCCAACATTTTCAATATCCACTAGAATGGCTTCAAACGCCATTATAGTGGACATGCCTATTGGAAATAGACACCCCATTTTTATCATTACTCTAAACAGTGTGTAATGGGGATTTTCATTTCAAATACGAGTATTCTCTAAAATAACTGAAGAAAGAACGAAATATGTCAGATCAAAAATAAAATCTATAATTCTTTACGTTTACGTTTTTGGATACGTACCAGTTGAATTCCTTGCATTCACTTACGAGCAAATACCCTTGGGAAAGGTATTAATCCGTCTCTTTCCTGCAGTTATGGGTTAAATAACAGAACACATTGGGTTCTACAGCCTTGACTGGCAACCAGTCTGCCGTAGAAATCAATTGCAACCTACTACGGGATAATCTTCTGCCCAGTCAGTGATGTCTCTTTCGAGACATGATCGCCCAAGCATGTATCAGGTATGGCAATTAATTGACTGACTGAAAGATAGAAAGGGACGTAAGACAAGGATGTGTCTTTTCACCGGATTTATTTAACTTGTACAATGAGACTATTCTGCGGACCCTAGATGTTATACCAGGATTCATCATCGGAGGCCACAATTTGATCAACATAAGGTACGCATATGATACAGTGCTGATAGCAGACACGGAAAAGAAAGTACAAGACCTCCTACAGAAGGTAACTGAAGAAAATGAAAAGAAAGGACTACAAATAAACTGAATGCTTGATCATCAGCAAAAAGAGCAGACCAAAATGCCAAATACAAGTAGGGGTACTAAAATCAAGCAGGTACAGAAGTTTAAATATCTGGGAAGTGTTCTAACAGAAGACGGAAAGTGCGACACAGAGATCCGAAGGGGAATTGACATGACCAAAGACTCGTTTCATAAGCTGAGTAAAGTATTAAGAGACAGAAAAAATTCGCTAGAAACAAAAAATATTGCTGGATTGCTATTTCATGTCAGTTCTTCAATATGGCAGTGAATACTAGACAGTATCATCAAAGATGAAGAAAAAACTTGAAGCAACTGAAATGTGGTTCTACAGAAGGATGCTGCTAATATTATACATCTAGGATGTGAGCAATGAGGATGTTTTGGAAAGAATAGAAACTAAAAGGACATTAATACTGAGCATCAGAAACAGACAGCTAAAGTTCCTGAGACATGCAATGAGGAAGGAGGGCTTGGAGAACTTGATCCTAACAGGCAAGATACAAGGAAAAAAAGACAGTAGAAAATAGCGGATAACATATTTGAAGGGTCTGAGCAGATGGATGAACCGAACGAGGGTTGTGTGGTGTAACAAGAGAAAGCGTTCTAAGAGCCACCAGGGATAGAGAGACGTGGAAAGCCATGATCGCCTGCGTCCTAAAAATACAAGGCACATAGAAGAAAAAGAACTAGGTAGATATGGTAATGCAGTACTGACACTGGTGCACAGGGGGCTACATAAGAGGAGAGTTAGTGTTTACAAAGGAGGCGAACGAAGAGAAAGAGGAGTCGATTACAAGGGGTGCCAGAGAATAAGAAAATAATGAAATACTGGTGTGAAGAAGTTTGCGTGAGAGGAAAGTAAAAAAAAAGGGTAAGTTACACGGGTGGTTTAGGAAACGATAAGAGAAAGATGGGAGTCAAGGGAATAAGAGATGGCAAATGACGTTGTCTTTAAACTCTTGGAGATCGTAGCTATCAAAGAAACGAGTTAATTGAAAGGAGTATCACAGGCTGGAAGTGCGAGAAAAGAAACTGGAAAAGAGTAGAAATGACGGCTTGTTTTGCTTTGTTTTTCTGTAAAAGATTAAGACCTTGTTGCCAGTCTAGTTGCTCGAGTAAATTCTTGTGAATGAAGCATCAGTGAGCAGTTGTCGGAGCAGAAGCCATGAAAATATTTGTAGAATAGACAGAGGGAAGACACATCCCGTCAGGGATAAAATGTCTGAAGTCGAGCTGCCTGGTCGTGATATATTATGTATCTTGTCTTTATATTTCTGCTGGTGGTGCCATTTTTGTTAATTTATTATTTGAGGAATAATATGTTTAGCAGTTTCCTTCCGTAATTTTTTTTTTACTGACACTGAATCTTATTTTACGTTACAGCTTCTAGTTATGACAACCACCGACTCATGAATACACAACGAAATCGAAAATGACCACAGAATCACCATGAATTAATATCGATACAATGCTATGCGCCTACAAAGAGATTATTTGATATAATCTAAAAGCTGAACACGATCAGATATCATTGATCAATTTAAGTTCCAGTTTTCCTGGAAACCAAAAAAATAGTTCGAATCACAGAACAAACAAATAAATGAAACCCTTCAACAAAAAACTGTCGTTAGTTACAATCAGATTAATAAATGCTACCAAAATGAAGCCAATACGTGATTGTAAACTTTAAGTAATTAATCTTTTTAAACCATGATTTCTTATTACTATAAACGTTATATTTAGTGTGTACATGTGTTTGTGCTGTCATACCAATTTTTAAATAGTTAAGCACTGTATCCACCGGCCAAAAATCGATATACTCATTAATAAAACTGTGGCTCGACTGAAATCGAACGCGAGTTCCCTTTATTCTAGGAAACTGCCTTCAATTTAGATGAGTTTTACATCTAAACTACAAGAAGCCATGTTTGGCAGTACTTACTGTTGAAAGCAGGTTTTCAACAAAATGATGGATACAAAGTCTCACCTTCGCTACCAACTTTCGGTGCGCCACCTCAATGACATTTTTCTACTGTCTACCTCTTCCATCGAACCGAACATCAAAGCATTTCTTCATAGCAAACAGCATCACCCATCTCACTGATTTATATATTTTTCTATAAAATTCTTGCATACATAACATTTGATTAAATAAAATATTTGTTTTTTCAATAAAATTCTTACGTACGTATGTATTGTCTAATCATACACTACTTTACTTTGTTTCTGATTAAGTACATGCTCTAATCTTTTTATAATATATATATATATATATATATATATATATATATATATATATATAAAGAATGCGTATATTACGAAATTATACGAAACTGATAGTAACCGACATATTTTAATTTTTATTTGTTTTAAGATTATTTTTTAATGGAAAATTTTATTTGATTGGATAGTTTGTTTTTAAAATAACCACCAGTTTAAATTGTTCGAGAAATCGTATTTTGGATATCTATCTTTCGGTAGGAATCGAATCGAACCTGCATACTTCCAATACCCGGGAGATGCCGTCATGAGACCTGATGTGCCACTAGACTAAGGAAGAATTTATAGTGACCAAAGCACATTTTAAACTTTTATTGTGATTTTTTTAATCGTGCAATTTGCATGATGATATTGTGTGAATGGATGCCAGACAGGGACAAAGACGGATGTCAAAGTTGTCTTTAGAGTTATAGGGGATATGAAGTTGTGAAGAACCATAATCGCTCATAAAATAAGATGCACTTTCCAATGAAGAGATGAATCCATGCCTTTCCTAAAGATATAACCTTAAAGTGAATGCAACAATCTGGAAAAACATTTTGAACTAGGTCTATTGATTCTATAGACGCTACACGGCCCACAGATTTCTCGGATATTCATTATGTTTTTTTTTAATTCTTTTACTTCTTATGTCTTCAGGATGTGGAGCATTGGATATCGGCTCGGAACGAGAAATCGGGGGTGCCGAGTTCGAATTCCAGCCGAATTCATTGCATTCACTTACGCGCAAATACCCTTGGGAAAGGTATTAATCCGTCTATTCCTTCCAGTTATGGTTTAAATAACAGGTCAGATTGGGTTCTATAGCCTTAGTCGGCAACCAGTCTACCGCAGAAAGCAATGGCAACCTACTGCGGGATAATCTTCTACCCAGTCAGTCATATCTTTTTCGAGACATGATCGCCCAAGCGTGTATCACGTATGGCACATAACTGACTGACATGTCTTCATCTACTTTTTCTTTTGATATTTCTTTTTTATCCCCTTATTTATTTTTTGCACCCCATTCAGTTTTTTTTTTCATTTGGTGGTCATACTTTTTTTTCTTTTTTTTATATACTTAATAGAATGTAAACAGTTTACAACATAAGGCTAGCATTATGTTTGAAAAGAGCTCAAAGGATTTTTAAGAGACCTACTTTTGGATTTTTCTTCCTTTCCTTCCTCTGAAAATGGTCAGTGGTGGAAACTGTTTGCAGATTCGTTTGCACTAAAAACAATGCGGTTCCTTGCTACAGACGTTAAAGCTCAACTCTTTGCACACCGCAGTAATCATGTTAATGCCTACTCGACTGCACTTCGTCAAAATCGAGTCATGCATAGTAATTAGCCAGTTAAAAAAAAACTCCAAGAAAGAAGACGCACAAACACTGGCGCAAGAATTACTGGTGTAGGCGCATAGTATATCTACACAGAGGAAACAACGCAGATAGAAACATCATACAATTATATATATATATATCACAAATATATATATATCATATGTGAACTGTATATATATATATATATATATGCAATTTGTTATATATATTATATTACTTATATGTTTTCTATGCACAGTACTTATTTGAAAGCGCTCAAAATCAGTGATAGAGCTAACATATTCAGTTGGGTTGGTGTCAGCTTGTGACCCTGGGTTTCACGCTTTTGCGATCGTCAGACAAACACACACACACACACATATATATATATATATATATATATATATATATATATATATATGTATATATATTCTGTTGAGTGTGTGTGAGTTTGTGACTCTGGGTTTCACGCTTTTGCGATTGTCAGACAGACTGATTAATTTTTTAAAATTAATCAGTTTTTAAAATTTTTTTTAAACAGTTTTTGTTTTAAATAATCACTTTTTCTGACGATCGCAAAAGCGTGAAAGCCAGGGTCACAAATTCACACAAACCCAACTGAATATATATATATATATATATATATTTTAATTCAGATACTTCAATCCAAAGGAAAAAAAAGCAGGAAGGGAAATTCCAAAAAACCCGATCCTAATTAATATTAAAAATTTTATTTTAATATTAAAAAATGATACAGGAAGAGAGCTCCATGTAATAAAATATTACAGAGCAAATATATATTAAAAAAGGATTAATTCAAAGATGTAGTAGACTAATTTTTCTCCAGTTTCTGAAAGGATTTTTCTGTTGCTGAGGTGATGTGTTGTCCCCCGTGGGGATCGTCATATCGAAATGCCCATTCAACATCTTTGAATTAATCCTTTTTATATATATATATATATATATATATATATATATGCATACATATATAATATATCATATATATACACTAGCAGTATAGCCTGGCGTTGCTCGGGTGTAATGAAAGCTTTAAAGCTAATCCCTGGTTCGGCAGCTCAGCTTCTTTGGAGGTTGGCACGAAATAATAAAAAGCAATAGTTGTTTCCAGTTAAAGGAAAATGAATGGATGTAAGTCAAATTTTGATTTCCTGCTATCGATATCAAATAAGTTTTTTGTCGTAAACTGAATTTTGAAGGCTAAATAAGTCCTTTGAAGAAATGGCATCATGGCTGAGACTACGAATTACAATTATACCTACTTAAAGCCAAACCCGAAGCAAAAACTAAAATAAAAGGGCTGAAAAAATACAGACATACAGGCAGATAAACAGGCACGCACACAAACATCTTATATATATTATCGATTTTCTGCACTATTGTAAGAACTGCAACCGTGAAACTTCTGAATATCGTTTCTTATATCTTTGTCTATGAGTGTATCAAATTTGATTAAAATCGGACCGTTCCTTATATAAAACAATTTTTTTCAAGTACCTCGACACAAGACCTAGCTAAGAACACTCGCAGACGCTTATATTACAACTGTGTAAATTTTCAAGAAAATCGGTTCAGCCGTTTCGGAGTTTATAGGTAACGGATACACAGACACACAGACAGACTCACACACACAGACAAATTCCATTTATAAATAAGTTTAGATATATATATATATATATGTGTGTGTGTTTTTGTGTGTGTGTGTGTGTGTGTGTGTGTGTGTGTGTGTGTGTGTGTGTGTGTGTGTGTGTGTGTGTGTGTGTGTGTGCATTGCTTCAATCATTGTTTTACTATATGCCTGCATATGAAATGAGGATCCGTCTACTTTAAACAATATTTATTCGTATACCGGCTTGCGTACTCGGGAAAACTTAATACAGAAAATGTGGTCTTCGGCAGAATTCGAACCTGCGTTCTTGTTGCCAGGATTTGATTGTAGTTTCGCCTGTAAATGAGGACGCAGAATTGAGTCCTGGTGCTTTAAATAATGAAAAGGCGTCGGATTAATACTAAAATCTATTAATTCTTTATATACCCAACAACTCACGTACGTATATATATATCATCACAAAATAGTGCAGATGAAGAAGAGAGAGAAATAGTGAGTTTCCTCAATACTCCTACCATTTTCTCAGTATTATAACTTAATTTTGTGACCCATTTATATGGATGGTTTTCGGGAGTTTTCCAAAGATCAAGGGCACTACTGATACTTTCAAATACCATTTTCTTTCTTGATTTCACTAGAAAAGTCGTGATATTTTCCATATTTTCTCCTTTCATTTATATTTTGTGCTTTAATGAATCTGGGGAAATAACAAATGTATGGTTTCTCCATCTCTTCTTCACGGTTTTTTGCATCTCCCAGATCGGTTGTCATTCAATACTAAAGAGCACAGTCTAATCTGCTATTTACCTCCCGGCTGGAGAGAGTCATGATAGATTAATAACTTTCTCAAGAGAATTAATATGAAAGTGAAAGTTACGGGTAAGAATTTGAAGGAGATTCTCCGTATCTAACAGGATTGTGTATCTTGAGCTCACCGCTACATCACACGCTGAATTCGGATTATTTTGTTCTATTCCCAGTTGGACAGATTAAAGGCAACAATTGATGAAAAGCGTCAAGAATTACCAGTCGAAAATGATATTGTATTTTTTTAGTTCTTTCAGACAGATTATATTACTATTGTATTTTTTAGTTTTTTCACCATAACCTATATCAAGCGACAGCAAATCTCTCGTTACCAAACATCTTATTAACCAAATCACTTTTCTCAATATTTTTTCGTTAGAGCTTTTCAAAACAGTTTCACTAAATATTAATAGACGTATTGAATTCAGGAAAACATTTTTGCATGAGCTGAACATTGATGTTCATAAATATACGATATATCGACAATCAAAAATGCGTGTCATGTCTACAGAAGCCTTTTTAAAAACTACAGAAAACGTTTTTTAACAGATATTGATGCCACATCAAAGGCCATTTAAAAGATTTCTTTTTCTTTTTCTTTTAAAAGCAAACAGCGCAAGACCTCAAATCAACTGTCTAATGTTCGAGGAAAAGAAAACTTATCTTAGCCAACGCGTTTCGTGGACCTTATCAAGGCTAATATAAGGATTTTATTGTTCAAAAAGTATTTATAAACTAAAAGTAAAATGTCGTTAGTTTTCTTAATTTTAAAAAATTTAAGATCGCTCGTAAATATGATACAGACTAAAAGAAAACAGGGAGAATGCTAAGTGACGTATGTTAATATCTAATAAACGAATATGAATAAATGTTATTTTTGAGGATTTAAAACAATTTGAATGAAATTAATATTTATTTTCTTTTAATTTTAGTAGTTATTAAGGATTTATTAATTAATAATTATAAAATTATATATATATATATATGACTATATATAAACACACACACACACACACATATATATATAAAATACAGTTTAAGGTATGCTGTATTTATGTACGCTGTATTAAGTGCTCAGTATAATGTAAATACATCATTGGCAAGCGCATCTAAATTTCTTGGCCAAAGCACAACACATATGACTTGAAAGATTCCGTTTATGCATGGAACAGACTGTCACCTCAATGTCCATTATATATATATATATATATATATATATATATATAATGTGACTTTTTGATGTTATCAGTCGACGCGATCACAGCGTGTGGCACCTTTGAAAATGACCTGGAAACCTGACCACAGTTTGACACAAGTTTTGTGAGTGAAATAGGGTAGACTGCTCTCTTTGAGAAGTTGTAGTTGCTTGGGCTATCTCGAAGTCACAAGTCATCGTGACCGAGGCTTTGAGCGTCCTGGCTTTGTTTAGACTATTGTTCACGCTAGATAACGCGCTCTTTTCCAGAAACTGTAACTAAGGTCCGCTCAGCATCGTTGCAGTATAAACTACAGATAGGCTCTGTGGGTGTTGACAAACACATGTGTTCCTGAGCAGGCGTCTGCGATAGGGATTAGCTAGCCGCTTTGGTAGACGAGTATCCTCGAATACGAGTGACCATCCATTATATATATATAAAGAATATCTTTGTGTGATCTTCAGATCACACACATTAAGTCATTCTACTAAAGGTTTATTGAAAACTAACAAATAATAATGGTTTCATACACTTTTACTTCCAACAATATAACAAAATCCCGGGTTATTTCAGCTTTTATTTAAGAGCTCTTAGAATATAAAGCACTTCTTAGAATCAGTATCCCCCTTTAGAACCTGTTTTCTTCTTAACATTTGTAGCCCTCCTTAGAATCTTAATCTCCCCTTGTAATATGTAGGCTTCCTTAGAAACTCCAGCCTTTCTTAGAATTTGCAATTTCCGTAGAATGATAATTCCTCTTAGAATATGTAACCCCACTTAGAATCTGTATTTTCCCCAGAATCTGTATCTTTCTTAGAATCTGCAGTGCTCCTTAGGATCTGGAGCCTCCCTTAGACACTTAATACCCCTTAGAATCTATACAGCCTCTTCGAAACTGTCGCAACCTCTTAGAATCTGTCGCCCCTTTGAAATCTGTAGTCTCTTTATAATCTGTATCCCTCATAGGATCTGTAGTCCTAAGTTTCTGCACGCAGAAGAGGAGTACATAGAAAACATCTTCAGATTCCTCTAATACCCGAACTATTTCCTTATATAACGCCAAAGGCAAAGTCTCCTAAATCTCATCAACATTTATCCATCACGCCCAGATGGTGCATAGGACAGCAACATTTTGTTACCGTTTCTCTAAAAAATTGCTTTTTACGGGGCAGGGTTGTTAGCGCTGCACCCAAACCCCAAACCTGGAGGACCGGTGGACCATTCTTGGTCCTTACGTTTACATCACCTGGTATTCCCAAATGGTTACCCATTTAAGTACTGACCAGGCTCAATGTTGCTTAACTTCAGTGATCAGACGGGAACCGGTGTATTCAACACGATATAGACGTAGACTTTCCCAAATCTACTGAACAAAAACTAAACAGAAACATAAACCTACAAGTATTAATAATGCCGACAACCATAACAAAAACAAAAACATAACCCTATTTGTCAAGTCCATACATACATATATTGTGATTATATTTTTAAATGTTATCTTATTTTAGAATGTGATAAATCATGATTCTCCACTTCTTCCTTCACTTTATTAACTATAAATTCCCATGATTTCTTGAGAACGATAACGGAGTGGTTTACTTTTGCATTCTCCAGAGTTTCGAATTAAAGGATTTCATTTTCTTAAACAGGTTTTCACCCAAGTTGAGAAAAAACCCTCAACACAGCAGTGGGGAGAAGAAGAAGGGAATTTGTGCCTTTTCAAAGGGTATAAAGGAAAAAATTAACTTAAATAACCAACCATCAAAAATATGCGTGCAGTTAAAGAAAAATTCGCCAAAAGCATCTAGTTAGGAGACATCACAAATTTAATGTAATAGTTGATGAAAGCGTGTTCTTTTTTTTGTCATCTATCGTAAAGGTTGAAGAACCGTTTCAATATAACATTACGAAAACTCGCTTAAGACTACTACATATCCCAAAGGCATTGTTCGCTACGTACCAGCCCTGGGAATGACGGTAGTCAGCAAGGCCTCTGACTCGGAGGTTGTGAAAAGCATGGAACCACCTCTTAGTTGCTGTTGTTCTCAGTTCCACCCTGATTCGGAGTGGTAGTACCTGTTAGGGACCAAGCTATGGGCAAATAGTTAACCCCCAAATTGGGGTCAAAACAATATGAAAAATATAAAAATACACATTTGTAGAAATATATACATAAAACTAGACTTTAATAGAAATATATACATTTTTGAAAGAAAAATGTTACCAACAATATATTTTTGAAGAAAAATTATTACCATTACACATTTTTGAAGGAAAAAAATTATTCTCAACAAAACATTTTTGAAGACAAACATAGAAGACATGTTCAGTTTTCTAAAATCTGACTAAATCAAGCTTTTTGCTATAACCGAACATAAAAAAACGCCTTAAAACCCCACCTTTTTGGCAACCCACAGAGGTTGATATGCCGTTAAACAAAACTCAAACTCGCTGCGTACACGTTTGTTTTGTACGGTATAATCTAAGCATGGACTATTTGGCAACATTTTGAATATCAAATAAAAGCTTGCAACTCAGATGTTCACATGCCTAGAGAGATCTGCCAGTTTACTCACGATGGCATCTCCTTCATCCTGAAAGTCCTTACTATGAACCCAACAGGCACATAGTGGTTCTGGAAAAGATCTGAAAAGGAAATGGGAAAACCGAGAGAGGTCAAAACGACATCATTCTTGGTAAGGGAAGGAAACAGGAAAAATAGTTGAACCCAAGGTGAATAGAGAACATTAGACCAGAGTAGACAGGGATTGGTTTATTAAAATCTTTTGAAGTTTGCACTTAGTTTTTTAGAGGTTGGACCACACGGGCGAGTGATCCTCAAATGGTGATATTACGTACACACAGGCTAATGCATCATATATATAAGTATATACCTTGCTGTGTATATATATATATATATATATATATATATATATATATAGGGGTAGCTAAAGTATATTGACACATCTTTTTTTATATATTTTACAATAAAAATTGTTCAGTTTAAATGAAACTACAAATATATTAATAAACATTGTTTAAAGAAACGTAGAGAAAAGTTGACAAACATTGTTTTTTATGTGTTCTTTGTACCTTTTGTAGAATTTGAATGTATATAAAAATTATTTATCACCTATACAAATAATATGGTAAAAAGGGTATTTTAAAACTGATTTTTTCCTTTCCACCGTTTTAACCAACACAAAGGTCTTTTTAACTAACAAACAGAACCGATTATTTATTATTTATCAGGATTCCAACACTCATGGATATTATCATTATTATTATTATTATTATTATTTTGTATTTTTTGTTTACTTATTTTTTTATCAGTTTCACCTCATGCAAGACTGCAGAGCCACTGAAACTCAAGGGGTTACATGGATAATGTATTGTTGTTATTATTATTATTATTATTATTATTATTATTATTATTATTATTATTATACGAACTTAAACTGATGGTAACATGTTAATTAATATAACGGGCCAAATAAGACGAGTAACCATCGATATTTTCTAACCATTATTTTGGGCTTTGTATTTTCTCTTTTTTTTTCTTTGCTTTCCCAACCATGATGTCATTATTTTGCCAATAAATAAACTTTTGAGGATAGATTTTTTTCATCATGAACAGGTGGATAAAAAGACAGTGAAACATTATCACAGATCATCAAAGAAACCAGGGTCAATACTCGTACCTTGGATAATTTCAAGATGCTAAAAAAGAGAAAAGAAAATATAAGAAAATAAAAAAAATTGAAAGACAAAATTCAGATTGTTAGGCAGGCGAACTTAAAACGGAAATAAACCTGTTATTCTACACAGTAAAATATTTCCTTTCTTCACCATGAAAATACAGAAAATTTAGGATTGGCAGGAAAGGGTTAATTCACCCCAACGACCCTCTCACAATTTATATTAATTTTTTCCTTTTTTTACTTGCGGGTTGCTTAATGCTTTCTTTACAAATCTATTATATATATATATATATATATATATATATATATATAACTTCCTTCATAAAACTCACCATGCGGTTTGCTGTAAAGTACATTAGCAAAAGGCGTACCCTGAAAGTTTTCTCGTATTACCAACAGAAATTTATCAGAATTTATTTGCCGTTACGCGGGCTAATAGTATTTTGTTTAAAGAAACTTCGACATTATCAAATATATTATTACTTATTCGTAGACAGTTGGTAAGCTTGCCTAAGCTTAGCAAAGGGCTATAATATTGATGTACAACTGAGAATCAATTATAATGAAGCGACAAAGAATTTGTAGGACAAATCATCGTCAAAACTGATTCGACTTGAAGGCAGCCAGCAAATTAGTATAATTTCTTATTTTCAGTACGGTTGGTAGTTTCCGGTTTTTTCAGGCCTAGTTTGTTTGGGGTTTTTTTTGTTTTTTTCAACCCCCACAAAGCCAATTTAATTTACACTGGAATTAACCTGAGCGGACTTTAGTTCAATTATGTGTTCCACCAGGGTCACATGCGGTTTTTAAATCAAAGTTGTCCTTCTCTGCTACTGCGGCAAGAGAGTTCAAACTGTGCTTATATTTAACCCATAGTTAGGAACGGGGAGAAATAATTAATCCAGACTTTTTTCCAAGAGTATTTTTGAGAAAATAAATGTAAAAATAACGACCATAATTCGATTTCGGCTTGCCGATTCTTCGATCCGAAAACTCTAAAACCGCCTGCATATATTTTAATTCAATGTCTTTTTAGATGGTAAGTGGTTAGGACTCTCCACAGATTTGTTTGCTATGCATTTTTCGGGAATATAGTCAGGCGGTTTTCTATTGCTGTCAACGCGATTTGGAATTCATACTTTGCCTGCGACTAGTGATCACTATCCAAGTCTAGATAGCCCAGTCTACCATGCTACTCAATCATTAGCTAAGTTTGAGAGAAGACTAGATTTGACTGAAAATTAAACGCGGTTCTCCGATTTCATTTTCGTGCCAATATCCCTTACAACGTTTATAACATCCCTTCATAATTTTTATTAGCCTCTACTGATAGCTTGCATCCATAATATCAAATTATAGAAGCCTAAAAATTAAATAAAAATAAAAAGATAAAAAGAGGATGTGAAGGGATATGATCACCTACGTCCTGAAGGAACATGATAAATAATAATAATAATAATAATAATAATAATAATAATAATAAAACCTAATCATCATTTGTGTAGCGTGTCCCTTAGGAACAGTGACGACAAAGTTTGACAGCAAGGCTGAAAACGAAGGACGTAAGTTGAGTGTTGAAATCAGCCTTAAAAATATATAAGACTGACCGTCTTGCTGAATGATTACATTAACCGACATCAAATTTGCACATCAAATTAAAAGAAAATGTAAGTAACCATTTTTGGGTATTCTGTACTTCATTTTATCGACGTTAGAGAGATACGCTTGTTAAAATTGTTTTATGAGAGGCAAATCATAAATAATTAGATGTAGAGGTTTTTTGCCGAAAACCCTGTTTCACATTGTCTAATACATACGTATGTACACACACACACACGCACACACACACACACACACACACACACACACACACACACACACATATATATATATATATATATTAAGAGAGAGTGTGTTATTATTTATTATTTAGATGGAACATTTTCTATTGATATGAAGTTGAGCCAAACACTCCGCTCAAAACAAATTTCTAAGACGTCTTGAAAAGTCGACACACAGACTGACGATGTCCCTCTTGCGGTATGAAACAAACCCAGCGGAGAACGAATTTACAGCTAATAACATGATAGAGAAACTTGCCAATTCCCTACCTCAGAGGAATCCCACGCTGATAAACAATATTTTAGAAGTTGGACGCTTGTTGTGGAGCGATAATTTGTGAGATAGTTCCCAGGAAACGAATCTTTGAGACTGAATATATGGTCTTTTCATACAACAGGTTTTTTTTAGCAGAGGAATCAGAAACAAACTACTACATTTTTTAAACATATCATGTCAAGATTATGAATAATACTCGGCAAATTGCTAATATTCCGATAAATATTGTTCTTTAGTACCACTAGTTCAGATCCTAACACGCAAGATGCGCCTTGTTATGTTCCACATGATTGAATCACAATCATTTCCCCTGTATTCCTTTGATAAGAAGAGAGTTACACTCTGAAAGCATTTTTTCAAGAACCGCTACTTTTTGGAATAGATTCCGTGTGGATTCTTCTCTGAGCACTCCAATCTTAACCTCTTCAATTCTAGATCAATCTTTATCTATCCTTTATATCGTCGTAATATTCACTTCCTAATTCCTCCTCTTCTGTTCGTATTTTGTACCCCTTTCATTAATCCTCTAGCTTGAGTAACTCTTGAACCTTGTATTAGGTGAACTTTTGTAAAATAAAAAAATCTTGAGGCATTCCTATTTTAATTTCCATTCATCAAGATTTGGCTTAAAATCCCAACACTTGCAAATATAATTGACGCTACAAATCTTATTAAATGTATTAAATGAAAGGGTTAAATCATCAAATTGAGATAATGTTATGGAGAAACACACCTATTTCTCAGATAATGGACTCTTCCTCCTATATTAATAAGAGTTAACAGGAAGTTAATGGAAGAAGTTCTTAGGAGTTCTTGAAAAGTTCTTAGGTGTTCTTTAGATTTCTATTGGAGTTCAGTCGAACTAATAGGCAGTTGATATTAGTCGGCAGTTAGCCGAATCTTAAGAAGTCAGCTTGCAGTGGAAGATTACCAAGATTAGCAGATTACCAAGTTCCTAACATTTTGGGTGCGTTAAGTCGATGAGCAAACGACATAACACAATTATAACCTTTAGTGGGAAGAACTACTCTACAACAGATAAGTTTTTCAAGCATTTCTTAGTGCGTTTTCTATTCATATACCTTCCTATACAATTATTAAACTTTGCTTTTTTAAGATCATGTCCCATAAGATGTTTAAAACAAGCAGTAATACGTAACTGGATCCCCACAAAACGTGTGTCTCCTCTTCTGTATAAACTTTACAATAATTAAGTGTTTTTTTTTTCGTGTCTTTCCGATTGTTGGAAATCCTTTTTTTGTAGTTCCAGTCTTAAAAACTCAGGAAAATCGTCTGATTCTTCCAACTATCAGCCTATTAGCGTTCTATCTCTTTATGACAAAGTAAGAGAGGCTCTAATTACTCTGAATTGGTTAAGCATCTCACATCACAGAATCAAATTGTTCCCTTTCCTAAATAACATTTTTTCCCAAAAATATCTTACAAACAGTAAACCTTTATAACTTCTTGACCTTATTGCCTTTGTTTGGGGTGAAATGATAAAAATGTAGTTTTTTTCTAAACGATCTACTCATTTGTATTTTTACGCAGATATTGATGCCAGATACAAAGAAATAAAACCCAATGAACTCCTAGACATACTAAAAGAAAAGCAATACCAAATAACTAATGATGAAAAGTAGATTTTAAGGTTGTCAGGAAGAGAAAAAAAACTAAAGATTCTCAAGACTAGTGTGAGATGAAAAATCAAATAAGGACGGAAAATTTAATAACTGGCAAATGCCTTAACAAAGGACAGAAAATGTGACAGAGAAATCTGAAAACCACATTAGAATAGCCAAAAACGTCTACCAAAGGTTAAACTAATTATTAAGTGATATGTCCCGGAAAGGAATATATATATATATATATATATATATATATATATATATATATATATATATATATATCATTCGAGGTAGTTAAGTGGTTTAGGCAGATGTAACCGGGTAGAACAATCTAGTACGTAGACGTAATGACGGTACTCGTAGTATGCAGTATCTTGAGACGTAGGCTTTAGTCAATGGCCGTAGACCAATAGCCGTAGACCTATGGACTTAGACCTCTAGTGGTAAACCAATAAACCGCTATGCGTCCTCGTCTTTGTCTGTATTTATGGCTGACACCAGCCAATCACATTCCAGTGAGGAGGAAGCAAGGTGTATGCATATTCATTACATATTAATTAAATCATTAAGTAATTCGTTTTATTCGTTAAAAACAGAAACAGTGATCATATGCTATGTAAGAAACAATAAATGAGCGCTCATCTGCCACGTAAAAAACAAAAGAAATTTCTTATCTCTCATGTAAAAATATGAAAGCAGTTGCCATCTGCTACGTAAGAGACAATAAATGAATGCCTATCTAACATGTAAGAAACAAAAAAGTAGGTTCATTTGTCATGTAAGAAACAAAGAAAGCGGTTATCTGCAATGTCAAAAATGGGCAATCATATGTAATGTAAATAAGAAAAAAGATTACTCATCTGCCATGTAAAAACCAAAAATGTCTACTTATATTAAACAAGGAAAAGTGCTTTCTGCATACAAAGAAATAAAAGTGTTCTCATCTGCCATGCAAGAAACAAAAAAGAGTGATTATGTGTTATTTAAGAAACAAAATAATTTTCTCATTTGCCATATAAGATACAAAATAAGCCTTCTCATCTGAGATGTAAGAATCAATTTCCCTCTGAATGTAATAAAAGAAAGAGTGATCATCTGCATTGTAAGAAACAAGAAAAATGGGCTCATCTGTTAAGTAAGAAACAAAAAAGATGCAACATCTATCATCCTATATGTTAATGAATGCTCGTCGATTTCCATATAAAAAATAGATCTTGAGACGTCAGAGATATGCTTCAACAGAATTGCATATAAGCAATGAGTAATTTGTCGGAAATATGGAAACAAACAACACAAGTATACCAACATACATATAAACAGAAATAGACAGTTGTGATTTCTGGGTCACATGAGTAGGAGGACTTGGAAAATTTGGCACTTGTAATTCATATTGAAGATTTGTGGTCAGAAGAAAATAGTGAGTAATGTATCTAACGTGTTTGTGTAAATTAATACCAGGACAGGGAATAGAATGAATACTAAAAAGACAAATGTTGCTAAGAGAGATTGAGGGTAGGAACTTGCAGAGAGCCGTGTTTGCCTTCATTCTGAAGAGACACAGTATATAACAGCAGGCCTCCATATTTCAATTAAATTGTGCTTCCATCAATAAAAGAGTTATTCTCAATAGCATATGTTTTTGGAAACGCTGACGAGACGTAGTTGAAGACAAACAAGTGACAATCTGAAGAGGGAAGAGAAGTCTAAAGAATACGCTGCATATAGAGAAGAACTTTATACCCTAGTTTAATGATTGTTTACTGTGTCGGATTTGAATTAGTCAAGCAGCAACATTTGCATATGTTAAGTAGAAGAGAAATAAAGATTATAGCAAAGAAAGAAACAGGCGGAAGTTGACTATTGATCACGTGTCGTAAACAAGACAATATAACAACATAGCGTCGCCGATAAGATGTATAAATCGCCTTCGGTGAAGCAGAATTTGTCGAGACTTGGATCCGGTGTTTTGTAGCATAGGATAGGGAAAATTATTGAAAGACAAACATGCAAGGGGAGGGTAGAATGTTAAATAAATTACCAATTCTAGCTTTAACGGGTTGTGAAGATATAAAAAAATTAATTATGTTATGGCAGAATTCGACTTTCGTCGAAATTTCAGAAATTATAAAAAGAACTTATGACCTAAAATTAAAATTGCCATAGAGGAAAGATCCAAATTTCTGTCTATAAAATAGAAACAAGATTAATAAATTATGGATCATCTTCACAGATTAATAGAAGCTAGTAGATTCTGCGAATTTCAGAAACTAGGAACTCAGAAATTTGAATATTGGGGAGGAATTTATTCGGTTACATTTAAATGAAGGTATGATATATTTAATAAATAATAGACAAAGGTTTAACTTTGATTGTCACGTAATCAAATTCTGAGTTTCCAAAATTGTAAGCCTAATGTCAAAAGACACACGGTCATTTTAAAGAACAAAAACAGGCTCCCCATCACAAGGGAATGACTAGAGCGCTTGTCCAGAAGACCTTTGCCAGCTTTAGCGGATCCTAATTAGGTGCTCAATAGTTGTTACCTTGTTCCAGACTAAGAGTAATTAACCATATGCAAATAATAATTAGTATGGTCGCGTAGATTATTTATATAATTTGTGAGTTTGATACTGTGTGTTCCATGGTTGTTGAGTTGTGCCTGAAGTGAACTGAGCACCTGAAAAAGTTGCAATAAAAAGATTGTAAAAGACAAAACCCCAAGAATGGTCTGCAATCCTATCAGCTCTGACCTAGTATCTCTGCTTAAAAAGCTATCCCACTGTCGCCACTTCTCTTTACTTTTTCTATAAATATTTTCCTGGTAATTTGTTCTGATGAGCTTTTCTCTTTTGTAACTCGTCCGTGCATGGAATACTGCTGCCATATATGGTCGGGCACCCCTGCTGTTTATATCAGTGTTCTTGACGGGCTCCAAAGGAGAATCAGTAATGTGATAGGTACCGACTTGGCGGCTCGACTACAGCCATTTCCCCACCGACGAGATGTGGCTTCCCTTTGTCTGTTCTATAAATACTTTCATAGCTTCTGCTCCAACGAACTTAAGTCACTGGTGCCTCTGCAACAGGTGTTTACTCGTGCAACCAGATTGGCAACTGGATCCCACCCATTCACAGTTAGATTAACCAAATGCAGACGACAATTCTACTCCTGCAGCTTCTTCTCTCGCACTTCCCGCCTGTGGAACTCGCTTTCATATCTTTGCTTTCCTGACGGCTACAACCTCCAGGAATTTAAATGCAATGTCAATACGCATCTATTAACCACTTGACTCTAGTTCTTTCACCACTCCGTATATCCTTTCCTTTCTCTCCACCTTTGCAACTGTCATCACACCTGTATTCCCATCCTTCTCTTGCTCCTTTCTAACTGGTTCATCTTTCTCTTCACTCTCTTCTAGTTAATCTTTTTTACTCTTATGTCGCCCACTGCACATTAGTGACATTACCGCCTTGCTCGGTGTGATGCGATTAAAAAATTAAAAAAACTCGACTTCAGGAATTTAAAAATACCACTAGATTGGAAGCTACACTTCAAAATTTTGCGTTTATTTTTTATCGATTCACCCAACGAAGGTGATTATGCCACTAAAAAATCAAGAGGTTATTTGAGAGTGAAAGAGAAGGAAAAGACATTAAAAGGAACTAGTGACCAAATCTTAAACTATAGATAAACATCTACTCCTATTTAAAACACTGAGGAGTAATCTTAACCGGCTGATAGACAAACTTTTCTACTCCTGTTAAGTAAAATAAATAAATAACTAAAAATATAACGTAAATGAAATTTCAGAGTTAAGGCAGAGACCATATGAGTATAGAGGTGAAGTAGACAGGAAACCAGAAACTTAATCAGTCAGTCAGTCAGTTGAGTGCCATACGTGATACACGCTTTGACTGGGCAGAAGATTTTCCCGCAGTAGGTTGCCATTGCTTTGTACGGATAGACTGGTTGCCAGCCAGAGCTATAGAACCCAATATGTCCTGTTCTTTGATTCATAGCTCGAGGGAGAAGAGATTACGTAGTAATTAGTGGGGGAACAGTTTATTACTTCATAGCAATAGAAAACCGATCCCCCACTTTATGCCCATTAGAAGCCTTAATCATGATTCCAACTATTATATTCAGTAAGTCAGCTAAGTGCCATACGTGATACACGCTTGAGCGATCATGTCTCGAAAGAGACATGACTGACTGGGCAAAAGATATTCCCGCAGTAGATTGCCATTGCTTTCTGAAAGCAACTCTACTACTCCTGTTCAAAGGACTGAAAAGGGTTTCTAAACTGGATGATAGAGGGAACTCATTTACTGTTAAAAATTACTAAATCTAACCGTAAGTTCTGCACTAATAGTTTCTTCTGTTACATTTCTTGCTTGCGAAAGTCATTTCCGACCTTTAAAAATATAAATGAAACGTCAGTCGTCATCTTCTGTCCGTTTGAATCCTGTTCTTTTATTCCCTTCTCTCTACAATAACGTCTTCTCAGTTTATTTTACTCTTAGCAAACCCTTGCGAATTAGAGGCTTTATCGCCTTACTTTTAATGAAATGATATTTTTACAATTCTCGTCACAATGACGCGCTATTGCAGCCAGAAACGTGACGGCCAAAACACTAGTCTTTTTTCTTTCTTTAAAAAATAACGTCAAACGAGGTAGTTGATATATACTTCCCTGGAATGTAATATGGGTCACCCGGTGCAGCGCATCGTGTGCCTACTGTGAAGGCGAGCACGAGGTGTCAGCGGGTGGTTGTGGGGTAATGTGCTTGTCATTTAGAACATCAACATAGACCTGGCCTGATGCATGAAGCTTATTTGACAACATCGGAGACAGCAGACATGACAGGTGACCATAACGATTACAACGGTAATTGCAGCAACAACGAAAATGGCGGACAATTAGATTGCAGACGTGGCTCATTTGTTAAAATGTTGATTTATTATCTGGAGGGTGTGGTTACATGCCAAGAAGTGTACATTTAAATTAAACATGGTTATCGAGCAAATCTTATATATATATATATATATATATATATATATATCACAGAAAAATTTCTCTTTTACTTTGTCCCTCTATCTCTTTCTACCTGTCTGTCTTGCTTAATATATATATATATATATATATATAATTATTTAATTACTGAGTTTTGGTCATAATAAAATTAGACCGGTACACAGATGTATTAAAACGTGTTCAATAAAATTATATTTTAGAACTTTTGAATACTTTTCATTTGTAAACATGTTGTTAAGCGCCCCAGGTTTCTACCATGTGGCGTCTTCAGGCGATTTACAAATGCATTTAAATTCATAGTTTAGGTACCGTAGTGGAGCGTATTTATAGAAAAAGCACAGGGAAACAACTTTACAGAGGTGGGAAAGTGACTGGTGCCAAGACGTTATATATATATATATATATATATATATATATATATAAATGTAAACTTATCACTATACTCGTTTCGAAAAACCCTCCGCATATATATGCGGAAGGAAAAAATGGTTGTAAAAAAAGAAAGTGCTAAGCACATGAACATCAGCCAAAGCGATTTGGACCGAGCCAGTACGTAGCGCAAAGAAAAAACCCGAGATCAGTAATTAATAACAAAAAAGCGCTCAATACGTAAGCAAAGCAGAATAAGTAAATTAACCTAATGAGCCAACAAACCTACCAAGGTTTCACCTAAACGGATCTTCAGGGAAGGTTGGCCAACCATCCCTAAAGATCCGTATGTGTACACTGCTAAAATTTCCCTTCTCTGGTACCATGTTCCTATGTTAGCGACTCTGATTGACACCAAATCGGTCAAGTTTCGATCCCGGCCAGAAGCAAGTGGATGTCTAGCCACACTAATGAGCTGTGATACAAACGGGCATGTATGTGGATAACGAATATATATATATATATTCGTTATCGATATATATATATAATATATATATATATATATTCGTTATCCATATACATGCCCGTTTCGCTGTATCACAGCTCATTAGTGTGGCCGGGATCGAAACTTGACCGATTTGGTGTCAATCAGTGTTGCAGACCCCTAAGCCATAGGAACATGGTACCAGGGAAGGGAAATTTTAGCAGTGTACACATACGACAGTCACCGAAAGAACTCAATTCATTATATAATTATTTTTCTCCTTATTGTTTTATTTTATACTTTATTATAATGGACATCCCTATTTTTGTTTTAAAAAGTGCATCGGCTTGAACATTTGAAAATTCTTAAAAAAGATAATGTGCTCTCTTGCAGGGATCAAGCCTATATTACCCTTTGTAGGAGGAACCAATTTTTGAAACGATGTGCTCTATCGATCGGCGAAAAAGTGCATCGCTGTTCAGCAAGCCCCTATTTACACTGCTTTAAGGAGAGAGTAACTCCTCATTGAGATATTTTTCTCGAAGGTCCTATTTGCATAACTTCATATCCAAAGCATAAACAAAGTTATATCTAAAAACTTCATGCAGTTTTTTAATTGGCATTTTTATTACTTCAAATAATCTGAATGAAGAACTTCGCTATCTTTTTAAAAAGGTGGTGGTAACAAGACCCCTACTGAAATGTGTTACTTTCTTCAGTCAATTGTTAAAGAACGCTGATTCAAACGGTTTTGTCACTGAAAATCATATTTTCGTTATATATATATATGAATGATAAAATTATATATTTCCGTAAGTTATACTTTGGGTTAAACGTGATCAATATCAGAGATAGTGCAAATATTAAAGTGGATACTGAGGTCAACACCAAGCGGTGATAGTCTGTTTCTCAACGCAATATTTAGGCGTCGTTATGCTTAGACGCAATCTTTATGCCAATTATCAGTGCATTTTTCATGTTACAGCGCAATCTTCAGATGGCCTAAAGATTGCGCTGTGATATGAATCAGACTGTCACCGCTTGGTGTTTATGGTATATATAGTACTGCGCAGAAGTATTAGGATAAGAACTATTTTATCTTTTATGAGGCATATTGACAGAAAATAAACAATTTAATTAAAGTAATTTTACTTGATTTACTCAACAAATGCTTTAACAACAAAAAATACTTGTTACAAAATAAATTTAATATTTAGTATAATAGCCTTTTGCTTTGATCACAGCCTTCATTCTGTCAAGCATGGACATTACAAGCTTCTTCAATGTATCTAATAGTATCTTTTGCCAAGCAGCTTGTATTTGCACACACACACACATACACACACACACACACACACATATATATATATATATATATATATATATATATATATATGTATACAGTACTTTGCAAAAGTATTAGCACAAGAACTACTTGTTGGTCTTTTTTATCTGTTTCCCCTACCACATGAATTTACGCATACTACTAGATTGGCATCTAGGTCCCACTCTTTCACCGTCGAAACAGTTAAATGCAACCCCTTCTCTACTCTAACAGTTTTTTCTCGCATTTCTTGTTTGTGGAACTCCCTTCTCTATCCTTGTTTCGCTGACAGCTACAATCTTTAAAAGTTTAAATGCAACGTCAATTGTTATTTTCCCTCTCATTGATCCCCATCCATTTCTCATCTTCTTCTTGTTTTTATCTCTCAGTAACAACTTGCGCAGCAGTAGTGATCCTGCCTTGCTTTAGGTGAAATGATTATTAAAAATATATATTACTTCTACTGAGATATTTTTAGATCTTAGAACCCAATTATCAGGTGATAAAGATATTTTTTTTAAATTTCAGGCCTCATATTTTTTGTAAAAGCCATTATGCTACAACATAAAATATTTGAAGACGTTAGCTTTTTATGTAAGATTATTCGAAATTATTTGGGAGTTAGTTATTCATCTTAAATCCGGAAGAGAAAAGAAGGTAGTCATATAAAAAAAGAAATTGGAAATTTCAAACAAAACCAAAATTCGTAATAAAAATAAAAGGGAGTGGAAACTAGAAAAAACTAAAAAAATTAAATAAACGTAGACAATGATATTAAGCGGGGTCTGGAAGAATAGTACGTACGTTAGAATACAAATAAAAATCCGGATAGGCCTGCCTACTTCGATTCCCATCTGCAGGGAGCTATTTCATCTTTCCAAAGGACACGTAAAAAAGAAACTCTAAATAAAATGCTAATTCAATTATAGGCTTTGGCTACTTATACTTTATCAGATATTATATCAATGCGAAATATTACAATATGTATTTGCTATATTCATGTGATCGTAATATTTATTTCAAATCATATCATGTTTGAGATATGAATAACGTGACAAGAGCCATCTCTGGTCGAAAATGAAGTACTTCTGCCATATCTGGTTGGTACTATGCAGTAGTCACCTTTTAATCTTGATAACGTCCGAAAGCGTCTACGTGGTCTTGAGGGTAATAAATTCTTTTCCACCACGAAACCCCTTTCACACAGACAAAAAGTTGCAGTACTTTCGCTATTCTATCGCTATATCCGTGAAAAATGTTTAAACAAGCTACATTATTTATTTATTACAACTCACTAAACCTCACACCTAAGATCTTACATCATCATTCCATTTATATTTATTGATAAAAAGTAAGTTCTTCTTGGTTAGCTTTATTCCAAGAACTGTTGCTTTGCGAAACAGAATCCCAGAAACCCGGTCACTGCAATCTTAGCCCTTCAAGTCTAGTGTTGATTGTCATCTTTCACATCGATTCTTTCTCATTCGCCGGGACGCTAACCTGTTTATTCACGAACTCTAAGACGCTGGAAAGATGAGAAAAAATTCTCCGGTATCTCAAAAATGAAAAGGTCCATTGTTAACTGTCATAAAAATATTCAGATCAAACGCTGTTTTGAATCAGCAAAATGACCATTAAATCGTAAAGTTTACCTCAAGTCACACAGAAGGCAATTACGAATGGATACGGCACTGATTGTAGACGCAGTTAAGATGCAGAACATCTTCAATTGTAACTATGCCGTTTGGGGTCTCTTGGAACAAATTTCCAACCTAATAATCAACGACCAAGAATACCATCAAGGAGGTTTAGACCAAGATTCTAAAAATCTGTGGTTAAGAACTACGTTTTCTTTGGGTGTTTTTTAGGTTGTGTCACAAATGTATATGCGAATAATGACAGCCACATTAAACAATTATTTCTTTTGGTATAATATAGAAGGTTTTATTAATATTTATCTGAATTATTAGGATTATTTATAGGTAATAAACGTATTTTAAAGGTCACAGTAATTCTGCAAGTGTTACTTTCCCACAAACTATACGTTCTTTCTGTCTGCACAAATAAGATGTACACAAGATTTTTTCCACTTCCTTAAAGTATAGTGACTATAATGTCGTAATTCACCTTGACACCCACGAGTCCATCATTGATATTATTGTGAAAAAATTATTATTAATAATGAATACTTGATAGGGCAGGCCCATGCATAATGCTAGAGTGCATATATATAGTATACCCATTATGAGACACCCAGGGTACACAATGGCAGGACATTCATCACAGCCAGAAAAGCGATAGATTTTTCATAGAAATGGCGTATACTCCTGCACGTAGAGTAAAGTTAGAAATATGATATATGGCTCCTGATTCTCTTTGGCAGGCTCATCCTTCAAAATTAAAAGTAAACTCCTCGACACCCAACCATGATCCGCTGCCACTAATCCAGCTTCTGGACAAAGAGGTACAGTGGGTGAGCCCCTAGAAGATATGCCCAACTGGTTAAGGCCAAGAAATAAACAAGCAAATCTGTGGTACACAGACTAAATATGTACTTTTTAACACCCTAATGAAGTAAGACCAGAGCCATTTGTTATCACGACATTTACTACTATTACGACGATTACCATTATTTTCCTTGATTTGTATTGAATGCACATTTCTTTCCAGGTTCCAATCAGAAACTTAAAAATCAGAAAAGGCTTGATAATATTTTTCCCTGATTATTTTTGTAAAAACAAACAAATCCTAAGATCACGTACATTTGACATATATAAAGCTCTTCGTAATGTGTGAACTGTACTTGGGAGTACACTTTTTTGTATTTCTTAAAGGCATCGGCTACCAAGAACACCTTCAATGAATCTATCAGAATCCTTCCAATTGATCCGTTGATACCAAATATAACTGCAATTATGGATGTCTTATGTGCCACATGTTTGAGATTTCTGCATCAAGATCCTTTGTATTTTGGTAAGGTTTTTGAAGATTTCCAAAGATACATTACAGTATGCAGGGACAAACATCTCATTAAGAAAGCACATTCTGTTTTGGTGATCTTTGATCACGATGTCTGGGAGATTACCATCGATTGTTCTGTCTGTGTGTATTACAAAATCCAACACAATTGTAACAGATCACTATATTTGTAACAAGGCCTGGCTGATGTATGTACCAGTTTCAATTTATTATTGTCATGTCATTTTCCATCATATTGCGATTTCTGCTATGGTTGAACTACCAACCAAATCTGCGGGAAGACCTAAGGCAGGTCGTGGCGTGTTGTTATTGCTCTGTTTCATGTCTTTTCTATCTTTTTTCCCTATTTCAATTTCCCTAGCGTTACATAGACAAAGTTCTCCTTAGTGTGTGGGCTGTACTTAATAAGACAATTTTTTGTATATCTCTTAAGCTGGGGTTTTCCAGGGATTCTTTCAATGTGTATTTTGTTCCATTTTTTATCATTCCAAGTGCACCTACTATCACTGGCACAACACTTGTTTTCAATTTCCACCTTTTTTCCCTATTTCAATTTCCCAGGTCTTTATATTTTGACAGTTTTTCAAATTCCTTGGTTGTTATGTTACAATCCGCTGGACAAGCCATATCAATTAAGAGACAAGTTTTTTCTTTCTGGTTTTTAACAATAATGTCTGGCCTGTTTGCTTCAATTTTTCTGTCTGTGTAGATGGTGTAATCCCATAGAATGGTTACATCTTCTATTTCTGTAACCGGTGCTGGATGATGTTCATACCAGTGTTTGTTTACAGCTTTTCCATAATGTTTGCACATTGCCCAATGTAAATATTGCCCAACTCTATCGTGGCGATTTTTATATTCGTTTGGGGCAAGCACAGAACAGCCTGAGATTAGGTGGTCTATTGTTTCTTGGTGTTTATCACAAAACCTGCATTTTGGATCCATATTATTATGCATAATATTTGCCTGAAATTTTCTCGTGAAAAGACTTTGGTCTTGTGCTGCAAGTATAAATCCTTCAGTTTCAGACTTTAATCCAGATGCACGTAACCATCGATGAGTATTAACTTTGTCAACATTGGATTTATTGGCACGTACTGGATATTGGCCATGCAGAGGTTTGTCTTGCCAGCGCTGTTTCATCTTTTCAAGAGCTTTATCTTTGGCTTTCATTTTCATATTTTTTGCCGCAATAGTTGGTTCTTGGCTACAGTTTTGCTTTTCTACAGAATCTACTAACTGTAAATCTTGTTTGTATTTACTGCCTTCTTTTATTATTGAATATTTTTTCTTTCTTTCTTCATGTTGCCTTACTAATTGTATCAGCCAATCCTTTGTTGTTTCTATGTATGTTAGTAAGCCAATAGTTGTTGTCTTGTATGACAATTCCAGCTGAATAAGACCCCTTCCACCTTCTTTACGGGGTATGTATAGACGGTCTACATCAGCCTTTGGATGATGCATCCTTATGCTTAGAAAGAAGCTTTCTTGTTTTAGCATCCATTCGCCTGATGTCGTTTAGAGTCCAGTTTAAGATGTTGAAGCTATATTGGACAACTGGGATTGCAAGGCTATTAATGGCCATAACTCTATTCTGTGAATTTAATTCAGTTTTTAATATCATTCGTAGCCTTCTATAGTACTCTTTACGCACTATTTCTTTCATTTTTTTATGGTGAATGTTTTCGCTCTCATTTACACCTAGGTATTTATAAGCTTCTTCTGGTTTCAATTCTTTTATTGTTACAGCAGGGTCTAGGCTAATTGAGGATGTTTCTTGTATTGATCCACGTAAAACTGTAGCTTTAGCACATTTATTCAAATTAAATTTCATTCCAATGTCTTCGCTGAAGCATTTTACAGTTTGCAGAAGACCTTCCAGCTCATTATCATTCTTAGCATATAACTTTAAGTCATCCATGTGAAATAGATGGCTTATTTTCTTTTGGCCTATTTTATAACCACATTCTGTGTTATTAAGTTGACTGGTTAGACTTTCATCAGACTTATAGGTTCCATTTATATGATTGAGGTAAAGGGTTGTTTTCCATATAGACATGCACTGTTTGATGAAATTGATGATGACGGGCGATATCTTGTATATATTTAAAGTCTTTAAAATCCATTCCTGTGGCACACTATCGAATGCCTTTCGGTAGTCTATCCAGGCAGTACTAAGATTTTTCTTTGTATTGTAGCAGTTTTCCAGGATCATTTTGTTAATTAGCAATTGGTCTTTACAACCATAACAGCCACGTTTGCACCCTTTTTGTTCAAGTGGTATTATGTCATTTCTTTCTAAGAATAAATATGTTTGTTTTGTTAAAATAGATGTTAGTAGTTTATATGTTGTCGGAAGATATGTAATTGGTTCAGTAGTTTTTCAGGTTGTTTGTTTCACCATTCTTGGGAAGAAGAAATGTAATTCCTTTGGTCATCCATGCAGGAATTTTAGTGGGATCGTCAACCATTTCTTGAAGTTCTTTGGCTATTTTTTTTATGTGCTGCATTTAAATAATATAGCCAAAAGTTAGGAATTTTATCTATGCCTGGGAATTTCCAATTGTGTGCTTTTTTTAGTGCAAATTTAACATCGTCTTCTGTAATTCCAGACCATGTCTGTTCGGGTTTATTTTTCATTCGTTCTATCTCCTGCGTAATCCAATGTACTTCCTTGCTAAGTTCTTTAGGGCAAGCCCATATCTTTTCCCAGAACTGTGTGACTTCTTCCATTCTGGGGGGTACTGTCACTTCAATTCTTTTTTTACCTATTTCCCTGTAAAATCTCTTTGTATCAGTCTGAAAAATCTTGTTTTCTCTGTAAAATCTTGCTCTTTTTTCATAGCGTCTTATTCTTTGAGCCTTCAGTTGGATTTTTTGCTTTATTTTTTCTTTATTTGATAAGACGTCATTTTCATTCTTGATGTTATATTTTTTTACGGCTCTTCTGCTTTTCCTAGTTCTTACATTTATTCCTCTACTCAGTTCATCCAATATTGATAATTCACTTCTAAGTTGTTCTATTTCTTTTTCTATTTTTCTTTTCCAAGGTGGAATTTCACGTCTACGTCTATTATTATTATTATTATTATTATTTATTTCGATTTCTGTCATGGACATATCAATTACTATCAAATCAGTGGCAGGTAATGGTGGATTAAAGCTATATTTCATGATTTGTCTTTGTAACTCACATAATATTACTAACGTTACATGTTTCTTCTTAGTGTGTGGGTTGCATTTATCAAGACTATTTTTGTATTTCTCTTAAAATGGGATTTCTAGGAATTATATAATGTATCGTTGTGTTTATTTTTATTATTTCAAGCGCACTTACTGTGTACTATTCTTGTTTTCAATTTCCAGTTTTTTTCTATTTTGATTTCTATACGTCGATAGTTTTTAAAATTATTTGGTTGCTAGACTGTTCGCTAGACAATCCCTATCAATTAGTAAACAAGTTTTTTTTCTTTTCGGTTTTTGACAATTATATCTGACCTATCTGCTTCAATCTTGCTGTCTGTGAAGGTAGTTTAATCCCATAGAATAGTGAGTTCTTCTATTTCTGTAACCGGTGCAGGATGATGTTTATACTGGTGTTTATTAACATATTTTCCAAAGTGCTTGCAGATTGTCCAATGTAAATATTACTGCACTCTGTCGTGACGATTTTTATATTCATTCGGGTCGAATACAGAGCATTGAGGGATTAGATGTCCTATGGTATCCTGGTATTCGCTACAAACCTTGCATTTTGGATCGACATTGTTGTTATGTATGATATTTTCCTGAATTCTTTTTAGGGAAAATACTCTCGTCATGCGCTGCCAAGAATAAAGCCTTCAGTTTTAGCCTTTAATCCAGATGATCGTATCCATGAATAGGTGTTTACTTTATCAACATCGGCTTTATTTGAACGTTCTGGATATTGACTATGCAGAGGCATCTGTTCAAGAGCTGTACCCTTGGATTTTTTTCATATATTTTTTACTGAAGCAGTTGATTCTTGGGTTCTGTTTTGGTTTTCTACAGAATCTACTAAATTTAAATCTCCTTTCTTAACTGAATATTTTTATTTCTGTTTTCGCATTTTTTGACTAGCTGTATCATGAAGTACTTTTTTTTGTTTTCAGGGATGTTAGTGTAACCCTATTTCTACATATGAAAGAAATGTAATTCTTAGTTTATAACGACGAAGCTAAAGAAATTATTATTAGTTGTATTGTTGTTTTTGCAGTTTATTGTAAATCGCGATATGAGCTCTGATTATAAATATCTAATACTCGGATGTTTGTAAAATCCGAAAAACGGAAAAAACTAGCTGGAAATTAGGGAGAAGGGAAAATATATTTTCCATTGTTAATCAGAAGATAATTTTCGGACAGTGGAAGTGAGAAATGGCGATAGTCAAAACAAATTGTCAAAACTTTTGATGAGGTTAGAAGGTCAGGACTTGACTATGAGAATAGAAATAAATTATAAATCTCACTGGAGTTAAAATTTCCAAGCTAAAGGCTGGATTTGCTGACGTGATCAGTTGAATTAAGAAGAAGAGGACGAAGAGAAAATTACGTCAGAGGAGATCTTGTTGCCTCATTCGTTGAACTAAATCTTCCCATCTCGAGATGTGTAGGTGTAAGTAATCTCATTATTCAATGATCTGATTTGCATAAGATACCTCGGGTCTCTTCCGCATCCCCCAAGAGAACTGGGGACAAGTATAAAAATCGGGAAGCCCGAGTAGAAAAATCAGTTGGAGTTGTTGTTGTTGCAGTTCGTTAAGTTGCAGTCGAGATGTAACGACTGAGGGAAAAGAATTCTCAACCGGAAGCCATGCCGATTGGGTCCCAGCAGTAGAGACAATGATGGTCGCCTCTCATAGAACTCATGACTGAAGATATAAAGAAACGTAGCAAAGCCTGCCGCCAATCAACTTGAAAGAGTTAAAGTCGAATAATGCGCCTCCAATAGAGTCCTAGCTGAAGATGTATAAAAATATAAATAGCCAAGTTAAGTTAGAGCTGCCGAGCGAAAGAGACAAGACGGATCTACTATCATTACCAACCCCAAGTCTTCCGTTCCACTTCGGCTATTTTCGTAAAGCTTCGATAAAGAGCCCTGAAAGAACTTTTTGTTTTAAAAGTAACTGGGAAAATTGAAAACTCTGATTATTCTAAACGAATCTTTTGCTCTGTTGTGAAACTTGAATTCGACGATAGTACGTTCTGCTTTTATTGTTAATTTTTTTTTTTTTTTACATATATATAAAGACTTTTTCTGTAACTTATCCAGGCGTCTTCGAACTTATTCATTTATTTGTGTTTTTGGTGACGTGTTTAATTTTATCAACACAAGTGTACACGTGTGTCCGGTCTGGTTTGAGGTGGTAGAGACACGGCTACCGGGTTTTTAACGTGACTTTCTTGAGATCAAAGAACACAGCGTGGGCAGAGACGTTCACTGTTGTAATATACGCCTTGAGGACCAGTTGTTGTGACGAGGCCATCATCACGATTAGCGACCCGAGAGCGTCGTCATAATTGGTACCGTTTCGACAGCATCAGCCCTGTCTCAGGTTCCGGTCCTCATTATGACAACAGGTTCCGGACCAGGGTGTAGGGATCCAGCCGGGCAAAGTGTTATATTAGTAAACCAATAGTTGTTTATTTGAAGACAATTTTAGTTCGATAAGGACTCTTTCAATTTCTTTACCGGATATACATATACGGTACGCATCAGCCTTAAGATGATGCATGTTATGCTTAAAAAGCTTTCTTTTCTTAGAATTAATTTGTCTAATTTCATTTAGAGCCCAGTTGAAGATATTAAAACTATATTGAACTTATTATTATTATTGCAAAATTTTCAAACTAGTTTTAACTGGTTGCGCTTTCCAAGATTTTCACTAAAGTTCTATTAACAGCAAGCCTACTAAATATTTTGTACTCATCACCTTGTTCTATTGGATTTTATGCGAATAATCTTGGTAGTTAGGACTGGATTTCTTCCACTAGATAGATGAATACCTTGACTCATTGTTGTCCTTAGTTTTGCCAGTTCATGCAATTGTCGACCACCACCCTCTTTGATTGTTGACCAGGCGACATAGTATTCGACATTATGCGATATTACTGCTTTCCGGTAAAAAGAAATCTTCAATTTTCTTCAATTTTCGTTTCCTTCATTACTAATAAACTTGTGACTACATCAACAGACATGCAAACTTTTCGAAATCTATTGCAAGCAGATGCTGAACATCTGTCTCACGATCCACTTCGTAAACCCATCGATATGTAAGAAGCAGACGTTATAGAAAACCCTCGAGGTGCCGCTTCTCATTTTGGAGACTATTTTTGCTTCAGTGGCGTCTATATTTAGAAGAAATGATTCACCTCCGAGTAAAGGCAGACTTTCGGTCTTTGGAAAACACTTCCTGTAAGTAAAAGTTCAGCTTAGTTAAGCCTATAATAGCGCATGCATTAGAGTAATGTTTAACAAGCTAACCTGACAGACTTTTATCTGGAGAAATGAATTCGTCTCTACTGTCTACGAAACTTGGTAAGAGCGTGTTTACTATGGAGTAATGGTTAACACAATGGTAAAAGAGATTATGATTAATGTTGAGAGTTTAATCCTTTCAGCAATAATGCGATCAAAATTTGAAAAATGTGTTTGTTTTTTTTTGTGATGGCTAGTGAATATCGGCTCGGAACGAGAAACCGGAGAGCCGAGTTCGAATTCCAGTTGAATTTGTTGCATTCAATTACGATCAAATACCCTGGAGACAGGTCTCTTCCCTCCAGCTAATAGCAGGACAGATTAGCAACAAGTTTACCGCAGAAAGTAATGGCGGAAAAATTTTCTTCTCTTGGGTGATCATGTATAATATAATCTTTTGCTTGGGTGATTATGTTTCGAAAGAGACATGATCAACCAAGCGTGTATCACGTATGGCACTTAATTGACTGATTGATTAGAAAGTCACTCTATATTCAGAAGATTTTTTCTGCTATCAGCGTACACATAAGGTAACATTTTGTGATTTTCTTTGAAATGCCTCTTGGATTGACATTCTTATTAAGTTTGCTATTGAAGATTTTCTTGTTGTTTAAAACTGTATCGATACTTTGTTCCTTCAGGGAAATAACAGCTGAAATCACAATCTTCGTTTTGGTTAACACGGGCCTTTTTAACCGCTAGAGCCCAAATAAAACATTTGCACCTGTTGTTACAACGGGATAGTTCCGATCACAATAGACGCTTATTTGCGTTTGCTCGTACTAACTGTAAATGTTTCTTCGAAGTTGCTACGTCATTGTTTGCTGGTAGAATTAGGCACAAGTTCTGTTTTCGTGACTACTGGTTGCCCTCTAATAGTGTCTTTCATAAGAGTAAGTTTTCTATCCCTTTTCTTTTCACTCAATTTTAGGTGTTGACATCTGCAAAAGAAGAATGTTTTAATCGCGAAGTCCCTTCAGATTCCATCTTGACTCATTTGGAGTATCTATGCCTGACTTTTCAGATAGAACTGAGTCTCTGTTGAGTAATATGCATATATTTCCATCTATGGTTTTTGCTATCATTTCCTAAAATGGATCCGCTCAAAGCATGTTGATTGATAATATCACTGTAATAGTCTCTAAGAATTTCTTCTGGACTAAAATAAATAAATAAATACCTTACTGCTTATTGCTTTCTTGGTTGTTGTAAATCCTCTTGTGTACTTCAAGTCTTTAAGAACTTAGGTGAACTGTCTGATCTTACAATCGGCCTATTAGACTT
Source organism: Ascarosepion bandense (assembly GCA_037127315.1). Classification (NCBI taxonomy): domain Eukaryota; kingdom Metazoa; phylum Mollusca; class Cephalopoda; order Sepiida; family Sepiidae; genus Ascarosepion; species Ascarosepion bandense. The sequence continues at coordinate 11,529,790 of JBBBDQ010000851.1, forward strand.
CTACCGCTTTTTGGCAAGGTAATAGAGGTCCGAAACGAGAAATCGGAGAGCCGAGTTCGAATTCTAGTAGAATTCAATTGTATTTACTTACTTGCTATAGGTATTATTCCGTCTCTTCTCCCTCCAGTTAAGGGTCAAACAGCAGAATAGCTTCAATTTTATACTTTTGTTGGCAAGTAATCTACCGCAGAAAGTAATGGAAAACTACTTTTGGAAAATCTTTTGCCCAGTCAGTCATGTCTATTTCGAGACATGATTGCCCAAGCGTGTATCATATATGACACTTTACTGACTGACTAACTAGAGGTTCTAATCAACTCTGACTTGGTTAAACATCTCACATCGCAGGGTCTTATTTCAGATAAACAATATGGCTTTCGCTCCTCTAGGCCACTGCTGATGTATTAACGATTATTGCTAAAAGAATCTCTCGAGTTTTAGATAAAAATGATGAAATTAAGGCTACTACTTTGGATATATCGAAGAGACTTGACAGTGTTTAGCATGTTGATCTTCTTCATAAGTTGAGACGTAATTGGACATAGTTTGATGAATGCGCAAGCTCGGAATTAGGCTGATCTACAAAAAGGAATTACTCACTCAGTGTTTAGCATATTGATCTTCTTCATAAGTTGAGACGTAATGGTATAGTTTGATAGACCATAAGCTCAAATTAGAAGCTGATCTACAAAAAGGAATTACTCACTCAGTGTTTAGCATATTGATCTTCTTCGCAGTTGAGACGTAATGGTATAGTTTGATGAACCCATAGCTCAAATTAGAAGCTGATCTACAAAGAACCTGTATAAGTGTTTAGCATATTGATCTTCTTCATAAGTTGAGACGTAATGGTATAGTTTGATAGACCCATAAGCTCAAATTAGAAGCTGATCTACAAAAAAGGAATTACTCACTCAGTGTTTAGCATATTGATCTTCTTCATAAGTTGAGACGTAATGGTATAGTTTGATAGACCCATAAGCTCAAATTAGAAGCTGATCTACAAAAAGGAATTACTCACTCAGTGTTTAGCATATTGATCTTCTTCATAAGTTGAGACGTAATGGTATAGTTTGATAGACCCATAAGCTCAAATTAGAAGCTGATCTACAAAAAAGGAATTACTCACTCAGTGTTTAGCATATTGATCTTCTTCGCAAGTTGAAACGTAATGGTATAGTTTGATAGACCCATAAGCTCAAATTAGAAGCTGATCTCTAAAAAGGAATTACTCACTCAGTGTTTAGCATATTGATCTTCTTCATAAGTTGAGACGTAATGGTATAGTTTGATAGACCCATAAGCTCAAATTAGAAGCTGATCTACAAAAGGGAATTACTCACTCAGTGTTTAGCATATTGATCTTCTTCATAAGTTGAGACGTAATGGTATAGTTTGATAGACCCATAAGCTCAAATTAGAAGCTGATCTACAAAAAGGAATTACTCACTCAGTGTTTAGCATATTGATCTTCTTCATAAGTTGAGACGTAATGGTATAGTTTGATAGACCCATAAGCTCAAATTAGAAGCTGATCTACAAAAAGGAATTACTCACTCAGTGTTTAGCATATTGATCTTCTTCATAAGTTGAGACGTAATGGTATAGTTTGATAGACCCATAAGCTCAAATTAGAAGCTGATCTACAAGGAATTTACTCACTCAGTGTTTAGCATATTGATCTTCTTCATAAGTTGAGACGTAGCGGTATAGTTTGATAGACCCATAAGCTCAAATTAGAAGCTGATCTACAAAAAATTACTCACTCAGTGTTTAGCATATTGATCTTCTTCATAAGTTGAGACGTAATGGTATAGTTTGATAGACCCATAAGCTCAAATTAGAAGCTGATCTACAAAAAGGAATTACTCACTCAGTGTTTAGCATATTGATCTTCTTCATAAGTTGAGACGTAATGGTATAGTTTGATAGACCCATAGAAATAGATTAGAAGCTGATCTACAAAAAGGAATTACTCACTCAGTGTTTAGCATATTGATCTTCTTCATAAGTTGAGACGTAATGGTATAGTTTGATAGACCCATAAGCTCAAATTAGAAGCTGATCTACAAAGAATTACTCACACTGTTTTTAACTCGAGCGATGTCTGGTTAATAATAAAGGCTCCACAACGCAGCTGCTTCCTGATGCTCGTCTGAGAGAAGCCTTCCGCATTACAACATTATGACTAATGCTGACCTCCAAGAAAATAATTTGTTGCATCTTTTCGGGCAAACTGTATCCGCTGAGATGAAGGGGAAAGATTATATTAAATCAGTTGTTATGCCTGCAGCTAGAAAAAAAATGATTCTTTGTGTCGTGCTCGACACTTTTTCTCCACCTGAATCAAATTTACATATTTATGTGTTTACAGTTCTTTGATGCTGAAATTATTGCTGTCACTTATCGTTCGGTGCTCCTGCTATATATTTAAACAAAATCTGCAACGCCATTGATCCTGACCTTGCATCTCAGCTTCGGTCACTTTCCCACCGCTGTAATGTAGCTTTTTTTGTGCTTTTATATAATACTTTAATGGTAATTATCTTGATGAACTCTCTTATATGATACCTAGACTTTATGAATTTGATTAACTTTAATTGTAAGTTCTATGCTTACTGTTTTTCAGTTGCAACTTTCGCTTGTAGAACTTTCTTCCTGCTTGTTGCTTCCCAGTCAAGTTTAATTTTCAAAAACTTTAATTCAATGTCAATCGTTATCTTCTGGTTTCCTTATAATAGTTCTTCTATTGCAGTCTCTCTCTCTAATAGTAGTTTGCTTTTGGTTTTTTTGTGTTTTTTGTTTTTTGTTTTGTTTTAGTTTTGTTTTTTCTCATATTTTTAATATTCAGTAACCAATTGCGATGTGGTAGATATATTACTTTGCTTTGGTTATATATATATATATATATATATATATATATATAGTGTATCGAGGTAGCAGATAATTGTCTAAACATATACTGTTAAATATAAGAGACAATGAATGTCTATTATGTTTAATCATGAGCCGTTCTAAGCATCGTATTTTGGCTTTAATTTCAGATGAAAATAAAGACAAAAATTCTCCAACATTTGGATAATTTTTATTAAGTTGGTTTTAAGCTTTCGGCTTACATGAGCCATCTTCAGAGAGGTTACAAGGACGTTAACATAAAAACATCTACCATCAAAGACGATTTTATCTTGTGTTGACATAAAATTTTGCTAAGCAACTATAACAGTTAGCAAATAGCAAACGTAGTTCGTAAATTTGTACAGCTGTTCTATGACGTCACACCGCGTGAGAGCTTGAAATAACAGAACCATATATTTAAATGCAATGTAATGTGTTATGACCAGATTTAAACGTGATTTTATTAAGTGTGGGTTGTTTGGATTTAATGTAGATTCCCACCAATTTCTGAAGGTTCTTTTACTGTGTGTATAAGTGAGGATTATTGGAGAATTTTTGTCATTATTTTCATCTGAAATTAAAGCCTAAATACGATGTTTAGAACGGCTCATGATTAAACATAATAGCTATTCATTGTCTCTTAAAATTAACAGTATATGTTCCGAATATATATATATTTATATATATATATATGTGTGTGTGTGTGTGTGTGTGTATGTGTGTGTGTGTGCGCGAGCGTGTGTGTGTGTGTGTGCGCGTGCATGTGTGTTGATAATGCTTTACAATGTATTCATGTTAGTTTTCAATTTTTAAGTAACGCAGTAAAAATTTGTTTTCATGCCTATATTTTGAGGTAAGTTCCACATCAAGAATTTTTTGTTTGTTTTAGAAACTGGTTAACAGTTCTTGGATTGTTTGTTGTCAGCTGGTGCTGTTTTCCCTCTGTTATTTTAATTTGATTCATCTTTCGTTGGTGCTAATATTTTGAGCGATATACCAAGAATATTGTTTCGGAGTTAAAATCTGTATATTTATTTATGTAAATGAAGAAAATGTCTTTATGAACCATCACTATCATAATAAGATAAACACCAACAACAAACAGAAAACAAGAACATTTTCTAGCGCTCGAAAACACAAAGAACTAAAAGTAAAAATCGACAAATCTATAAAATAACAAACATACTAATAAATAGGTTTTTCCTCGGTAAACGCATGCCCTTTTTTGCGACGACAGTTTAAATTGATAAAATTTAATGCGCAGATGGCTTCGACATTATAAGGTGTTATTTAAAAGTCTCACTTAAAGCAATTTTTTGTTGAGTTTTCTTTGTGTTGAATATTACTGTAATAGTTACATTTTTCTGAAGCGAGTTGTGATATAGAAAAAGTGTTACGTTTGTAATTTGTATGTCATTGTGCTTTTATTTAAATGAACAATAATTGTTTCGGATTATGATTTGAATAATGGCTATATATTTGTAAGGTATATTTTACTTTTCAAATACGCCTTCGAATTTCTGTGACACATAATTACTAATAAAGGAAACAAAACAACAACAAAATTTAATTATAATAAAAAAATGTGTGTTGAACTGCAGTGTACAATCAATTTTCTTAAATGGCAGTAAAATCTGAACATTTTACCACATGGATGAAGTAGAATCATGAAGCAACAGATATGTGGTAACACAAAAGAATGACAAAAATAGCATGGACAGAAGTGAGTATTTTTTTATTTTTTTTTTATTTTTTTGAAAACAACAAATGAAAAAACACGAATATATAGAATCAGAGAAAGACGTTTGCATTTTGGAGATGTAATGAGGAAAGAATAAATTTGGTATTCAGAGAGCATTTTGAAGTCACAAGAGGCGGAGGAATAAAGGAGTAGTTTAAATTGATAGAAGAATAGGGGTAGGGAAATTTTATTAATTTGTTTTACGGCTTATCAACTTGTTACAAGCAGAAAATATTTTAAGAATTATCTTGAGATAATAATGATTTACTGAAATATGCCTAATAATTAAACCATATGTTGATCCATACTTCTCCCAAGGGTATTTTTGCGTCAGGGAATATAACGAACGCGAGTAGAATTGTATCTCATTTTTCCAGTTTTCAATTCTGTGCCGTTAAATATTGCATCACTCGCACATCCGAACTTATAGCATCTTATATCCTCGGATGGTCATCTAAGTACTGACCAGATTCGACGTTGCTTAACTTCCGTGATCGGAGAACTATTGTTTCAACCTGATATGTCCATAAGCTGGGTTTGATAGGGAAAATGATTCAAACATTACTTAGAGTTATAGACAGAAGGTTGTGGAGAGCCATGCACGCCAACGTTCTTAAGAGTAGCATAGAGAAGAATGATTATAATTCTACAGTTAAAAAAGTTAAATCACGTAAGACGCCTGCCGTAGAGAAATACGAATTGTTATCCTGCTTTCAAATAAATCTCTTCATTCTTTCTTCTTTTATGCGTTTTAGGACGCAGGTGATCATGACCCTCCACATCCTCATATACCTTGTAACTCTTATCATCATCTTGGTATTTCTTCCAAACCCTGCTCTGATATTCCCTTACTCATGCTCATCAAGTATTTTACTCGTTTCTTCCCTCTGTCTCTCTTTCTTTTTATCTGTCTTTTGAGGATTAAATTCACCAAGCCCATCTTCCGCATTAAGTGTCCCAGAAACTACAGCTGTCTTCCTGATGTTAAATATAAGTTTCCTTTTCGTTTCTATCGTTTCCAAAATCTCATCGTTGCTCCACGGCATCCTCAGCATCCTTCTGTAGAACCACGTTTAGATTGCTTCATGTCTTTCCTTCATCATGGATGGAATTTTCTAGCATTCGCTGCCATATAAAACGACAAACATTCCATAACAGTCCAATAAAATGTCTATGATTCACTGTTTCCCTTTGCCTCTGATTGTCAATACCTGTGCCTTATTCTTTTTAAAGAGTTTCATTTTTCAGGCTAACGCATCTCCGCGAGTAACAAGGTTGCTGAGGGCTTTGTGTTTTTATTGAGACACCATCTTTATATAGATCGCCAACCAAATCGGTCTGTTTTTATAATACTCATTATCAATCAAAGGGTTATTCAGCTTCTTTATTCATATCGATTTCGTTGTTATCTTTGGGTTTCAGCCGTTACATTCTACAGCTTTCTTCGGTACGAGATAAATTTATTTTCTCCCCAACTAATGGCAAATAGAAAATAAACTGAAGTACAAATCGGTTCATTTCATTCGAAACAATTCACACCGACCAGGCGATTTCACTCTCAGAAACTCTTGTAAAACAGGGGATTAAACTCATAATAAATATCAGAAAGAGACAAATGAGGTTCCTGGGACACGCAATGAGGAAGAAAGTCCTTGAGAACTTGATACTCACAGATCAGATAAATGGAAGGAGAGACAGGGGAAAGCAGCGCGTGACGTACTTGTTAGTTCTGAGCAAATGGTTGACGGAGCGGGGCTTAGAAGAGATACCAAGAGAAAAATTATTGAGAGCAACACGAGACAGGGCCAAGTGGAAGTATATGATACCCTACGTCCTGAAGGGACACGGCACATGAAGAAGAAGAATATACTGCTATACCTGAGGATGCTATCCAATTCTTTTGGGGCTGGAGAAAGAACTCAACACGGTGTTAAATCACAAATTAAGAGGCACAAGATTGGATAATCGATTATGAACTGTTTATACTGTTTACGGGAAGAGGAGTGATCTTATTGCATCAATTGCTAAATTTGCTGCAAGGAAATAAGTTCACTCTGTTGTTCTAGATAACTTTTCTAAACCGAATCCAACTTGCACATTTCTAGGTCTACCTTTCTTCCGTGTATTGAATATTGCTGCCATATCTGGTTTGGTGTTCCTGCTATATACCTCGTGGTTCTGAACAAAATTCAAAGGGTTAGTTTCCCACCACCGTGACTTGGCTTTTCTCTGTTCTTTCTATAATTTTTTTACGGACGGCGATTGTTCTAATGACCTCCCTCTCTCTTGTTACCTCGACCCTATGAATTTGAGCGTACTACGAGATTTCGCAAGTTGTCTTCGTTTTACTATTAAAATAGCCAGACATAATCGCAAGTTCTATTGTAATAGTTTCTGTTCCTGTGGAACACTCTTCCGGTTACTTCCATTGTCGCCATCTACAATCTTATGCAAAGGCCATTGCCATATTCTTTTTTCCTATAACTAGCTCTTGTATTGTACTTTTCCCTTTCTAAACATTTTTCATTCTCTTCCACTCCTAGTAACTTTCTTGCGTCTTAGCGGTATTATCGCCTTGCTTAGGATGAAATGATTATAAAAAAATACCTTGTCGACTGAGAAATTTCCCACATATACGTATTTCACTGAAAAATAAAGGCCTATTGTCCGGTTCACACACCTCCACGGTTTCTGAATAGTAATACCGGTTTATCCCCCACTTCTTTTTTTAGAATTGGGTTTCTGGTTCCTGCTAAAGTTTGCTTCAGCTTTGTTCTAACGTCTGCGCTTGAACTCTAAAATTTTATTCATTAACTATTTAACTATTTATTTCATTTTATTGTTTCTCTTCTTCACCAATATAAGTAGATAGGTTTTCCAATTGTCCGGTTTATACTCCTTCTTGGTCTTTTGAACAGGAGTACGGTATTCCTTGTTTCCTGATTAATATTATGTTTCTCATTAATACTCAAGTTTGATTTATTTATATATTCCTAAAGTTTGTTCTTTCCTATGCTGATATAAATAAACAGTATGCCCTCCTAACTTGAATGGCTCTTGGGTCTTGTATTGGGTGAACATTAGTAAAAACAAATCTAAAGACTCTTGATTAGACAAATCATGTATGTATAAATATCAGTTTTCTGAATACGGATTAATCTTTTCAAAATTATACCTTAGATAGAAAAAATTACATTAACATAAAAACATGCGAGAAAATGAAAAGATGAACTATATATTTTAGAAAGAAATTATTTAGAATTTTTTTCTTTTTATAAGTGCACTTAGACATTTCTTTTTGAAATGTGAGTTACGTTTTATTTTCTAATAGATTAAATCAGTAAGATTTTCTTTGGTATATTCTTAATTAACATCAGACTTTGAACGGTACCACTACCGTCTTCACCTGCAGGGCTTTATCCACTAAGCTAGTAGCCGCGCTAACATATACACAGGTATCAATTTCGAAAGCCTTAACATTTCACGCAAACATTTAGGTGTGTTTGTATACTTTTGTAGGTGTACGTGTAAACATATTGTTGCTGTGTTGTTGGTCGACTCACTTTAACAGTTCTCAACTGACCACTTGTCGGCGATCTTTCAGCGGTCAGTCCACTTTTCTATTAGTGACACCTGGCCGAGAGGCGAACATTTGGTGTTGCATGTTTTGTTGACTGTCCATGTCTTGAGAGGCTCTGGGTTTAAGACTGTGAAGTGTTCAGATTTCCCACGCAAAAAAAGAGGATAAACACACAAAGAGAGGTAGATATGTAGATGGACAGATAAATTAAATAGAGTGAGCGATATATATAAAGAAAGAGTTACAATATATATATATATATATATATATATATATATATAGAGAGAGAGAGAGAGAGAGAGAGTGGGAGAGAGATCTGTGATGTAAAAGTGTGCGACAAATTTCTCTCTCCTCATTTACACAAACAGGCAAAAAACACATACACACATGCGAATATATATATATATATATATATATATATATATATATATATATATATGAGATAGACATAGGCAAAACGACAGACAGATGAAGAATAAGATTAATGTGGTAAAATACTGTGAGTGCTTTCTGTCTGTTTTTACATACATAGGCACATGCCAGTCACCCACGCACTTACAAATACACACGCAGTGACACACACACCCACACACACACATATATATGCATATAGAAAGAAAGAAATAAAGAAAGAAAGAAAGAAAGAAGACAGACTCAGAGGTATATTATAAAAAAATGAAAAAATTGTTTTTCTCTCAGAACACACAAAAACGCACGGGCACACACACGCACACTCATATATATATATAATCGGAGTTTAACTGTATTGATGAGCTGTGATACAGCGAAACAGATCTCTCTGCAGATGACTATATATATATAGTATTTGGGTAGCAATCCCTCTTTTTTACAAGCTTAATTGAAAATGACTGACAAGGTACTGCGGTTAAGTTTGTTATATAACTTTCATGTGTTCTTATAAGATTTTTTTCTTTTTCTGGTTATAAATTATGGAGAAATTGCTCAAACGCTTTGTAGGTCCCAGCTCATACGGCTATACTTTTAGCGACTATCAAAGATGAATTTGAAAAAGCTAACAGTCAATAATATCAACTATGAATGCAGACTCAATGTACTGACCGCTTTTAAAAAATTAAAAAAAAAAACCTATAACTTTATAACTCTCCTATAACTGCATAAATCAATTCATACATTTTGTTAAAATTGAAAATAAAATTTATCTTTGATAATGGATAAAAGTATAACCGAAAATACTTGGACATACAAAACATTTGGACAATTCCAAAATAGTTTACGCTTAGAAAAGAAGAAAATTATAAGAACACATGAAAACTTAAATAAAAAATGTTACTGTAGCACCTTGTCAGTCCTTTTTAATGAAATATATATATATATATATATATATATATATATAAAGGGAGAGAGATATATAATGATGCCAAGTGCGCAAACGGAGAAGATAATCTAAAAAGATCTATTTAATATAAAATATTAAGAAATAGATTTGTATAGAAAACTCAATAGATATTATCCAGAGCAATACGGTTTGCATAACGGAAAACTTAACACATCATCTAAAGTGGTTATAAATTATAATTCATTTTGACGAGCTAATACGCTGATATCCTCGGACCTGGGTTTCGTTCGGTTTAAATTTCCACAGAACATCCCAATATTTTTTTAAAGAGGAATTCAAGTAATATACCCATAATAGAACTCTTCAGTAATATCTTGTAAGGATCACAAACGTCAGGAGAGAAAGGGTCAATGGGCAGAATGAGTGATTATAAACTAAGTACCCATACACACTCACCCACATGCATATGGATACGTATACACATACATACATACATGCATATACGCACATCCATCCATATATACAGACAAACATTTTATGGATATATACACTCTCGTATTCACACACCTATATATGAAGACCAGACATGTATAGATAGACAGACAGACAGGCATAGATAGATAGATAGATAGATAGATAGATAGATAGATAGAAATAAAAAAAACAATGCGAAACAAATATATTGGTTAATGAAATTAAAGCAAATAAGCCATTGAAGAGTCTTTGCCATAAACTCGACGAGTTAGAAAAAGTTCAAATATCTCAACTTGGTCACCGTGACGTAATGTAATGGCTAACAGTTTGCGGGTGAAATGAATCCCATCATTAACGATGATATTCTCACATATAGCCTTGCGTCAGATACACCATTATCGCCTACTAAAACACGATTTTTAACACGTCTGTCTCCCTAATCTATTTCTCGATGAAATCAGTTTGATACTTAATATAGACCTCTTTCTTGTGGCCTTGCGCCAGACTAAGTCATATGGTAGTTCTGTTTCCTGACCTTTATGCAGAATTCAAAAAAAAAATATATATTTTCCTCTCTTACAGATGATTATTTTTAGAAACATATTTTTTATGTATTTCCAAATGTATGGATTAAATTTTTGAGATCAAGTTCTTCTGAGATTACAAATGGTAGACATTTTATTATGCAGTGATTAATTCCAACTGGTTTCTCTGGTTGTCAATACTACTACCGTAGAGAAGGTTAACACTAGCAAAGTTGTATTTATGTTGTGGTCGTGAGTTCATTCACTGGGTTAGTTCGCGAAATTTCAAGACGTAGGTGTTCATGGCTCTCCCCATTTTTCTCTTCTTTATTTGTGAATTACCATAACTACTTTGGAAATATAATAAACAGATTTAGATTTGCAACCTCCTCGATTCTGGTTTTAGAGTAATCCATATACTAAACAAACTACCATCCAAGGCTAAAGATCTCAGTTTACACTGTTATTTAACCTATAGTAGGGTAACTGATGGAAGAAAAGGGATCATGACTTTATCAAGAAAATAATAGTACGTGAATGCAATAGACAGAGCCGGAATTTGAACTCGGTTAATCAATTTTACTTTCGGAGTTGGTAATCGTTACACATCGCTCGTCCTGGTTATGACGATAAACTACATCCGGCAGCAAGGCCTCTGATCGGAATATTAGAGATTTTGAGGAACGTGGAAACAACTCTTAATTGCTGTTGTTCTCTGATCCACCATGACCCGAGGTGGTAGCACCTGTTAGTGTTTCAGCTGTGACAAAATAGTGAGCCACAAAAAATATAATAAAATCACTAACAGTATAGTATAATAACAACACAACACTAAAAAATATACAAAACGTAATACATTCTTATTGTAAAAATAGTAATTTTAGGATCTACCAAAATATATACTTTTCACCCTTTTACTGTGAAACCAATAAAATGTAAACGCAAATTCTACTTCATCAGCTTCTTTTCTCGCACACCCCACCTGTGGAATTCCCTTCCGTTTACTTGCTTCCCTGACAGCTACAATCTCCAAGAAGTTAAATGTGAAGTCAATAATAATCTCCTATTTCACTAATCAGCATCCTCTCTCTCATGCTCCTTTCTCCATCCACTCTACTCTCATCAGTATTCCCAGACTTCTCTTACCCACTTTCCGGCACCCTCTTATAACCTATCACTCTTTCTCATAATTTTCAGCCTATGTAACCCCCTTCAAAACAGAACAGTGGCAGTAAAATGCCTTGCTTGTGGCGATATGATTATATATATATATATATAATTATAGCTTCATTCCGAAAGTATAAAATTACACGCAAAATATCTGTAGTTGAAAGCATAAATTAACGCCCAAAATATGAAATCTTCCGCATTAAATAACCCATAGATGCTAATATGAATTTTTAAGCGCCGCTTAGATGTAATACAATGTCGAAAATATAGGTTACTTAGTGTAGATCGAACTCACTAGTCAGTTGTAATAGATTCTATCGAGACAAGTTTGTTAACCATTACAACATGTTGAGATGCCCCCCTATAGTGATTGATATGCCGCCAAACAAAATCAAACAACCAACACGAAAGAACTCTTTCATGGCATTAACCTATATAATATCCTATAATTTCTCAAGGAAATTATCGAAACCTCTATTAATTGTGTCCACACACACATGAATATAGACAAAAGCTGAGAGTCATCTATAAGGTATTTAACTGTGAAAGCAGAATAACACATATATTTTCATTACATCAGAAAATTAAATTTCGTTAAATGTTTCATAGGGAGTTGGTATGCTGTTAAAGAAATCAACCAATCAATCAAGACTAATGCAATTATTCATAATGCTATTAATATTAGCAGTTTCCTTGTAAGGAAACATTCTAGATTCATTGATTGAACAATACATGCTAATTTCATTAGAAATTCATAAAATCTTTCTGTTAAAACCGTTTTTTCTGGAAAATAGTTTTCTCAATTTCAGTTACTGTTGTTGATCTTTGTAGTATTGATGAGGGTTTTCTTGCAAACCTTTGTTTCGAAATACTGTGGAACGTTAACATCTTCAGTCTGAAGATTTTCTCTTTAAGTTACATTTGTTATCGATTTTAGTTGTTGCTGTTAAGTCTTTAAGTGATGATCTTCCTTAAGTGATGATCAGTGTTCTTTGTTTGTGATTCTGTAGCGCCAGTCAACCAGAAACGGAGAAGTATGACCCTCACTAAGACTTACATGCTTCAGTCGCTCGAAGCTATTTTAACCATTGGTCTGAGAAAGCGATTAGGAATTTTGATATTTTATCGAGATACTAGATTGGCAACTAGGTCCTACCCTTTTACAGTGAAACCGATGAAATGTAACCGCAATTTCTACTCCAACAGCTTCTTTCCTCGCACTTCCCGCCTGTGAAATTCCCTATCACATGCTTGCTTCCCCGACGGCTACAACCTCCAGGAGTTTAAATGTAAGGTCAATAGACACCTCCTAACACACTAACTCACACCCACTCTCTCCAACTCTCTCCCTATGTACATCCTAAGTCGTCTATCACCCTCCTTCTGATATTTCCCATACCCAATCCCTCTATGTAACCCCCTGCGCTATAGTGACAGTGGAATGTCTTGCTTGGAGCGACACGATTAAAAAAAATGTACCTGGTATGGAAAATGTGACATTGAAATTAAAAGACGAATTAGAATAGCAAAAATGGCCTTCCAAAATCTAAGCAAATAATTAAGAAACAGGAAAATGTCATTAAAACCAAAGAAATCGGTGTATATTGCTTATACAAGAAGCGCAGAATTTTCTAGTCAAGAAAGCTAGTCCGCATTTTGAAGACTCAGTTTTTTTTTACTTTCTATTCATTTCTACCACCACAAATAAACTTGTTCTACAGTCAGGTAAACGTATTAAAAATCTCTAAGAATCTGTAATACAAGACAAAAAGAAATATATAAGAAATATATATATATATATATATATATATATATATATATATATATATATATAGGTTAGCTTCCTCGTCTCGGGATTTTTTTTCTTTCGACTAGTACTTTGGCTAATGTTCAAGTGCTTACTTCGTTTCATTTTTTGTTTCCATTTTTCCCCTCTTCGTTTATACTCGGTGGGTTTTTTAAGACGTGTTTAAAGATAAATTTACAGTTATATATATATATATATATATATATATATATATATATATATATATTCTAAGCATATATATATATATACATATATATGTGTGTGTGTGTGTGTGTGTTTCAATATTCAAGGGAGAGATTTTCTGTCTTACTGCGCGTGGAAGAGAGAGAGAAAGAGAGAGAGTGTGTGTGTATATGAGAGAGAGAGAGAGTTTGTACATGTTTGAGCATGAGAGAAAAAGCATGACAGAAAGAGAGAACAAAAAACGAAAAAATGAATAGAGACAATGATATTAATGGATGAAAGAGAAAAAAAGAAGGTGTACGTGTGTATATGTATATCTGTGTGTCTCTGTGAGAAAAAGAGATTAAGAAAGACCATGTATATGTGAGAGTGAGATAAAAAGAGAGAGAAGAAAGATCACAAAAAGAAAGAAAATAAAAAGGTCAGATAAAAAACGAAAACACCGAGGTAGAAGAAAATCAAGCTCATTGAAAGAAAGAAAAAGAGAAAGTGTGTGCGTATATATGTGTGTGTCTGTGTGTATTTCCGTACCTGCACGAGAGGCAGTGTGAGTATGTATGAGAGAAAGAAAGAGAGAAATTCAAGATAACAAGAAGAGGGAAAATAAGAATGTAAACACAAATCCATCGTAAAGAAAATAAGAGAAACCTCTAGAAACGAACGTTAAGTTTAAGAAGAAAACATAACTTCGTTGATTATTAATTTCGAATAAAAGTGTAGGCATAACGATATACAGAGATTTAATATGGAGAATAAGCGAAAGTACCACTTCACGCGTTAATTGCTAATGGATTTATTTTGTCAGAGGCCTAGATTACAGCCTGGAACGAAATTTGTGACGAGGATGTTGGGTAGAATAATTTATTTCTGTAATCTCTTTTTGCCTTTATCTATGCTTTTATGGCTTTGTTTTGATAGGATCATTAGACATTATTGTTATTAAGAAGGCGGCGATAAAATCCTCGAAAAGAACCAAAATAAATAACTAAAAGCAATAGAGAGGCGTGTGTATATTGGCGAATATAAAAAAAAAAACTGGCTACTAGTTTGCGCGCGAGAGAAAGAAATGAGATGTCACACCTGTTCTAAATGAAGACAAGTATTTACTGATCGAGGAAGAATCCCCAGAAGAAAATTTCTTTCCTTCTCTTGAAGTGGGTGAACGAGTAATTGTCGTGAAGTTTGAAGACTGAGAAAGATGTTAAATGTTGGATGATGTGAGGAAGCGGTCGTAAGAGGATAAAAAAGAGAGAGGGAGAGAGAATGTAAGAGATGTGTGGAAATGTAATTAAATCTTCTTTTGATATTGCTCTAGTTTTTGTAATTAATTAACTATTAACAATAATCTTTTTCAAGTTAACAATTCGTCTGTGAGTAAAACAAATAATTAAAAAAATGAAAGAAAACATTAACCAAATAAAAATATCTATCTTGATTTTTAAGATGGAAAATAATAATTACTAGCTGCAATTTTACTACTAGAATTAGCCATTAATTCATACATCTGTTCTTCATTCACCCTTTGCCTGTATCTTCTCGTTCCATCCCTTTTCTATCAGTGAGTTAATTGCCAGTTTTTTTTGGGGGGGTTCTCGCAGTATGTTGCCAGTTCTTTCTATGGTAGACTGGTTTCCAACCAAGCCTATAGAAACAAACCTGCCTTATTTAATCCATACCTGGAGAGAGAAGAGATAGATTAATATATTTCTCGAGGGTATTTACGCGTAATTGAATGCATTGAATTCAACTAAAAAATAAAAACAATTCAAATAAAATTCTCAATTTTGTCATACACTGCTTTTATCCGACACTTCAAATGAAGCTTCTCGTTCTCTTCTTTATTGCTTTACCTGTATCTTCTCATTACTTCCCTTATCCATTCCAATGCAAATAACAATATTCCTTATTTCAAGCCTCTGCTCTTCTCTCAAACTTTACTAGCATATTCAAGTTATCTACCTGATTCCTATCGATACAAATATGGTTGTCCATTATGTTATGCTTCGCTTCTTAACCCGCCTTTTGTCTGTGTCTTCTTATTATCTTCCTTATCCATTTCAAAGCAAATAACAGTGTTTATCATTTCATGCCACTGTTCTTCTCTCAGCGTTTTATTGTATATTCAGATTATCTACCTGATCCCTACCAGTACTAATATGGTTATCTATTTATTATGTCATGTCCCTCTTCTCCCGCCTTTTGCCTGATTACATATTATGTTGTTTACGGTTCATAACTTGATCTCTTGCGAATAGTGATTCTTTTTCCTCTACTTTTTCTATATCTAAAAAGTTACAAACAGCTTGGTGTACTAATGGCCACATACTTATACTTCGACAATCACAAAATACTGCTAATGAGAGTAGTACGATAATATACGATAATAATACTTTACACTTTCAAGGTTATTTTTATTGAGTCTGTTCCTTACTTCTGTCTAAATCAATTGATTATGTAAAGTTTATCGAAAGATAAATGTTGCTGTGAACTCAATCATAATTCGATGTTTACATTTTTTTACCTAAGCTTGCACGGTTGTAAGCTGATTTCATTGATGTGAAATTATTCTGAGAATAAGCAATTTATTATGCAGTTATGCTAGTAATATATAAGAAAATTTAAATAAAAATTTTAATCACTGTACCTTGTTAGTCTTCTTTAACGAAACATATATAAAAGATAGATCGCTTTCAAAATACACAAACATCATATATATATATATATATATGATATTTGTGGATCATTAGAGCCAACTTGCCCTAATAATCCATTAAATGAAAACTAGGTAGGTCCGTTGGCTCTAGGTTAGCTACTTACTTATATATATATATATATCAAGCACGTTGTATTAAACGATAGAGACAACTTAGTCTTGCAAATTTTCATTTGTATTTTCTCATATCTTTAATAAAGCTTTTTATTTCCAAATTATATGTATACAAATATTGTTCATATGTTAACCTAGTACTACATATCAGACATAATAAACCTCTTATCAATCGCGCAGCTTACCAAATTTCTGAACACATTCTTCAATGTGTATAGTATATTTGAAATATAATTAAAGTAAATAATTCATGCTTCTGCGTAATTAGATAATTCACATAATTACTTCTCTTGAATGTTTAAATTTCCTAATGTATTTTTATGGTATTTAAAATGTTTTTGCACTTCTAAATATTTCACGTAATCAGATAATTCACGTTTCCACGTGATCACATATTTTCAGGCTTGCACGTGATCACATTATTGCTTCCCTTGAATTTTAAAAAAATTCTTTAACGTTTATTTTGTTCTTCAAAACGTAGTAACACATTTCTGCTACAAGGCAATAACTGATGTTTAAAATTTTAAAACCGTAAAATTTAACCCTAATGATGAACGATGAGCTGCGAAATTACTTGTTAACATATGATCAATATTTGTATAAATAGAATTTGGAAATTAAAAGCCTCACTAGAAAATATGAGAAAATA
Source organism: Ascarosepion bandense (assembly GCA_037127315.1). NCBI lineage: Eukaryota > Metazoa > Mollusca > Cephalopoda > Sepiida > Sepiidae > Ascarosepion > Ascarosepion bandense. Next base: position 11,546,958 of record JBBBDQ010000851.1, read on the forward strand.
CAAAAGAAAATCTGCAAGATTAAGTCGTCTCTATCGTTTAATACAACGTGTTTAAAAGAAAGGATGCTGCCATAATACACGTACATGCATATATATATATATATATATAAGAGAAAAAATCGCAAGATCGCCAAGACCTACCGCGGTTTCGCACAACGGCTCGGCAGGGCTGACGAGCCGTTGTGCGAAACCGCGGTAGGTCTTGGCGATCTTGCGATTTTTTCTCGTGTTTTTGCTCTACGTAACTGCCTCTTAGTTAATCCTTTTTGGTTAGTTTAGTATCGAGCACTTTTCTTTCTTTGTGGTTTGTTCCGTTTGAGGGTTTTTTTTCTTTACTGTGAAGTGCTGTATGTATTGTCGGTGCTCCGCAGTTTTCTTTTTTTTCCCCCTCGTTGTCCAAAGCTTTATAGCCGAGGGCGATAACGGAGTTAGATTCTGCCGGTTATTCGTGGTTCTTAAAAATTACTTGTGTAACATTTTAAGATTTGAATACGTACAGAGTCAATTTTTTTATTATTATTATTATATATATATATATATATATATATATATATATATATATATATATATATCCGAGTGAATACAGAACGAAGAAAAAATTCTTACAACGTCCAAAACATTACTTTAAAACAGTGCTCGATATATAATATATAGAGCTGTGAATATTTATTATAAATTATATTTTAGAACATGTACATTTTTTTCTATATATATCCACGACAATGGTACATTTCTTTCGACAATGAAACATATATATATATATATATATATAAATATAGGAAAAACTACTAAAAAGTTGTAAGTTTAAAAATGTATATTTTGACAGTATTTATTTATTTCTATTATTATATTTGATAGTTCAGACCGTCCTCGGCCTTTCATCAGAAACAAATGATTTTAAAATTTAAATTAGAAACGTTTTCGCGAGGAGCGTTCGTCCGAGAGATTGTTTACATCACGTGACGCAGAAAGCGACAGATTGTTTAAATATTTGTAAACGTAAACCTATCTTTAATAATACTTATAAATGTTGTTTCAAATAAAGTTTTTTTAAGTGTATCTAAAAAATGTTTAACTATTGAAATATTTATAAAAATTCAAAACACCTAAGTCCCTATTTAACCCTAGCCTGTACGTATTTCATTTTGATACTGGATTTTAAAATTAAATATTGGAGTAGATAGACTGAACTATCGCCCGGTTCACACTCTACCCACGTCTATTGAACAGGTGTAGAGGTTCATCTCCTGTTCCCGGTTTAGGATGTGGTTTCCGGCTTTCTCTTTTCCAATCTTTTCACTTTTCTTGTTTATTTTTTCAGTTGGAGTAGATAGACTGAACTATCACCCGGTTCACACTCCACCCACGTCTATTGAACGGGTGTAGAGGCTTATCCCTTGTTCTCTGTTTAGGATGTGGTTTTCGGTTTTCTCATTTCCAATCTTTTAACTTTTCTTTTTTATTTTTTTCAATTGGAGTAGATAGACTGAACTATCGCCATGTTCACACTCCACCCACGTCTATTGAACAGGTGTAGAGGCTCATCCCTTGTTCCCTGTTTAGGACGTGGTTTCCGGTTTTCTCTTTTCCAATCTATTCACTCTTACGTAACCCCCTGCACACCAGTGGCCTTTCCGCCTTGCTCCGGGTGATATGATTAAAAAATAAAATAGAGGCTAATGTTAAATAGGGACTTAGGTGTTTTGAATCTTTATAAATCTTTCAATAATTAAACATATTTTAGATACACTCAAAAATGTTCTTTAAAACAACATTTATAAGTATTATTAAAGATAGGTTTACGTTTACAAATATTTAAAAAAACTGTCTCTTTCTGTGTCACGTGATGTAAACAATCTCTCGGACGAACGCTTCTCGCGAAAACGTTTCTAATTTAAATTTTAAAATCATTTGTTTCTGATGAAAGGCCGAGGACGGTCTGAAATATCAAATATAATAACAGAAATAAATAAATACTGTCAAAAATATACATTTTTAAACTTACAACTTTTTAGTAGTTTTTCTTATACATATTATTAAGACAGTATACGTGGATCATCACTATGTTATATATATATATATATATATATATATATATATTCGACTTTATACATCAACATAGTCTCCTTCAAATGCTTCTCTAACATTCCGATGCCCATAGCCCAAAGGTAAAGTCGCCGACTGACGCCAATGCGGTCCAGTTTCAATTCTTGGTTTAAAAGCAATCGGAGTCTAACCGTACTGATGAGCTGCGACACAGCGAAACAGATCTCTCTGCGGATGACTATATATAAAAGGATATATATTAAATTTGAGTTTTTTTTTTATTTATTTGTTTAAACGTTAATAAATACTTATATTCGAGTAGATGCTCTGTTTTTAGTATTCAACACAATATTTATCTATTTATATCAAATGGTCTGAATATTCGAGAAATCTTGTTCTTGTTACAAAAAGATGCGTCCGCCGACAGAAAAAAGATTTTAATTAAATGAGACACTGAAACAAAAAAGGAATCCAACCGAAATGGGAAGCAACGATGAAGACTGAAGATTTATTTGTAAAAGAGAAACGAACGAATGTGTGAAGTAAAAGCCGAAGAATAGAATTAAATTAAAAAAAGGGGGAAATGAATGAAAGAAAGAAAAATAAAGGATGGCAAGAAAAAGAGTAAAAAGGAGTAAGAACAAAACGAAAAAATATTCTTAGTATTAGAAGACTAACTTCCAAGCACAAATGCTTGACAAAAGTCAACAGCCATGTTAAAACGTATTCCATCCGGGTCTCAGAGAGACAAAGGAAATACAAACCAGGATCGTCAAGTGTGAATAAAGGGCGAACAACAGAAAGTTTGGAAAGGTGAATGGGCGATGGAAACAACTGACTGGCTGATCAGGCCCCTAATCTAGAAAGACAGTTGTTCTCCCCGATTTTAACCGACTAACCTTTAATAGGAAAACCACAATATAATAAAGATTTTCTTGTTGACAAACATACTTAAATGTAGACACATATGTCATTGTCAATCTTTTCTCTCACTCTTTCCTCCTTGCCTGTCGGCGGGGCGTATAGTACAGAGACATCATCCCTTGCAGTAGGTTATTACTTCACACCGCGAAAAAATAATAGGTCACCTACCGGGTGGGATTCCTACGGATTCGTGTATGGAAGACCTAATGTTTACCCATAGACTCAATAATAAGCCAGACCAATATATTTCCTGGAAAGTGAGAAGTAAATATTATCTGTTGCCACCTATAAACCCAAGTGTAAAACTGAGCTATGTTTACCTTGAGATAAAAGTAAAAATGACGACTACTATATATATCTGTATAAGTAAATTGTTAATGGTAATATTAGCGGTTTCTCTTTCTTTTCTTGTTTTTAAACATTTGAACTCAAGCAACAATAAAGTCACTAAGATGCAAGTGGTTACTGAGTGTTAGATAATACGCGAAAATTTAAAAAAAGCACTATTAAGAAGTCAGCTCTACTCATTTTCGATACCTAAGTCTTAAATTGAATTTTTAAAAATAAAAATAAAATCTTTATTAATACTTCTAATTTAGATTTAATTGAAAGCTAAATGACTAAACCTACTATTTCCTGTAAGCAAAATACTCTGGTATATTTCAAATAGAAATTATATTGATTGGAATTTCATGTTTTTATAGTTTTCAAAATTTATAATTTTTTTGCGTCCAGTTTTACAGATTGACAAGTTTGTAAACAAAACTTTATTCTCGGTTTAAAATACTTTGCAAAAATAAGATATACATCCTACACACACACACACACACACACACACACACACACACACACACACACACACACACACACACACACACAAATGATTTGGCTTGAAGATTTGTATAAAGCTTTTCAATTTTCGATTAGTAAATATAGTCTCAACTTAATAACTTAATAAACTAATCGCCACAAGGTTTTGAAGAATTAAAAAATATTTTTAAACCTTACAAATTATTATCATTAAAAACAAAAAATCAAAATAATTCTTGTAATATTTCATTTTTCATCGAAATATATATATAAATCCAGAAGGAAGCGGCCTTATGATAAAATATAAAAGGAGTTCCTATTAATATTAATTGTTAAAAATTAAATGCAAAAACTTATCCAGCCAGAGGGCTCAATGTAAATAAAATGATTTATTTACAGAACCATTATATATATTTTTTACATATAAAAAATTCAAAATTTACGATCGTATGATCATTTCATAGGCGAGGGAGTTGGGGGAAGATACAGTCGGCGATCTTTAGTATTATGGAACATTCAAAAATTGTTTGAGTGCGTGTATGAGTAAAAACAGAAAGGTAAAAAAATGAAAAAGAGGGACTAAACCCCATAGTTAGTGTTGGGTAGTCACCCCTATTTACACTCTCTATAGACTCTTCCATGGTATACAAATAATCCTGCTTACAGAAAATGGGTTGTTGTTATTAGAGTTGCTGAGACTCTTCAACTATAACACTGTCAGCTCTCTGCTTCCGAGCAGAGAGCAATAACCCAGTCGTGGTTCCGCCGAAGGGTAGAACCACGACTGGGGAAAAATAGACAGACATTTTTTGGCCCGGCTATATGGCCGGGAATACCCACAATAAAATGACAATGTGTCACATCCGGCCTTGCGTGGGAAGGCTAGTAAATACAGTTGTTGTTAGAGTTGCTGAGACTCTTCAACTATAACACTGTCAGCTCTCTGCTTCCGAGCAGGGAGCAGTGACCCAGTCGTGGTTCCGCCGAAGGTTAGAGTCACGACTGGGCAAAAATAGACAGACATTTTTTGGCCGGGCCATATAGCCCGGAAATCCCAGTCAAAACTGACCATAACACTGTCAGCACTCTGCCTTCGGGTAGAGGGCGCTCTCTGCTTCCGAGCAGAGAGCAATAACCCAGTCGTCTTTCCGCCGAAGGGTGGAATCACGATTGGGCAAAAATAGACAGCCATTTTTTGGCCGGGCCATATAGCCCGGAAATCCCAGTCATAACTGACCATGTGTCACATGTTGCCCTTACTGGGAGGGACAACTAAATATAGTTGTTGTTGTTGTTAGAGTTGGTGCTTGTCAGCGCAGTTGAAGCGCCGCTCGTTGGTCAGCAAGAATCCACACTTATTACCCGGACTTACTTATTTGTATATATTCGATTCCTGAATCTACTAACCGTGTACAGATTGCATATCTTTTGTTCGATACAGTTACATTTTACCTCTCATATCTGTTTTGTGTTATTCTTATATTGTGTGTTTTCTAAACAAGAATCCACAACAGTTAGTTGGGGTGAAATTGGTTCGGTCCGCACCACCGTTATTGACGGATGCATTTTATGTTTACTTGAAAAAGTTAAGATAATAAAATATCCTAAACAAATACTTGTTTGAAACTTACGAAAGGAATTCATAGCAAATATCGTCATAAATCCAAAGTTTTAAATTATAATTTTAGGTATTAACCTTTTAAATATAACCCAAATTTAAATTTTCCGTTTTGACAGTTGCTTTCCTCCCTTGTTATTTATTGTAAAATGTATTACAACAATCAAAAATGCTAACCTTTTTTTACCCTTACCTTTTCCTGGTTTTATCGTTTGATATTTAGTCGGCGCCTTAATAAGCCTTTAATTTTATTAATCTACTATTCATTTCCCACCTTCCCGACCCGTGGCCCTCCTCTCTGCAAATATGACATACCTTTTCCCTCCTCTTTCATCCTTTCTTCTTCCCCTTCTCGTTTCTTGTTTCTTTTCTTTTCTTTTTTCTCTCTTCCTTTCCTTCCATCTTCTACTTTCTATTCGCTACGCTTTTCCTTTTCTTTTTCTTTTTCTTTTCTTCTTACTTCTGTTTTTTCCCACATACTGTCAAACAAATGTTTGAAATTTTCCATATTAAAGATGAAGCAAATTCAATTCGCTCTAAGAATTATACGATCACAAATTTTGAACTTTTTGCACATATATGTGTGTGTGTGTGTGTTTGTGTATGTATAAAACTAATTAAAATCTTATCTAATGAAATGATGTCATCATTTTATTGCATTTTTTATTTTACTGATCGAAACTGAATCTTAGAAAAAGGCTGTTTGAAAAAATAGATGATTTACATTTCCCGCGTTTAACTAATAAAACAAATTTTAGAAAAGACATTTAATTTCTAAAAATTTCATGAAATTACAAGGGTGTTTGTAACAGATATAAAAATATTTTTAGTAACTTTTTCTAAAGTAATACTTTCATAAATTATTTCATTGAAAATAGAGACAAAAATTCTCCAACATTTGGATAATTTTTTACGAATTTGCTTCTAAGCTTTCGGCTCACATGTGCCATCTTCAGAGAGGTTATTTAGACTGTAATACAATAAAATCCACCATCACCGACGGAGTTTTATGTCAACACAAAATAAAATCGTCGGTGATAGTGGATAAACGATATATATATATATATATATATATATATATATATTTAAATATATACGAAAACATTCTTTAGAGCTCTTTCAGATAACACAACATCAGTAGAAACCGTTAGCAAAGTTAAGTGACGAAAGAAGAAAAAATTCGTAGGAGAAAATATGTATGGAGGCGGAAAGGAACCACGACGAAAATCAGAATTTATTGTTAAAGTATTCCTTAATAAAACGAGGAGAAAAATATGGAGAAAGATACGAATAAGCACTAAACGGTTCCCCTGTGTATAAAACAGAAAATTGATACTCACAGCCCTCTTAAAAGTCAGAGAGGGAGTGAAGAAAATGCTTTCTGCTTGCACGGAGACGATTGATGTTATTTCATATTACGTTTCAAGTAAGCGTGAATGTTGAGTGGACCTGGATTTGTACAAAACAGTGAACGAATCGTTCACGTAATTTGCTGCACAATTCCGATTATCCAGCAAGTGTTGGCCGATTGCTGATTCATGCCCAGACTGGGTTTCCTGTAAACATCGATCAAATGAACACTGTCTTATATAAGCAGAAATATGCTGACCAATTGGGGTCTCTAATTGCTGATTGGTTTGTCCTACATAGTCAGCTTCGCACTAACATTTATATTTGTAGAAAATTTTGAAGATAGGAAAAACGATCTTTGACAAACGAACGGAAAGCTGGGTTGATCACAAAAATAACACGCAGAAAAACCGGATGTAACTTAAACTGACACTCTCTCAGGCTATTGCCTATATATATATATATATATATATATATATATATATATATATACATATATATATATATATATTAGGCACTATTCTGCATTACTTAATCAGTGATCTATTCCTTATCTGAGTCAGTCTAGAGCACATCGGATCTAACAACATTTTCTCCTGAAAGCAAGAAAGCACGTTCGAATTCGGCCGAAGGGTACATGTTTTCTTTAATAATAATTCTCGACTAAGTCGACGAAAATAAATAAATATACTTTTAAAGTGATAAAATAGTTTATATATTATTATCTTTATTATGAGCTACTTATCGCTAGTGTGCGAATGTGTCTCAATTTTTACATTTTCTCTTAATACAAAAAATTATTTTATATTAAAACATAACACCGCTGTATGGTAATTACAATAGATCTTTATATCTAAATTACCTCACTAGCTGACGTATTGTGACTGAAACCAAACACTCTGGATATTGGCCGATGGAAGTGAATGTAATCAGACTGAACTGAAATTCAATCAGGATTCACCAATAATTGTTACACTGCCTCGAAATATTTATCTACTTATAAACATAGAGAGAGAGAGAGAGAGAGAGAGAGAGAGAGAGAGAGAGAGAGAGAGAGAGAGAAAGAGTTGGGGGAAAAAGAGAGAGTGAAAGATTGGCAGAGAGGAGAGGCAGATGAATGGTGCAGAAGGTTTGGTAGAACGGAAGAGAGAAAGAGGAGGTTTTAAAAAGGGAAGATGTGAAGTTGCTGACGTTTAATTTTATTAATTAAAAATATTTAATCAGCTATATTTGTAGGCAGCTACATAACTGAATTTATCCCAGCGGACTAAAGAACAGATGCTGTTACAATCTTGCAGGTTTTTTTTTCCTTAAGACATTTCTACAAATACCGAAATAAATTGCAAACCGAAGATTCAATATATGTTAAAAACAGCAGATTAATAAAAGTTTCCCAGATACTATGAAACAATATTTCAGGTTCAAAAAACAAAACAAAAAAAAAGTAAATGAATAAATAAAGTAAATGAATAAATAAAATGATGTGTAATGTTATCCGGGGAGATTTCATGATCTAGTTTCCCTTCAGTAATTCCACAAGCTTTTTACTGAATGTTGCCTTCATCTACTTTAATTGAGGACATTCAGAGAAGAGGACTCAATTTCCATCCTAATATATACACACAATCAGTTTTTGTTTGAATGAAAACATTTTTTAATGTTAGCAGTGTTTCATTTTGCTCATCTCACGGTTTCTTGCCTTTCAGGATGTTTTAAATATACACTTTCAATCGCCTGCCACAGTTTGGTTGAAAATCGGAATATATTCCTTGTGAGGAAGCTACACATTAAAGCAACTAACATAATCAATCTTGTACAAATACTTTTTTAACGCTGCTATAGTTTTTGCATGTTGACTATCATTGTGTAACGGTAATTCTTACAAAATATCCTAATTTTATCACAATCAATAACCACTGGTGTTCCCGGCTAGTGGTGCAACTGCTAAATGAAATCTTCAACATGAAACTTCACAAAATATTTTCAGCATGTTTGCTCATTGACAACCGAATGTCTATAAACTGCACAATTTTTTTTTCTTTGAGTATCATCGATATTTTTTTAATAATAATAATAATAATAATAATAATAATAATAATGATAATTCTTTCTGGTATAATAAAAACCGTTATATATATATATATATATATATATATATATATATATAATAATGCTGATATCCTTAGAGACATAGTATAAAAGTTTTAGAAATTGACTTAAAAATACACCCATTTCCGGAATGAATGTGCCATAATGTGGACATTCAGGCTACTGCTGCCTCCATTATCATCTATAGCTTCTTCTTCTTCTTCTTCTTCTATGTGCCTTGTCCTTTCAGGACGTAGGCGATCATGGCTTTCGACGTTTCCCTATCCCTGGTGGCTCTTAGTAAGCTTTTTACCGTTACTCCACGCAACCCCCGTTCTATCATTCACCTGCTCATAATCTTCAAATATGTTTTCCGTTGCTTTCCCCTGTCTTTTCTTTCCTTGATCTGGCCTGTTAGTATCGGGTTCTCCAAGCCCTCCTTCCTTATTGCAGGTCCAAGGAACTTTAGTTGTCTCTTCCTGATGCTCAATATTAATTTCCTTTTTGTTTCCATCTTTTCCAAAACCTCATCATTGCTCACATGCTCGGTGCACGATATTCGCAGCACCCTTCTGTAGAACCACATTTCAGCTGCTTCCAGTTTTTCCTTCATCTTTGAAGATATTGTCCAACATTCACTGCCATATTGAAGAACTGGCATCACATGGCAATCAGTACTCTTTTCTTAGTTTCCAGCAAAATTGTCCTGTCTCTTAATACTCTGCTAAGCTTCTGGAATGCGTCCTTGGCCTTGCCAATTCGCCTTTGGATCTCTGTGTCGCATTTTCCGTCTTCTGTTAGAACACTTCCCAGGTATTTAAATTTTTGTACCTGATTGATTTTAGTATCTCCCAACTGTATTTGGCATTTTGGGCTGCTCTTTTTGTGGATGGCCATACATTCGGTTTTCTTGCAGTTTATTTGTAGTATTTTTTGTCACACTCTTCAGCTATATTCTGTAGGAGGTCTTGTAGCTTCCTTTCCGTGTCTGCAATCAGCACAGTATCGTCTACGTACCTTAGGTTATTCAAATTGTGACCTCCGATGACAAAACCTGACATAACATCTAGGGACCTCAAAATGATCTCGCTGTACAAATTGAACAGATCCGGTGAAAAGAGGCATCCTTGTCTTAAACCCATTTCTGTCTTTATATATCTGCTGACATCGCCCGTATGCAGGCAGTTTGCTTTTAGCAGAGATTCCCAATTACTCTTATTTCTTTCCCAAATATGTCGAGGCACAGAATTTAAATTCTTACAGCGAGAAAATCGAAATAAACCTTAGTGTTCTATCGTTTCAAAAGTTTGCAAGATTTAAATCTGTAGTTATTCAGTGAAACTTGCAATCTGAGGTTGTAAACCTTGATAGAGAAGATCTATAATGCAAGATCAGTAAGTTAAGTGTCATACGTCATACAGGATTTATATCAAAACTCTGTCTGAGTAGGCAGAACATTTTCTCGCAGTAGGTTGCTATTTCTTGTACACTGGTTGCCATCCAAGGCTTTAGAACTTAATCTGTCCTGCTATTTAGCCCATAGCTTGAGGGAGAAGAGATAGAGAGGCATTTGCCAAGGGCACTTGCACGTAAGTGAATGCAACGAATTCAACTAGAATTCGAACTCGGCTTTCCTATTTCTCATTCCGAGCCGATATCAATTTTTTCTCAACGCATATTCCGAAGTGAAAGATATCCAATTGAAACCATGTGAAATATTAATGATAATAATAATAATGATAAGAGCAGTCAAAGAGCACAAACCTCCGCCAAGGCAATGCAGACATCATTTTAATAATTAGTGAGAGATGATTATTAAAAAGAGAATAACTGCAATGAACTTGACCGCTCTCAAGAGTGAAAATACAAAAAAGAATGAAAATTGCAAAGTAAAATAAAATCTTAGGATGCAAATTTTGTAGAAGAGTTCGTTTTTACTTTTCAATATTCCTAACTTGTATTTTGACTCATTGTTGTGTATTTTATATATATTTTTTCTTTTTGATAATAAATATTCCATTCATATTGTAAATAGTAAGATTTTCGAGTAAAAATTGTGCCTTTAGAAAATCTAATGAGTAAAGCAATGTAGGGGAAGTAAGTCAATATTTGGATGTGCGTTTTGGTGCGGTGAATATCGACTCGGGACGACAAATTAAGAAGCCGAGGTCGAATTCCACTTAAATTTCTTGCATTCACTTACGTGCAAATACCCTTGGGAAAGGTATTAATCCGCCAATTCCCTACAGTTATGGGTTAAATAACAGGAAAGATTTGGTTCTTTAGCCTTGGCTGGCAACCGGTCTATAGCAGATAGCAATGGCAAAATACTGTGGGATAATTTTCTGCTCAGTCTTTCTAGACATGATCGCCCAAGAATGTATCATGTATGGCACTTAACTGACTGACTGAATTCAGTATTTGACATGTGACATATTAGTAAACAAAAAATAGAAAAATAACCCTGAAACGTTATTCTATATCGGATCAAACTCAAAATCTAGTCAGTTCGTGAGGCCAATTATCCCTGAATGTATCATCAAAATCAGCGGGTCTTGAGATACCTTGACCACGAGCAAACAGACAAACAAACTGAAAAACGCAACCAAAAACAATACCCCCATTTAAGGCAGGGGTAATAATAATACAATTACAGAAGAGACATAATATTTAACATTGTTTAACGATATTTTGATTGTATGATTGTCTTCAAGTTATTTTTTTAATCATGCATACAGGTATAAAAAATATTTATGAAATAAAAAATAAAACAGTTCGCATATGTAAATATCTTCATGCATTTAAAAGGTTAAAAGGCCCGTGAATTCTGGATAATTTCTCAAAATATACGACCTTTTAAAACCATATGACGTATTATGTGCGTTGTGATGCAGTGAGTATCAGCACGCAACAAGAAATTGGAGGGAAAAGTTTAAGCGCAAACACCCTTGCTGAAATTATTAATCCGTCTCTTCCCTCCAGGCTTATGGGTTAATGACAGGACAGATTGAGTTCTATAGCCCGAGTTGGTAACCAGTCTACCACAGTAAGTAATGGCAACTAACTGCGGAAGATTTCTCTACCCAGTCAGTCATGTCTCTTTAGAAACATGATCACCCAAGTGTTTATCAAGTACGACACTTAACTAAATGACTGACCAAAATATCTCTTGACCAATATAATTGCTAGTTACATACTAAATTTGATCCCTTTGTACTCCCATCCATGTTATTCGAACCCACTATGATAGTCATTCTTTACCAGACTAACGTACTAATTACTAATTTATACCAAGACGCCTGCGTGGAATTATTTTTTTATGTCTGAAGTCATGCATTCTCTTTGTTGTTTGAGTCTTGAAATTCTGCTTATTCTAAATGCAATAAATTTGTTTTGAAAGGGATATGGCTTAGAAGAGAAATCCTCTGAAAAAATGTCACAATGTTACTTCCCTTTAATCCAGTGTTCACTATCGTGTGACTTAATTACCAAGAAGGAATTGTTGAAATACTCGCCTTGGATAGATTTTCTCTTTCTTGTTTCACTGTGAGAACATAAAGACGAATAAGAAAAACATTCTGACACCAATAAAAACTGATACAGTTAATCTGCCATTGCGTGAAAACACTAACGTTCATATAGACTACGACTGATTAATAGCGTTGTCATGTCTTATTATCTTCTTAGTATTGCGTCCCTTTAGGATGCAAGCAATCATGGCGCGCCATAATTGCGAACCTTTCAGTCTCTTAGTAAGATTTCTCTTTCTGTTATCCTTACTTTGCCAACCAATTAATAAAACTCGTTAGATTCTTTAATCGATTCATTGATCTGTCAATTCTGCCTCAAAACGTTCTTTGAGTGTTAAATCTTTCAAGCCCTCTTTCCTCCTTATGTGCCCTAGTAATTTCAACTATCTGTTTTTGAAGTTATGTCCATTTTGTTTCATTGTTCCTTTAAACTTCGCCATGTTTCTTCAAACTTCCCATGTTCTGTACATGGTATCCTAAGCATCCTTCTGTGGAATCATATTTTTGATGCATCAAGCATCGTCTTTAGTTGCGATGACATTGTCCAGCATTTATTGCTATATAGGAGGACTTATACTACACAACATTTCAATTTTCTTTACATCGTTTCTTATAAATTTTTTTCTGTTTCTCATTGCATTGTTTTGATTTTGATGTATGTCTACTTAACAAAAGTAATATTAAATGGTGTGATCTTGGCGTTCAAATGGAAGGTTATTCCATTTTTTAAAATCATTTTCAGAGAGCATTGAAGAATGTTGCGTGGCTGATATTTGATGCTCTTGATTTATCATGGTTTTCAAACTTGATTCCAAAATGTAAATTGTATAGAATTTTAGAAAAAGGGGTAATATTTCTCATTCTTTTTAGATGTTAGAATGCCATATATGTAGCAACATTTATTTGGTCTATTTTTACTTTTTCTTTTGAATTTGTAATTGCTGTTTCGGATAATCTGAAAATAAGAAACAAAAGAGTTAAATTTTACGAAAATTTTAAATATATGGTAGTTGGCAACTTACAAAAAAACTGGAGATATTTCGTAAATGTTATTTTATTAATGTACAACCAAAATGACCCTAGAAAAAAACATTCTCATTTTTGTAGCTGACAAAAAGTCAAATTAGAGATATTAGACATACAAAGTAAGTATATTTTGTTCCGATCAGACTTCAATACCTAGTCACATAAAAATATCTTTATAATTTCATACAGTTTAGAATTAGTATTTACTTATGTTTAATGTATTTTCATCTTTTTTCAGATATAACAATTAAGAGTTCATCATCCACGGTATATCCCAAATTTTAAATCTGCTATTCAGAAATGGAGTTTCCTGGACAAGAAAACGATAACTAATCTCCAGAACTTGAATCACATGCGCCAAAAACTCTTTTACGGTATGATCTTAATGATCTTGCAAGATATTTAGACTTGGCAAAACAGCAGAGTGAGCAGCTAGCTTCTAGGTTAAAAGGGAGGAATTTAGTAATGCAAGATATTCGAATTACAAAGTTTCGCACTCGTCCAGACACTTAAAAGAAAAGTTTCTTTTGACAACAATTTATGTTACTGTAATGATATATCTGGACTTTTTGAACAGCTCTGTTTACATACACTATGAATCTACTCAATGGGGGCTTTTCGATGCTGTGCTTTTGCCTATTAAAATATGCTGTGATCGATTCGTTTAGTTCAATCAACTGTTTTAAAAGAATCTGACAAAAATGTTGATTTTATTTCAAACAGTATTCTAAATAGATTTCAGGTAGACTATACAAAATTTATGTTTGTTGTGTTAATGCAATGACCGAGTTCGAAATGAAAACTCTAGGTACCTCCACTAAATCGATAAAAACAGCATAATACAAAGAAAAAAATTCCAAAAGTTTATAAAGAAAAACGTAATATTACATAATTCACTTTTTCTGGTAACAAACACGTTAATTTGGAAATTCTTGCAAAAAATCAAATAATTGTCGTGTTTTAATGAAACTCTCCAAACTAATTCACAAATAAATGAAATTATTTGTGAAACTACTATTTTTTTAAAAATATTGATAAATTTGTTTTTTTGCATCTGTTACCACCACCTCTACGTAAATTCATTAAATTTTAAGAAATTAAATTTTGTTGGGAAAATTGGTTTTATTAGTTAAACACAGGACTCATTGGGGAATGTAAATCATGTATTATTTTTTTAAACCATTTTAGCCCTTGAAGAATTCGGCATAGAAAAAAATTACAGAAATAATAAATAAAATTTTTAGCAGTAGTATAATGCCAGACGACCTATGCAATTCTATTTTCATAGCATTGCCTAAAAAGCAAGGTGCAAACGAGTGCGAACTCTACCGAACTATCAGCCTAATGAGTCATATTACAAAACTGATCGTCCAAATACTGATGAATAGAGCAAGAAGTAGAATCAGGCCAGAGATAGGACAAGAACAGTGCGGGCTCGTCAAAGACACCGGGACAAGGAACGTCATATTTATGATTAGGATGCTCTCTGAAAGGGCAATAAAAATGAAGAAGGACTTATACCTGTGCTTTATTGACTATGCAAAAGCGTTCGACAAAATACGCCACAAATAATTGATGGAGATGCTCAGCAGGCTCGACATATTTGGGAAAGACATTAGGGTAGTTAAAAATCTCTACTGGCAGCAAACTGCCTGCATATGGACAGGTAACGAATTCAGCAGTTATACAAAGATAGAAAAGGTGTAAGACAAGGACGCGTCTTTTCACCGGATCTGTTAAACTTGTATGGTAAGATTATTATGAGGACCCTAGATGTTATGCCAGGATTTGTCATCGGAGGTCACAATCTGAACGACATAAGATACGCAGACGACATAGTGTTGTTTGCAGACACGGAAAATCTGCAGGACCGCCTAGAGAAGATAGCTGAAGAGAGTGACATGTAGGGATTACAAATAAACTGCAAGAAAACCGAATGCATGGTCATCAGCAAAAAGAGCAGCCCAAAATGCCAAATACAGGTGGGGGATGTTAAAATCAAGCACGTACGAAAATTTAGATATCTGGGAAATGTTCTAACTGAAGACGGAAAGTGCGACACAGAGATCCAAAGGCGAATTGGCATGGCAAAAGACGCATTCCAGGAGTTGAGCAAAGTATTAAGACACAGGAAACTTTCACTAGAAACAAAGAAGAGAGTAATGGATTGTTATGTGATGTTAGTTCTTCAATATGGCAGTCAATGTTGGACAATATCAACAAAGATGAAGGGAAAACTTGAAGCTGCTGAAATGAGGTTCTACAGAAGGATGCTGAGGATATCGTGGACCGAGCATGTGAGCATTGACGAGATTTTGGAAATGATGGAAACGAAAAGGAAATTAATATTGAGCATCAGGAAGTGATAAATGAAGTTCCTGTGACATGAAATGAGGAAGGAGGGCTTGGAGAACCTGATACTAACAGGTCAGATGGAAGGAAAATGAGACAGAAGAAAGCAGCGGATGACATATTTAAGGGGCCTGAGCCATTTAAATACGTTATGATAGAAGGGAGGCTGAGAGACGTTACAGGAGAAAGCCTGCTAAGAGCCACCAGGGACGTGGAATGCCATGCTCGCCTACGTCCTGAAGTGACAAGGTACATAACAGAAGAAGAAGAAGAAGAAGTCCTTTTTTACGGAATATTAGCTCCTAGTAGTAAAATAAAAAATGCAATAAAACTATATTATTTAATTAATTTACCTGTTAATTTCTTTAATAAGCAATCTAAATCTAAGACATTATAGTCTGGAGAAAGTGTTTTTGATTAATAATGAAATTTTAAAAAACTATTTTTATTTTAGTTTTTATAATTATAATAATTTATAGTTTCAAAAATATTTTCAAAATATTTCCAAGACTTGTAGATGTTGAGTTAGTTTGTTACAAAGTGAAGACTATATTTATAAATTGAAAATTGAAAAATTTAATTCAAATCACCGAACAATCGTATTTTTAAAATAACTTTAATTTTTTAGCATTTTTATGGTAATTTCTATGTGTACATTAAAAGGTCATGTGTTTCACGATTTCTTGACCTTACCGGAAAAAAAATTGTGAAGTTATGTCACTTGTGATAGCCATACACTTATCTTGTATCTGGCGAGCTCTCAGCACATTTCAAATAGGCCGGACAGGTCAGAAAGTTTAACTCTGTGTTTAAGAAATAGTTTTATGCTAAATTTCCTGATATAAATAAGTAATACTTGTCTAAATCAGATTAACATTGAATTAACTAATTTTCCAAAAATAATGTGTCACAGTTGTATATATTATTTTTGCAAGAGTTTTAAAAACAAGAATTAACTTTTGTTTACAAATGTGTCGATCGCTCAAAAATAGCCGAAAAATTGAAAAATTGAAAACTTAAAAAAAAGAAGCTCAAAATTTTAAATTCCAATCAATATAATTTTTATTTGAAATGCACCAGTATATTTTGCTTACTGAAAATTGTAAATTTACTCATTTACCTTTCAATTAAAATTAAAATAAAAGTTTCAAGAAAACTTTTTTATTTTAAAAAATTAATTTAAAAGTTATTTATCGAAAATGAGTGGAGACATCTACTTTACACGCACAGAATGCCCGTTAAGAAACGAATCAACAATTGATTTGCATAACTTTGTGCGTGAACATTTAGTGGCCAAAGAAAACAACCTTGTCACCACTGGGCTTAATGAAACAATTTGTGAAAGCCTTGATCCGTCATTTTCATATTTAAAAACAGATTTAGAGATGCTAAAATTAAAGAGGGAGCTTTGTCGGAACTGTAATACGATAGCTCATCAGAGACAATGAATTTGAAGCAACATTAATTAAATTGAAATTGGAAGCTTGTAAAAGTTTAAAAAACGTGTGTAATGGTCTTTTAGAAAAGTACAAAACGCTAAATTATGAAACACCAGTTCAAAATATGATTGAAGCATATAAACATTTAGGGTGTCAGTAACGGTGCAGTTTTTGCACTGATATCTGCCCTCCTTTCCGAAAAACGCAGCAGAAGTCAGCGACGAACATAATGAAAGGTGCTACCAAAACAAAACAAAAACAAAAAAACAAAAAAAAAAACAGAGAGATGAAAATAAGAGATGGTTTCGATGAACTGTTTAGGGAGACAGACCAGATGCTAAACATAAAAAAGAATAAAGATTTCAAATAGTAAAACATTTTTAGGAATTTTAAAAAAATAACTAAGCCTGTGTTTTTCATGTATTTTACATGAAATATTGTGGTTCAATAGAGATTGTCCCAGAATGGGAGAGTTGAGTTGGAATTCCAGTTGAATTCGATTCATTGATTTACGCACAAATACTCTTCGGAAAGGTATTAATCCACCTTTTCTCCCTCCTATGGGTTGAATAGACGGACAGATTAGTTGCTTTAGCCTTGGTTAGAAACCAGCATACAGCAGAGTGAAATGGAAACATAATGCGGAAAAGTAACCTGCCTAGTCAGTCATGAATCAGAATAGGCATGATCGCCCAAGCGTGTATCACATCAGTCAGTTAAGTGCCATACGTGATACACGCTTAGGCGATCAGGTCTCGAAAGAGACATGACTGACTGGGCAGAAGATTATCCCGCAGTAGTTTGCCGTTGCTTTCTGCGGTAGACTGGTTGCCGACCAAGGCTATAGAACCCAATCTGTCCTGTTATTTAACTCGTAACTGGAAGGAATAGGCGGATTTATTACCTTTCCCAAGGATATTTGCGCATAACTGAATGCAATGAATTCAGCTGTAATTCGAATATGACACTTAAATGACTGACTGAAAATGTTTATATGAACATGTTTAATAATTATACATATATTCATAAATGTAAATTTTTAAAAAAAATGTAAATGACAAAAAACAAGAGTCATTTCGTAAAAAATGGAGTTAATTTTCGTGATATACTAAAAAATACTTGATCTTGAAGCAAAATCATTATTGGACGGTATAATTTGTCACCTGCAGGTACGCAGAGACGCTTGCGAGAAAAGAAACTGATTGCATAGAAGTTACGGTTACATCAAGCCAGTTCAAGTGTAAAATGATGAGACCTTGCAGCCAGTTCAGCACTGCACTTAAGTTCATAGACTCTAATGAGTATTCATTAGAGCAATTACCGCTGGTTTAGATTAGCGATTCTCCGAAACTATCTATCAATTAAACCTAGGTAAGCCTGTCTATGTTACTATTTAAGTCATAGCTGAAGAGAGAAAAAAAGGAATCCTGCTTTTACCAGAATCATTAGTGAGTAAGTGGATGCAACAGACTAGGACTAACTTTGAACGTCCTCGGTAAGATGATAAATTGCATCCGGCAGCTTTTGAGGAGCATGGAACAGAACCATCTCTTAAATGCTGTTGTTTCCAGGTCCACTCTGACCCGGGGGGTTAGTACCTGTTAAAGTCCCACCAATGGGCAAATACTATAAAATTAAAAAAATGAATTTTATAATGAAAATTCTCCCAATATATTTTTGAAGGTAAAAATATTATCAGCAATATACATATGAAGAAGAATATTACCTGCAATACATTTTCGAAGAAAAAAATAAATAAAATATTAACAGCAATATAATTTTAAGAAAAAAAATATATATACCTGTAATACGTATGTGTCACAAGAAAACGCTCTTGACAAAAACACGCCAATGAAACCTAATCTACAAACTGATTTCTTACAAAGAATAAATATTCTATTCATATAAATCTATTGTAAAAATAACCCATTGAAAATGATGTGCCGTAAAACATAACAAATTTGAAGTCGGCTCGCCAATTACACATTCCCCACCGGTAACATATGCTCTAGTTTTAATTTTTTTAACGAGTCTTCTTCTTTTAACGAGTACTCTTCTAAAAAAATATTATCATTCAAAAAAAAAAAAAAGAAGAGAAATAAGAATAGCACATTAAGTTCCTTTCCAAGTAGAATGATTTGTGATACCGACCTGATAGTTAATGAATGCCGAAACGATTATTTTTGCTATTTTTCAGTTAAACATTAAGTCTATATTAGTAGGTTCATTGCATGTTTATATAAAGTTCACCATTATTGATTGTTTTTCATGTAATAATAATAATAACAATACATTATTGTTAAAAAATAATTTTATTTTAATAGGTGTCATGAGACTCTAGGAGTGTTACTGATATATATAATCCATTACTGCTTGCTGCATGGTCAGGTTATCAACGGCTAAACCACGTGCACTGTGGTGCACGGATGTGCGGTACAGTGTAGTGGATATCGGCTTGGAACGACAAATCGGGGAGCCGAGTTCGAATTCCTTGCATTCACTTACACACAAATACCCTTGGGAAAGGTTTTAATCCTTCTCTTCCCTCAAATAGAATAGATTGAGTTCTATAACCTTGGCTGGCAAACAGTCTATCGCAAAAAGCAATGGCAACTTACTGCATGATAAACTTCTGCCCAGTCAGTTATGTCCCGTTTGAGACATGATCGCCCAAAGCGTGTATCACGTATGGCACTTAACGGACTGAAATTGGCTAGACATACAACAAGCTTGATGAGGAGACCTGGTAAAGGGCAGATGAACTTTCTTGGCCTATCTAGAGCAATTGGATCGACAAAGCTTCATAGATACGTGTGCAGCCAGCGCACTAATGACACGGTATTTGCTATTCAACAGCAAGGGTCCTGGAGGATAGATAAGAGGAGTGAGGCACAAGTACAAGACCAAAAAAAAAAGAACGCTGGATCTGACCATGCAACTTATGAAATCAATGAGATCAATTAATTTTCAAGTATGACCTGTACACTGTAGTCATCTTCATAATTAAATGTAATTGTTGTATTCGGGAATTAAGAATACGCACATTGTTGTGTTTATTTAGCAAAGCATCTATTTAAAGGGAATTATTACTTAAATACACAACTTCTTTCGTTGAAGTAAACGGTCAGAGCGAAAGATTCCGCAGCTAGAAATAAAGGCTACGTGCCATGAACAAGAGCTTAAAGTTGAAGTCACCACCTGTAGTTTAATCTGGGAGAGATGGGTTCCTCCAGGTCTACTTACCCAAGACAAGCTGCACGTGAATGAATGTCACTTTAACTTTCAATTCAGATATGTGGAGAAAATAATTAGCTGCTCAGCTGAACAGCAACCCTTCGACCACATCTGGTCATAGAATTGATAATGGTCATGATGATACTTATGTTGATGAATATTTCAAAATGTAAAAATATTTTATTAAATAATAGCAATAACTAGTAGAATAGCCCGGCGTTGCTCGGATGTAATGAAAGCTTTAAAACTAATCCATGATCCTGAAGCTCAGACTCTTTGGACGTTGGCCCAAAAAACGTAGGTTGTTAAGACTAAGAACTACAATTATATCTACTTAGAGCAAAACCCGAAGAAAAAACAAAATAAAATCTAATTTTGATCAGACCCGATAGGATATCGGGGTATCAATTTCCAATATTGGCGTCAAATAAGTCATCTAAGGATAAACTAACCTAAGTAAGTCCATGAAAACTTATTGTACCCATCGGGAGTAAAATTGGAGAAAATGAGTTATATTGATGGTTGAATATCGGGTTTTGATCAGATTCGATAGAATATCGGGGTTATCAATTTCCGATATCGGAGAAAATCAGTCGTCTGAGAAGATCTACGAATGTTTGAGACTATAAAAACAATAATTTTACCAAGTTAGAGCAAATTCTGCAGGAAAAACAACGATAAACGGGTTGAAATCCTGATCTTGATCAGACCTGATCGGATATCAGGGTATCGACTTTCGATCTGGGAGGGAAATCGGAAAAAATGTAACCCATGACCTGACCAGAAGCCTAAAGAATATTTGTCTGAAATTTGGTGAGAATCGGATAAAAATTGTGGATTTTTATAAAGGACATACAGACACACACACAAACATCTTGCCTTTTATATACATAGGTATTAGTAGTAATACATAATATTACTAATGTTAGTAATAATAAGTAAAAAAGATCGACCGTAGTCAGCATCATTGAGTCAATGCAAACATTCTTTGTTTATCTGCATATAGTTTTGAATTCAGAGTTTTTCTTCTCCGAGGTTGGTTGCCACCCAAGGCTATAGAACCCAGACTGTTCTGCTACTTATTTAAAAGCTTTGGAAGAAGAGATACATTCATACCTTTTCTATAATAGTAGTAATAAAATGTAAACGCAAATTCTACTCCTTCACTTCCTTTTCTCGCACTTCCCACTGTGGATTTTCCTTCCGTTTACTTGTTTCCCCGACAGCTACAATCTTCAAAAATTTAAATGTAAAGTCAATAGTCATCTCCTATATCACTAACCTGCATCCTCTCTCTCTCTCTCTCTCTCTCTCTCTCTCAATTTTCTTATGTACCCCCCCTGCACAACAGTGGCAGTAAAATGAATACTAAGATATGAATAAAAAATGTAATTAATATGTATTTGCCATAATAATATTTAATACTAACGATAATATTAATAATAGTAACAATAGGTAATACTATTATTATCAAAATAGAAATTTTAATATTTAATAATACGAGGTAGTAGTTAT
Organism: Ascarosepion bandense; assembly: GCA_037127315.1. Classification (NCBI taxonomy): domain Eukaryota; kingdom Metazoa; phylum Mollusca; class Cephalopoda; order Sepiida; family Sepiidae; genus Ascarosepion; species Ascarosepion bandense. The sequence goes on from JBBBDQ010000851.1 coordinate 11,568,890, forward strand.
ATTTTAGTGAGTTATAATAACAACAATAATAATAATAATAATAATTAATTATTATTATTATTCATTTTTTATTGCTTCTTAGCTTAAAAGTCGAAAGATTGTGGTTAATTTTATTTTTTTCGCTTAAGTGATTATGTCACTGTGACCCACGAGTTTGGCATATTTAGCTTCTAAATGAAGCGACTGAAAGCAAAACAAAAAGAAAGAAAGATATTAAGATATGCAGTCTAATATCGACATAGGTTAACATAATTCTTTAGATGTGAAGGTTAATAAAATCTGTATGGGAAAATATAAAGCATTTTCAAATTGTATTATATTACTAACGTTGACAAAATAACAAAAATACACGTACACACACATACATTTAGCCTTGTTTAACAACGACAAGAAAAGATTTTTTTTTATTAGCACCATTGGTTTCGCTAAATGAGAATGCTAGACATGCCTTTTAAGAATGAAACCAGAATCCTGGACCACCAAGATGTTTTGATGATAATGTCGAATGTAATATGAGCTTAAATGTTTTCCTTGTGTTAAGAAAAATGCATATATAAAAAAGAAATAATAATCCTAATATAATCAAATGCATCACGCTATTCAGTCTAAAAGACGAGATTGAATTGTTTTAAACAGAAAGAAATCTGTCAAGCAGTAGCAACAGTCAATCTAGTTCCCCACAGGGTGAAAGAAGAAGAAGAAACATGCCTGGAAATTGGAAGAAAATGGTAATCTATGCAGATGATCCCCAAGTCTATAATGATGGAAGTCAATAGCAAAGATATTGGAGAAGAGATTAGAAGCAAAGAAAAGAGATAATTCTGACTAAGCCACTAATGAAGTAAAAGAAAAACAATATTGTTTTGAATGTTGGGAGTTTGAAGTGTTAAATACTAGTGATCGCCGTCAGACAATTACTGGCGATCAGATGAAACTGGTCTATAGCCTCTTTCTGCTTATTTATCTACGAACATTGCGCTTTTCTAGCAAGAATAAGAGTGTGTTATCTGTTCACTCCTCAGCCATTCTGACTGAAATCCCTTATTCTTTCTGACCGAGAAACATACATAAAATATTAAGAATCAAAAGCTAAAAAGCCTTGAGAAAATTCAATGTAATACATAAGAAAGATCGAGAAAAACAAAAAAAAGTACACGTGGAAAGAATATATATATATATATATATTAAAATTTGTGTATTTAGACAGCAAATTTTCTTTTAGACATGTCAGATTAAATAAATTGCAAAGAAAACAACAAAAGCAAACTACAGGTTCTCGAGATAATATGCATTAAAAAGCTTAATCCGTCAACAAATTGAATCAGCCATGAATACTTGAGTAATGTTTGTAAAAAAAAAAACAGTATTTTCATGCTTTAACACGTACATGACCATGACATTATAACATATTAAAAAATTCTATTTTGGATAATTTTCACGTTCTAATGAACGCTAAGCAATTTGTCAACCGTTATATTTGAAGCAGAAAAAAATTTACAGTAATCTTTAGCAACACAGTCTTGAGGTTATTTTTGTTACCCAGAAGATTATCTCAGAAAGAGATTGAAAGTACTTGAATATATTGAGAAAAGAATGATAATATCTGTCAATGCTACAGCTCATTTCTGATATCTTTCAATTATAATATGCGAAATATTTAATAACAATTCAGTTAAATCAAGTTACAATAGTACCTGAAATTTAGAAATTACGTTAATGAAAAATGTAACTGCAGAGATAAAAGCACTTGACGGAATTTGTAAAACCGAAGGAGTTATTTACAAAGCAGAAGTACAAGATACAAATGGATAGAGAAAAATATATGTAGGATGTTTTGAAGGCCACTTTAAAAAACGTTGGTACAATCATAAGTCAACATTAATGCTTACGGCATATCACGTTGAATACACCGGTTCTCGTTTGATCACCGAAGTTAAGCAACGTTGAGCCAGGTCAGTACTTAGTTGGGTGAACACTTGTGAATACCAGGTGCTGTAAGTGTTCGGTGACGGATGTGCGTTGTGGTGCAGTGAATATCGGCTTGGAAATAGAAATCGGTGAGTCGAGTTCGAATTCCAGTCGAGTACCCTGCATTCACTTAAGCACTGGTACCCTTCGGAAAGGTATTAATCCGTCACTTCCCTCCAGTTATAGGTTAAATAACGGGATGGGTCCTGGAGGCAACCCATCTAGTGTTGGTGTCACAATAAAAAAAACCTTGGTAGCCCTGGCGAAGCATCAAGTATTCAGCTATTTGACAAGATTATGAACTTCGCTGCAAACTGCGTCAGGGTTCCAAATTATCAGGGTATACTGGAGGGGTGCAGTGAGTTCTATCTCGGCCAGGGCCGCAAGAAGATGATGGAAGTCAACATTCAAGGTAGAAAGCCTTTAAAATTGTACCAAACTAACCGACCACGTGTGGAAATCAATAGCAAAATGTTGAAAAGTTCTTATGTAACTTGGAATATATTAACAAAAGAAAAACAGATCTTGCAACAGCGGTGATGTCGGCACATTGTGTCAAGAAGAGAAGTTAACTATAGTATCATTTCCATAAGGAGAAAGGTACGTCAATGAAAAATCCGAAATAATGTCAGGATGTATAGATCTTAAACGATACATTTTGGGCTCGTACAAAGCCGGATGAAAGTGTTTACAATATTATTTTCGCTGGTCTTGACTAACTCCTCCTTTACTTTCAACTTCCTATTATGCGTTCTAAAATTTCTGTCATGCGTTCAAGAAAGCGTAGGATAATCAGTTAATATATAATGCCTGAAGATACCAAAAAGTTGAGGCCAAAGTCGTGTAATCGACTGATATCTCGAATTAGAATATATATATATATATCCGCAGACAGATCTGATTCGCAGTTCATTAGTAGGGTTAAACATCCGATTACTTTTAGCCAGGATTGAAACCCGACCGAATCGATTCTACCTCTGAGTTATGGGCGATCGGTAGAAGAAGGCAGACTTTTAGCGTGTATATATTCTAATTTGGAAGATCAGCTATCTATCTATCTATATATATATATTATTGTCATCCGCAAACAGATCTGTTTCGCTTTATCACAGCTCATCAGTACGGTTAGACTCCGATTGCTACACAACCCAGGCTCGAGACCCGACCGATTTGGCGTCAGTCGGCGACTCTACACCTGGGCCACTGGGCGTTCGGTGGAAGAAGGCAGTCTTTTTAGCGCATATCATATTACGCGCCTAATAGCTAGAGTGCTCAAATTCATTTTTACTGAATGAGCGATATTTGGTGATTTTTTGTGGTGATTGTCAGCATGTTGATTTTTTTTTAATCATATCACCCCGAGCAAGGCGGTAATGCCACTGAAGCGCAGGGGGCTACGTAAGAGTGAAAAGATTGGAAAAGAGAAAGCCGAAACCACATCCTAAACAGGGAACAAGGGATGAGCCTCTTCACCTGTTCAATAGACATGGGTGGAGTGTGAACCGGGCTATATTTGAGTCTATCTACTCCAATTAAAGTCTATCTACTCCAATTGTTTTGGGTAAATTTTGTATGAGGGAGGGGAATAACGTAAGCTAAGAAAAAGCAAAAAGTGAAGTTCATCAGGTTATGCAGGAAAGATAAAGTTTAAACCTAGTCTTGAAGTGATCAAAATTGTAGTGATTGGCCAAACAGCTTGCTGGGAATCTGTTCCACAAAGAAGTAGTCCTTCAGAAGAATTTGTCCTAATGAAACCACCTTCTTACTACATGAATACGAAAATAATGGGGACGATTCATTATAGTGTATGTGCAATGGCAGGTTTCAGTTATGATGGTCAGTGCTAATGCATCTCGTCAGAAAATAGCAGAGAGAGTCTCGCAACATTTCGTCTGTCGAAAACGTGTTCTTCTTCTTCTTCTTCTTCTTCTTCTTCTTCTTCTTTGTGCCTTGTCTTTTCAGGACGTAGATGATCATGGTCTTCCCTATCTCTATTAGCTCTTAGCACGCTTTCTCCTGTAATATCTAGTAGCCCCCGTTCTGCTCAGGCCCTTCAAATATGTTATCCACTGCTTTTGCTCTTTTTCCCTCTATCTGTCCAGTCAGTATCAGGTTCTCCAAGCTCTCCTTCCTCATTGCATGTCCCAGGAACTTCAGTTGTCTCTTCCCGATGCTCAATATCAAATTCCTTTTCGTTTCCATTCTTTCCAACACCTGATTATCGCTCACATGCTCGATATATGATATCCGCAGCATAAGGGGTTGGAGGGTGCAAAATAATGAATTACAGAAAAAACAGCGTAGACATTTCTGAATTCTGTCAAGATAAGCAATTGAGGACTAGACACAAATAAGTCAGCAATAGAATAACTGCCAAAATTCGTCATTGGCGGCCGATTACAATCAAAATATTTTACTTCGCTGAACAATATATGATATGCAGATGATAGAGGGCTAATAACAGACATGGAAAGCAAACATTAAGACCTCCTACAGGAAGTAATTAAAGAAAATGTAAAGAAATGGCTTCATATAAACTTCAAGAAAACTGAATGATCGCCGTCAGACAATTACTGGCGATCAGATGAAACTGGTCTATAGCCTCTTTCTGCTTATTTATCTACGAACATTGCGATTTTCTAGCAAGAATAAGAGTGTGTTATCTGTTCACTCCTCAGCCATTCTGACTGAAATCCCTTATTCTTTCTGACCGAGAAACATACATAAAATATCAAGCATCAAAAGCTAAAAGGCCTTGAGAAAATTGAGTGTAAACGAATGTAAATGAAGAGCCTAAAATACCAACTACAAATTGGGGAGACTAAAATCTAGCAGGTACAGAAATTTCCAGAGAAGTGTTTTAACATACGACTGAAAGTGCGACACTCAGATGCAAAAGCGTATTGACAAGGACAATAATGCATTTCATAAAATGAATAGAGTTTTAAAAAACTGGAAAATTTTGCTAGAAACAAAGAAGAGAGTACTAGATTATTATGTGGTGTCTATATGGCAGCGAATACTGATCAAGCTCACCAAAGTTAAAGGAAAGACTTGAAGCAACCGAAATGTAGTTCTACAGAAGGATGTTGAGGATACCATGGATCGAACATGTGAGAAACGACGAGGTTTTGGAGAGGATGGAAACGTAAAAGAAACTGATACTTAAAATCAGAAAAAGAGAGCTAGAATTTCTGGGACATGTAGTGAGGAAGGAGGGCTTGGAGAATCTGAGGTTGGACGGATACAGGGAAGGAAAGACAAGTAAAAGCAACGTGTGACATACTTGATGTTAAAACAAAGATTATCATACATTCAGTTTTGTTGTATTTTATATGTAGTCCTTTTTTGTCCACTTTCTTCCTGTAGGCGGTCCTGGTTTTTCCATTCCGTGTCTGCTATTAGAACTCTATCATCAGCGAATTGTTGTTCAGATTGCAATCGACAATGACGAATCCTGGCAGGTATTTTATGGCTGCCTTATTTGTGACTCGTCCTGAGTTGCGTTTCTTGATACAATTCAGAAGCGTCTATGCAGTCTCGTGTGTAATTCGTTATTTTACACCCTCTGACCCCAGAAAACAAAAACAGATGGAGTAAAAATCTACAGCTCATTGCAGAATAGTGCAATGTATTATTCTTATTATAAGTGATTACAATAAAAATATTTTACTTCCCTACACAAAAGTTCAAACATATAATAATAAGGATAAGAATATATATATATATATATATATATATATATATAATTATTGGATGTTTTTTAACCCGAAATGTTTTAGTCGCTATTCGGATTTGATCAGATGCTCCGTTTATTTTAAATATAACTTATTTCATCTACCCACCAGCGTACTGAAGAAAGCGAAGGGTATATTTTCTTCAATAATTTTTCTCGTGCACGATGGCCGGTAGATAAAATAAATACTGCTTAAAATAAAGGATCGACTCAAATACGGATAACCACAAATAATAACGTTTGAAATAGTAGTAGTAGTAGTACTACTACTACTACTAATAATAATAATAATAATATATATATATACATAATAATATTGTGTGTGTGTGGGAGGGGTGCGCCCGCCCGCCCGTGGGTGTGTAAGAGTCCCGTTACTCAGCGTTGCCGGTTTTTATATCAAAATAGCACCATTAATGTACAAACATAGAATGAATATTATCATTAATCATCATAATTTCATATTTAAATTCGATCTCATTTATTATGATAATATTAATTACAATTCAATTCCATAATTTTAATATCTAAATAAATATATTTAAAAAATCCATAACTGTTTTAAATCTAACTTTTTATTCCGGTGTGTTTTGCTTTTTTATTTTATTTTTTTTTATAAAATATAATAATAATGATAATAATAATACATTTTAAAGGCTCGCACTTTATTGTCAAAATGCACAGAATATTCTAAATGTCATCGAATCATTATTCCTTCATCAACATTGCCAAATATTTATTTAAAAAACATTAAAACGTGGTTTAAACAATCTGTTAATGATATTGATGGTATTCAAATAATCAGTTTTTCCATCGCTCAATCTTTTACTCAATTCTTACCAGAAAATCTGAGAAACAGGTTTCTTTACTTTATACATTTCTTGCCTCCTCTGCAAGCCCTCGCCGAATCTTGCAACGGTGTCCTCTTGGTAACTCAGATCACTCTGTAATATTGATATTTAATTTCAGTTATCTCTTATAAAAGTACATCCCACTCATATCACTTCTTTTCGTCACCGACATGCTGACTGGGATTCACTTTATGAATTTCATCAAGACGCCCCTTGGACTTACACTATTAAATATCATATTGAGAACTGATCTACTGTGGTTTCATTTTCAATCAAAGCGGGAATCAATACTTTGATTCCTTCCTAGAAATATCAGGTGAATTCTCGATCTTCCCTACGGTTCACACCAGCATGTTCTGGCGCTTTAACTCATGGGTATCACTATTTCCGGCTATACCAGCGTAATAAATCCTATCACAACAGACGCTTGTTCATGGCTGCACGTAATAAATGTAAGCATTCCATTGAAGGAGGTAAGTCTCAGTTTCCTGCTAGAAGGAGTCACGGTATTGCATCTAACAACTCCGTAATAGGGTAAGTTGTCTATTCCTTCTCCCTTCAATCAAGTTTAGGTATCAACATCTTCCGCTGATAAAGCTGATTATTTCGCCCGTAATTCCTCCTGAACTCTAATCTTTACTCTTAGATTATATTTGCCTAAATTTCCTCTTAGAACTCAGACTTTTTTGAGTGATATGCATATAAAGCCTTATATGATTTCTGCAATCATTGTTAATCTGGATTCTAACAAAACATGTGAACCTAACGGTATCCTTGTAATAGACCCTAAGAAGTTTGCTCGTGTTCTCTATAAGCTGTAAAATAAACGTCACACTGCCTGTTGCATTATTGCTTATTGCAAATTGTGATCTGTTGTTCCAATTTTTAAAAACTCAGGAGAAGCTTCTGATCTAACTATTGATCTATTAGCCTTCTAATTGATCGTTACTGTTCCAGGGTTAACGACCTTCCCATCAGCTCTCAATATGGTAGCTATGCTGATTACAGAAAATTGCTTATTCCTATCTCCGTAGTAATTCTAATCATTCCAATAATGTCAACTTGGCAGCTAATGTAGAAAACGACCTTCAATTTGTTAACTGGGTTAAGGGATGGCTTGTTAGATTTAACGCCGCTAAAATTAAACTGCGCTTTATTAATCATCTGACAGGTCGATTTCTGTCTACTATCAGCATGGCTGATGCTAAACTCCAGGAGAGTGACTGAATACGCCTTCTCGGACTAACGTTCTCGGCTGACATGGAGTAGAAAGACTATATTGCATCCATTGCTAGGTCAGCTGCTAATAAAGATGCTTCACTGTGTCTTGTTAGACAATTCTTATCTCCAGAATCTATCTTTAATATCTATCATCTAATATACGTCCATGCTTAGTATATTGCAGCTACATATAATCCGGTGCTTCTCCTATATATCTAGAGATATTTGATAAAATCTAAAAAAGAATCATAAATATTATATGTCTTGATCTGGCATCTCGGCTGCAGTCACTTTCTCACCACCGTAAAGTTGCTACCCAGTTTCATTTATATAAATAATTTAATGATAATTTTTCAGATGAGCACTCCGCTGTTGTACCTAGTCTTTATGAATTTAAGCGCACTACTAGATGGCTATGGGGTTTCACCGGTTTACGGTTAAGTTTACTAGAAAAAACCGTAACTTCTATGCTAACAGTTTCTTTTCTCCTAGTTACGGTATCATATTATTCAGCCAATTTTAATCCATAGAAATTTAAATGCAATGTTAATTACTATGTAATGTCCTCCTGATTACTCTTTTCTCTTCCCGCTCGATAATGTTTCTGTTTTCTAATTCTTCCACAACTTATAACCCCTCGTGTTTTCGGGGTTTTACTACCATGCTTGGAGTGCTACAGATTAAAAAAATGTGCATAAATTTTATGCATTAAAACTATGTATAAGTTAAGCTATCGAAGAATTCTCAGTTTTCGCTGTTTTCTAATACTAACCTTAACATATATTTTAATTTACAAATATATTTGTTGATATAAAAAGATAAAAAAGCTATTTTGAAAACTCTTTCTGTGAACATGATAAGACAAAAAACAAAATATATATGGATTTAAAGGTCTACATATTGTAAGTTTTGAAGTTTATACCAACACAAATCCACACTGATGGATGCCCTTTATTACAGAATATATATATGTATAGTGATCACTGTATCACAATTTCGCTGTATCACGATTGGGAAAGATATTAATCCGTCTCTTCTCCCCAGTTATGGGTTAAATAATAAAACAGATTGGATTCAATAGCCTTGGATGGCAACCAGTCTACCACAGAAAGCAATGGCGGGATAATTTTCGCCCAAAATGTGTGTGATACATGCTCTTAACTGACTGATTGTCATTGATTTTATCCTATATCCAGTTTAACTCTGTTATGCGCAGGGTACATATTCCAGCTGTGTGAGAAAAAGAAAAGTGGGAAAATAGTTATTAATTTTCGTAATTTAATTCCCTAAATGAAGCCAATATCTAATGAATGACTGTTACCAAAGTGTATCGGAATATCAGGATTAAACGAAGATTGTACGTCAAATCTTGAAATCCAATATTTATTTAGTACTGTGTTCGTCAATCCTGGTATGAATTATAGCGTATTATGAATATTTCGCTGATATTTGCTTCGCTTATGATTTTGGGTAGAAAGAATTTGTTGCGTCAACCTTACAATCTTAAGTTTAGCATGCATTGAAAATCAGCATTTTGAATTATGTGTGTGTTTTTTTAGCTTGACATAGTGGAAAAGGCATACAAATCTCAGCTTCATTTCACATGTGAGCAAGTCTACAAAACACGCAGACTGTAGGACCCACTGGCATTCCAGTCAGCCTGTTTGACGACAACAAAACATATTTTACTTCTAGATGAAGAATGTTAGAATGTAAGGAACTAATTTTATGATGTTGAAACATAAAAAAGCGAAGTGACTTCATGGCATTTAAACCTTCGTTAAACATTTGCTTTTACGTTACTGCCCTTCAATAAGTACGGTGCACCTTCCACTTTTTTGATCGCATTTTGTATTCGTCTTGAAAGTATCCAATGCTTGCTTGCTTTGTTTATCACATTACCACAAAAGTATTGTGGAAATAATCATTTAGAAATTTCATATATCAATATTTTTTTTAGCTATAAAAGCAACAGTTTGTTGCAAAAATTTCAAAAGCGTCTCTGAGTCCTTGTTAGAGAATAAATGTTTTCCACACCCAACAGACGAAATGTGGTGAATGTCTATCTGCTACTTCGGAAAACCTACATTCCTTGGATCCGTAAGGTCTAATCTTCGCGGCTAAGACCCGTCATGCTACACACATAATAACAAAGAAGTAGCGAGAAGCAAGTTTCACTCAAACAGGTTCTTCCCGCTACCTACTCTGTGGAACAGACGCTCAAAGGATGTTTTCTCAATCACTACATTTTTAAACTGTTCAAATCTAGAGTTAACCATTATCTCCACCTCCTATGTATATAAACTACACTTGAACGTTACCTCTCTGCCTCGAATGGCTCCTTGGCCTTTTATAGGGGCAATGCTTTATGATGGGATCTCAGTTCTTTCGACCGCCTGTCTTATAGTTTAAAGAAAGTGGGGTGGGACTGTCGACAGATATTTACTAAGATGTTTCATCTCTTGAGTAATCTGAAATGTAAATAACATTCTCTCTCTCTCTCTCTCTCTCTCTCTCTCTCTCTCTCTCTCTCTCTCTCTTTCTGGTTTTTTGTACAATTCTTTTTTTTTTAGAGTTTACTGGTTTTGGTTACATGCAGTCAAAACAATGAACGAAGTAAAAATGAAATGGGTAAAATCAAAGAATTCCACAAGAAATCTTAAATGGTAGAAATAAAGAAAAAAATGGGACATGCGTTAGATGTCATTTTTTCCGGTGTGGTTTTAATTTATGGCGATGATTTTTTAATGGTGTTTCTTTCTCTTTACAAAAACATGACAAAAACGGCTGTATGTATGTATGTATGTATGTATGTATGTATGTATGTATGTATGTATGTATGTATACCTGTCTATATGCTTGCATGCTTTTACATGTGTGTTCCTCTGTGAGTAAAGATACGCATTAAACTTCTAAAACGCCCATGGTAAGTATGCATATCTATATGGATAGCTGTAGGTATACATTGTTAGACGTACAATGAGCTCAGCTTAGTCTATTTCAAGGCCGCCAATGGCTAACGCAAACTTACGAGCAATGTTGTACGAGACAAGAATGCCAGCTAACGTTGTGCAACAGACGCACAATTAAATTAATTAGTTAATTACTTAAATGAACAGCTACGTTTTGCGCAGAGCCTGGACCAAAACCAGTTTGATCGGACTGTCCGAATGTTCATTTGGAGGAATAGTTGAAACCGTCACCGCTCGATTAGAAGAGTAAAACGCCAAACCTTAAACAAAAAAAATCTAAGGAATCGTGTCCTTACCTACCAACGCTTCATCTCATTGGAGGACGGTACATAAATACCTCCATTAATTAATGGAGTGCATAATGCGAACGCAGTTCTTCAGCTTATAACATTAAAACCGCTGAGTTGAGAGTTATTCTCTTTGTCTCTACGATGAGACGTCTGTTTTATAAGTGTAGAAAACCATCGCCAATGTTCGTCTGACAAGTTAACTGATGACACTTTCTGTATTGTGAAGGGGGGGATATTAGTTTCTTTTTATTTATTTATTTATTCATTTATGTTTTCGTTTAGCGGCATATTAACCCCAATGCGTTACTTAATGCAGAAATTTAAATATTTTGTTTGTAATTTATATGGTTTCAACTCATTTATACGTAATGACATTTATTGTACGAATATGTACTAATATGGCACGTGGCCAAAAGGCGGGGAAGGTTGGTCTTCATCTGTTTTGTACTTAAACTTAGCTAGCCACACTCATTGACCCAAACATACCGCATTAGTCCTTACACCAAAACAACACAATAATACTTACCATTCATACTACAGCCAGCATAATACCTCAGAGACTTTATGATGTCCTAACTATACCCCATATGTACAATTAGTCTGTAAGTTTAGGAATAAAATAACAACTTTTAAAAATTTATAATCCCAATGAATATTTACAATGAAAACAAGATCTATTTACAAGAAACAAAACATTATTATTATTAGTAATACAATCGTCAAATACACTTTCAGCGTTAACTTTTATTTATAGATACGTAGTTTGTAGTTGACCTATTGTAGGTGCTATATGTTTTGGTATAAGTGCAGTTTGGTGCGTTGTAGATGTTGGTTCTTGATCTTAATTCTTCAGCACGTATGAATGGGTGAGGTATGCCTGAATTTGGGGTGGGTCTTGCTGTTTTGCAGATGTGTAGTCGGCGTTTTTTGCTGGTCTAGACGACAGGGCGAGGAACAGACATGTAAAAATGCAGCAATTATTACGGCTGGATTTAGTTAGTATCAACTGCATCTGAATATAGCATATATAAGAGAGAGGATTAATAAGTACGTAACCCGACACAATTATTAGCTGTGCTTTTATTAGTTAATAGTGTTTGTGGTCTGTTGAGAAACGTTAAATGCATCTACAACGAATGAAATTTTGCTGAAAAATAAATATCTGTGTTGTAAGAAAACATGTTTCTATTAGTCATCATATTACATATATATTTATTTACCTAGATTTATATATATATATATATATATATATATATATATATATATATATATATAATAACTACATAGACTCTGTAAGTATGCAGGCCGTAAATTTATACTAAAATAAACCTCCGAAAAAACCATTAACAAACAGAACCTAAATCCGTTACAATCCGGTGTACTAAGACGTCGGATAAATGGGGAGAAAAAAAAGAAACCCGCGGAACAAGAACAAAACATTCAATACTCCGCAGTAAAGAAAAAACCCCAAACGGAACCAAACACAAGAAAAAGTGCTCAATACAAAGTACGAAAGAAAAGACAATAGTAGAGCAAAAACACACAAAAATCTAGAGTGAGCCAAAACCTACCGCCGTTTCACACTACGGATCGATAGGGCAAAAAAAAAAAAATCCGTAGTGTGAAACCGCGGTAGGTTTTGGCTCACTCTAGATTTTTGTATATATATATATATATATATATATATATATATATATATATATACACACACAAATATATATATATATATATATATATATATATATATATATATATACACCTGACGAGCCGTTGTGCGAAACCGCGGTAGGTCTTGGCGATCTTGTGATCTTTCCACGTGTGTTTTTGCTCTACGTTACTTCCTCTTTGTTAATTCGATTAGGTTAGTTTGTATCGAGCACTTTTCTTTCTTTGTGGTTGGTTCCGTTTGAGGGTTTTTTTTTCTTTGCTGCGAGGTACTGTATGTATTGTCGGTACTCCGCGGTTTTCTTTTTTTTTTCCCCTCTTGTCCAACGCTTTATAGCGACGGACAGTAACGGAGTTAGATTCTGCCGGTTATTTGTGGTCCTCAAAGTTTACTTTTGTAAAATTTTAGGATTTAGATACGTACAGAGTCGGTCTTGTTATTATGTTATTATATATATATATACAGTAGCGAGCATAACGATCAGAACGATGTTAAGAAAAAGTCTAAATATGAAATACCTTTTTTATTTTAATGCTTCCAAGAACATTTTTTAAGGAAAAAAAAAGGATATAAAGGTAAATTATATAATTCCAAAATATAAAGCTCAATAAACTTATTTTGATAAAGTTATAAGAATAATTATATAACATTCGAAAAATAGATGATCAAAAACATCAGAACGATTAAATAAATCCATAAAATTTAATACTTATTTCGCATTATTGAAACTTTTTTAGGGTAAGAATGTAAACTCGGGTATTTTACTAAATTACCCCGGCTCTTTATTGGCTCTTGCATTGTAAACATGGCGAAAGAATCTGTGACGTTATTGATACTTAGAAAACTGATAGTCAAGTTACGTAATGAAAATAAACACTTGATTGGGGATATTTCAAAGAGTGTTGGGAAAATCAAAATTGTTATTTATAATATTTTAAGAAAACCTGAGGAAACTGGGTTATGCGAAGCCAAGAAACCACATGGCAAGTCTAGAAAAACTACTGCAAGGAAAGACAGATCGATTGGTATTAAACTAAAAACTGATCGATTTGCGACTGCAACCGCTATCTCTAAAAGATCTAATACTTACCTTGGCATTAAAATATCAAGGCACTCTATTTCTCGAAAATTTAATGAAATAAATTCAGTCTAGCGGCCTCTACGAAGCCTTCTTCTTCTTCTTCTATGTGCCCTGTCCTTTCAGGACGTAGGCGATCATGGTTCTCCACGCCTCCCTATGCCTTTTGGCTCCTAGTATGTTTGCTCCCGTTACTCTTGTCAACCCCCGTTCCGTCAACCACGTGATCAGGCCCTGCAGATATATTATCCGTTGACTTCCCCTGTCTCTCTTTCCTTCTATTTGGCCAGTCAGTATCAGGTTCTCCAGGCTCTCTTTCCTCATTGCATGTCCCAGGAACTTCAGTTGTCTCTTCCTGATGCTCAGTATCAATTTCCTCTTTGTTACCATTCTTTCCAACACCTCATCGTTGCTTGCATGCTCAGTCCACGATATCCGCAGCATCCTTCTGTAGAACCACATTTCCGCTGCTTCCAGTTTTGTCCTCATTTTCGATGATATTGTCCAGCATTCGCTGCCGTATTGAAGAACTGACATCACGTAGCAATCCAGCACTCTTTTCTTTGTTTCCAGTGAGATTTTCCTGTGTGTTAGTATTTTACTTAGCTTCTGGGACGCGTCCTTTGCCACGCCAGTTCGCCTTCGGATCTCCCTGTCGTACTTTCCATCTTCAGTTAGGATAGGTATTTAAATTTTTGTACTTGCTTGATTCTAGTATCTCCCACATTTATCTGGCATTTTGGATTGTACCTTTTGCTGATGACGATGGACTCAGTTTTCTTAAAGTTTATTTGTAGTCCCTTTTTGTTACTCTCCACTGCTACTTTCTATATGAGGTCTTGTAGTTTCCTTTGTAGTGTCCGCAATCAGCACTGTATCGTCCGCATACCTTATGTTGTTCAGGTTGTGACCTCCAATAACAAATCCTGGCGTGTCATCTAGCATCCGCAAGATATTCTCGCTGTACAGGTTGAACAAATCCTGTGAAAAGACACATCCTTGTCTTACGCCTTTTTTCTATCTTTGTAAATCTACTGAGATCGTTACCTGTCTGTATGCAGGCCCTTTGCTGCCAGTAGAGATTCTTGATTACTTTTATGTCTTTGCCGAAAATATCGAGGCTGCCGAGCATCTCCATCAATTCTTTGTGTCGTATCATGTCGAATGCCTTCGCATAACCAATGAAGCATAGGTAGAAATCTTTCTTCATTTGTATTGCTCTTTCGGAGAGCATCCTAATCATGAACATGGCGTTCCTTGTTCCAGTGTCTTTGACGAACCCGCACTGTTCCTACTCTATCTCTGGTCTGATTCTGCTTCTCGCTCTATTCATCAGGATTCTGACCATCAATTTGGTAATGTAGCTCATTAAGCTGATAGTTCTGTGTAGTTCACACTCGTTTGCGTCTGGTTTCTTCGGCAGTGCTATAAATATCGACTTGCATAGGTCGTCTGGTATTATTCTGCTGCTATAAATTTAGTTTATTATGTCGGTAAGTTTTTCTATGCCATATTCTTCTAAGGCTGTCAGTAGCTCTATCACTATGCCGTCTGGACCAGTTGTTTGTTTCTGTTCAGTTTGACTATTGCAGCTTCCACTTCGGATTTTAGTATTTCCGGTCCATCCATCTCCTTGTGTATTCTCGGTTGTTCTCGCTTGTCGCAAAAAGATCCTTTATATATTCTTCCCATCGCTGGAGAATTTCCTCTTTCTCTAATATGATTGTTCCATCCTTGGATTTTATGCATCCTGTTGAGGAGCAGGTTTTTTGTCCTGTTAGTTCTCTTATCTCTTTATGCATCTCTGCTTTATTGGTCCTGCTCAGTCTCTCTACTTCTTCGCATTTGTTTTTGAGCCATTCCTCTTTGGCTTATCTGCATTTGTTCCTTATCTCCCTGTTGAGTTTCTTGTACTCTGCTCCATGTATTGACGTTATTTTTTATCTCCTTTCTATCATGTGGAGGATCTCTTCGGTCATCCACTCGTTTTTTCTTCTGCGTCTAATTTCCTTTGGGGCTATGTTATTCGCTGAGGTCACCATCTTTTCCATATTTTGATTTTAATTTCCACACGTGGCTAGCCAATTTTGTACAGATTTTTAAGTTTTCTACTTATAATGTAGACTTGTGATTGAACTACTTGGTCTTAAAAGTGTCTTTGGTTCAACTCAAATATATTTTATTTTGGCCATTTAAGTCGTGTACCTTTACTTTGTAAATGACTTCTTTTGTGTTGCAAAGTCCTTGATGTGGACATTTATTTTTGTCCATGCAATTGCATTCTTTATTAATGGTCTTGTTTTGTATACTGATATCTAAGGTTCTGGCGTTTTGTTTTTATATGAACCTATCTAAATTACCACTGCAACTATAACTTAGTTTGATTGTGTTTTTGTTGAAAATTTTGTTTAGTTCTGATCCTTGGGGAAAGTGTTTATCAGTTTCCATTAAACCCTTTTCAGTACCCGTCATTTATATATATATATATATATATTTACCAGTTTCTTGATAAGAATGGTGAAGCTCGAACTGTTGCTCTCGATATTTCAAAAGCATTTGACAGCAAGCTCGAGTGCTACGATATTTTTGAATGATTGCTTTATTTAATCAAATCGTTCCAATCAAATGAAGGTTGTTTTGAACTGGAAAACTTCCAGGTTCTTTCATACGAACACGTCCCTCAAGGCTCTACCCTACGCCTTTTTTTTAATCTTCATCAGTGATTTTTTCTGATCCTAATCAGTTCCCACGTAGACATCTACGTACATGACAACACCATTTACTACCATCGCAATAGGAAATTCGCTAAGGTTGAGGAAGTAAACCTGGGTGCTGCGTTTCAAAACGATCTCTACTCTGTGATTGAATGATGTATGAAATGTATCGTGAATTGCACTGCCTTCAAAATGAAACTGCTCTCTTTTAAGCACCATCGAGAAACATTTCTACCTACTGTCAGATTGTATAATGACTACATTGAATCTATAGCTGCATCTATTGCTAGGAAGTCTGTGTCACTGTGTCGCACTTCACGTCTGGGAAACTGCCTTCTGTTTGCTTCCTTCACTGATAGCTACAATACTTAAAATTTTAAATGTAACGCCAATTTTCATATTCCATCTCCTCGATCCCCACCCCATCCTTCTCCTAGTCTCTCTCTCTCTCTCTCTCTCTCTCTCTCTCTCTCTCTCTCTCTCTCTCTCTCTCTCTAACCCCCTGTGCAACAATTGCGGTCCTGCTTTGCTTGGGGTGAAATGATTTTAAAAAATCGTTCCCTCCATCCTAACAATAAATAAATTATTTAATCCGAAGTAACAAAACACGTCACATAGGATGTTTTCATCTTGTCATTCCATTTCACACCATTTGTCTGATATATAGAGTTTATCTATCATATGCAATCAAATCTATCTATCTGTCTATCTATCTATCTATCTATCTATCTATCTATCTATCTATCTATCTATATATATATATATATATATATATATATCCAAGTGAGTAACGAACGAACAAAAAAATTGACACGTGGAAAACATTAATTTAAAACAGTGCTCGATATACAATATAGAGCTGTGAATATTTTGTTAGTTTGTAGATGTTCTAAACTATAATCTATTATATATATATATATATATATATATATGTGTGTGTGTGTGTGTGTGTGTGTGTGTGTGTGTGTAATCCAGTTGTTGCGGAATTGGAATTGTAACAAACTATTTTATGGTACTTTTGTTCATATATCAAAGGACAAACCAAATACTTCTTCGCTAATTTTAACCTATGAAAATTTCAGTTTTCCTATTTTAAATATCTGAGGAAATAATGTAATGTTATTACACTTAGCTGGTACATATTTATCAGCTATCCTGATAAATTTAAAGGGACCTTGGTAGCTGGGTGTGAGTGGTCGTTTAACTGCGTCACTCCATATAATTTATGCTCGCAGTCTTAAGAGCTTTTGGTATGTAAACATTTTTTATGGAGTGTCGTGTTGCTGTGCATTTAAACCGTGCTCTTTTGTTTGGGTAGTTCTTGTATAAATTGGGTCGTTACAGTTGAAATCGTATCTGATAAGGCACATAAATATTGTCCTATTAAGGATAGTGTGAACCAAAGACGAGTTAGGCTGGTGTGCAACCAAAATCATCCTTAACTTTATTCTTGATAGAGAGTAGGATTATTGGCAGATCTTCAGGCCAGTTAATCGCGTCAAATCTCTTAGCTTTTAGGGATCTGATCCGAAGGCGAATTGGCATGGCAAAGGAAGCATTCCAGAAGTTGAGTAAGGTATTAAGAAACAGAACAATTTCACTAGAAACAAAGAAGAGAGTACTGGATTGCTATGTGATGTCCGCCCTTCAATATGGCAGTGAATGCTGGACAATACCATCAAAGATGAAGGAAAAACTTGAACTGAAATGTGGTTCTACAGAAGGATGCTGCAAATCTCATGGATCGAGCATGTGAGCAATGATGAGGTCTTGGAAATGATGGAAACAAAAAGGAAATTAATACTGAGCATCAGGAAGAGATAGCTGAAGTTCCTGGGACACGCAATGAGGAAGGAGGGCCTGGAGAACCTGATACTAACAGGCCAGATAGAGGGAAAATGAGACAGGAGAAAGCAACGGATAACATAATTGAAGAACCTAATCAGGTGGATGACAGAACGAGGACTGCACGGTGTAACAAGAGAAGGCGTGCTCAGAGCCACCAGGGACAGCGAAACGTGGAAGGCCATGATGGCCTACGTCCTGAAGGGACAAGGCACATAGAAGAATAAGAAATCTTTCAACCTGACCGTTTGCACAGGGAAAATAAGCTGTCGTTTTGGTTTCCTTAGAGACAAGTAAATTGTTGAATCACCAAAACATGGATGATTGAAATTATATTTCATGGTCGGTCGTAATTACTGGTGTGGTCTAAAAGCTGTAATCCCGTCTTTTCGAGTCGTTTTAGAGACTGTGTTAGCTGTAATATCTTTGAGTGGTAAGGCATTTGGTCATAGGGAAAATCAATCGATGATGATCAGCAGGTACTAGTAACCCTGATACATAGTTGATGTCCAGCAATATCAATGTGTATTTTGCGAAACGGGCGTTGAGGCTGGTGAAGGTGTCAATAAGGGATTTTGTGTGATGATGTACTATACGCTTATGGTATTTTAAACACATAGTAATCCACTCACGGATGATGGTGTCCATATTGTGCCAGACAACGCACTCTTTGATGAGCCTTGACCGTGGCTCGTTTGCTGGTGTGTCGCAAGACCACATAAATGTTCGAAGACCATTTTCCTGAGTATGGAAGGAATATAAGGTCTGGGACATTTCGGGAGACATCACAATAGAGATTCTTTTGTCTGAAGAATACTGAAAATTACTGTAGTTGCTGTGAAGTGCTCGTGCATAATTCTTGCGATGTTGATGTTGAATTTTGTTCGTCGGTTATTAAACCATTGTTCTGTCTGCTGACCAAAAATCAATTTATTTATTTCAGTTCTTTGATTGTATCTGTTATTGGGATATTTGTCTTTTATGTCGTATATGTATGTGGAGAATTGCAAGATGTAGTCTCAGTATCTAATTTCCAGAGATATATTCCCTCAAGAAAATAGCGGTAATGTTTTATGGCTAAGTAGATAGCCAGTAGTTCTCTGTAAAAGTTACTGTATACCTGGTTTGATTTAATGAGAAATTTGTCCAGAAGAAGGCGGTTGGTTTAGGCAAGGACTTTAGTTTTTGCTTGAAAACTGCACCTCACTCCTCCTTCAGATGCGTCTATAGTCACTAATAATTTTTTCTGTGGATCGTTGTCGGTAAATGACAATTTTGGCAAGTCGGAGAACGTAGTTTTTTTCAGTTTTGAATTCCCGCAGAGCGTTGCCCTCCAAAGTGATGTATTTGTTAGTCTTCTGATGATTTTTCAAGCTCTTTACCTCGACCTTTCCTTCACATTCAATGGTCGATGTCAAAGACCATCCCATTCTCAACTTTCCATGTCTCAATCAGAATAATCTCAGTATTATACTCGTTTCAATAAACAAAGTCTTGAGAGTTATCAACAACCTCAATCCTTCAAAAACACTTTCTCAATCAAAATTCCAGTGGTCGTCCTTAAGAATATCAACCCAGAATGATCCCCTATTCTAACAAAGTTATTTAACCGCTGCCTATAAGAGACACTTTTTCTAAGCATGTGGAAAGTGGCCAGCCCGGTCTTCAAGAACTGGTGCAACAGATTTTCCGCCTTCATATACAGACCAATTAGTCAGCTCAATATCATCAATAAGCTTTTTGAGGCCATAATCAGCAAGGTTGTCGAGCTCTTGGATAGGAACAAGTTCTTGCACGACGAAGAGTATGAATCCACTGATGACGTCCTAATTAACATTACATACAGAATTATTGAGGCCCTTAATGGCACAAACATAGCAAGGGCTTTAACATTAGATATCTTGAAAGCCTTCCACAGGGTGTGTCACAAAGGTTTGCTACTCAAGTTCTCCACTTATGAAATCACTGAAACCTTTTTTCTACGATAAAATCTTTCCTAATAGGTATTACCCTCAAAACAAGCGTTTTCCAGTGTCAGTTATCGAACCAACCTTATTTCTGACTTGCATAAAAAATGTTACCTAAAAATAAACATTTGTAATCGTCTATACTGATGATACGATGGTATAAGGGCGCATATTTACAAGTATTATCCTCTCGTCAGGTCTAACATTAATTTCCTAGTGAATAAAAACTGGCTGGTTTCATTGAATGCCTCTAGAACCAAACTGCTTACATTCCTCTACTTATTCATGTAGAAGATGAGAATAGCGTTGTCTTGAGAAGGACAGTTTTGGCAGTCACTGGAGAGCGTTGTCCTGAAAAAGAAAAGTATTGTGGTCGCTGGAGACCCTTGTCCTGATACTGACACTTTTGTTGATACTGAAGAGTCAGTCAGTTAAGTGCCATGCGCGATACACGCTTTGGGCGATCATGTCTCGAAAGAGACATGACTGACTGGGCAGAAGATTATCCCGCAGTAGGTTGCCATTGCTTTCTGCGGTAGACTGGTTGCCGACCAAGGCTATAGAACCCAATCCGTCCTGTTATTTAACCCATAACTGGAAGGAAGAGACGGATTAATACCTTTCCCAAGGGTATTTGCGCGTAAGTGAAGGCAAGGAATTCAACTGGAATTCGAACTCGGTTCCCCGATTCCTCGTTCCAAGCCGATATCCACTGCGCCACAACGAAGAGAGTTGTCCTGAAATTGACAGTTTATTGTATATCGTTGGCAAGGATGACTAGAGCGATAAATGCTGAAGGCCAAAAGAAGATGGCAAGCTGAATATGATGGTGGGGTCGACTCTCGGCTGCTTCTGTAACAGAGACTAGACTTTGATTCTGGGTAGCAGAAAGGTTGGGTATTTACCCATTCATCATAATGTGGAAACCCGACCGCATACACTAAGACGAAAGATCAAAATTTACTCTACCCATACATACGCAGGGACTGATTACAAAGCTTGTCTTAGCTGATCAGTTTTTACCCCCACGTCTACTTACTGGAGCGAATTGTGACAAAGATCTGTTTTTAATGTGAGTAATCTAAGCGTGCACTCTAGACGTTACTCAAAATTTGCGCGTCGTTTTGGTACCAAACTTTTCCTAACATGTCTAAGCATCTCTTAGCTGGGACACCTCGGTGTGGTGTAATGGTTAAAAAGCTTGTCTTACAACTGAGTAGTGAAATTCAATCCTCAATATTTATTTTTCCATACTTTCGGTCTTGTGCCGTATCTAAGCAGCTCTTAGAAAATATTCTAAGCATGCCTTAGCTAGTTGTAGCTTGTCTTAGCTAGTGAGTGGCGTGAGATGAATTTTTTGTTGCTTTTGAGGTCAGTTTACATCCTGAATCAGTATAAGAACAACGCTTGTTAAGATTTTTCTTCCAGTTGTTTTAACAAAAAATGTAGAAGTGCCGACAGAATAAGACAGAGATGTCAACTCACGAGCGTCCGTCCTCCGCTGACATGATCTTCTTCACCCCGGGTTAGTAATGACTGAACTTTTACACACGCATACGTTCATGTATACACGCATACACGCATTCACACAAAATCCTTAATATAAAAATGTCATGTATTATCCCCCTTTTAACCTGTTTATAAACAAGTATATTGCCTTTCTTTTGTTAATCATTTATTAATTATATCAAAAAACTAACAGTATAGCCCGGCGTTGCTCGGGTGTAATGAAAGCTTTAAAACTAATCCATGGTCCTGGAGCTCAGACTCTTTGGACGTTGGCACGAAAGACTAAAAAGCAATAGTTGTTTCCAGGTAAAGCCAAACCGTAGACTGAAAGAAAAATGAATAGATGTAAGTCAAATTTTGATTTCCTGGTATCGATATCAAATGTTTTTTTTCGTCGTAAACTGAATTTTGAAGGTTAAATAAGTCCTCTGGGTAAATGGTATCATGGCTGAGACTAAGAACTACAATTATATCTACTTAGAGCCAAACCTGAAGCAAAAACTAAAGTAAAAGGGCTGAAAAAATACAGACATACAAGCGGATAAACAGACACACACACAAACATCTTGCGTTTTGTATATATATTATCGATTTTCTGCACTATTGTAAGAACTGCAACCTTGAAACTTCTGAATATCGTTTCTTATGTCTTTGTCGATGAGTGTATCAAATTTGATTAAAATCGGAGCGCTCCTTCCATAACCCGATTTTTTCGATTATCGATTTTCGATATTTACCGGGGGTACCTCGACACAAAACCTAGCTAAAACACTCGCAGACGCTTATAGCACAACTGTGTAAATTTCCAAGAAAATCAGTTCAGCCATTTTGAAGTCTATAGGTAACGGATACACACACACAGGCGCACACACACAGACACGCACACACACATACAAAGTTCCATTTATAAATAAGTTTAGATAGATGAAAATATTTGTGCATTACAATTTATTCGTTTTCTCCTTTTCTCTCTACCAATTGTGACAACTAGTCATTTACATTTGAAAATTTTGATTGCCACTGCTTTTAGTCAAGCTGGAAACAGTATCCGATAACTAGTGTTACACCACAAAGACTTGTTCGAGATGCTCGACAACCTTGACATTTTCGGGAAAGAAATTAGTACATTCAAGACCCTATTTAGGTACCTCTACTAAACCACTGAAATAAAACAACATAGTATGTAAAAAAGGCCCCAAACTGAAAAAAAAAAAAACGAATTTATGTTATTCTTACGAGGAAAGATCAAAGTATTTCTTTAATTATTTTTTAATTTTTTCTAATATGTTCGAAATTTTGGCAAATAATCTTATTTTGATTTTCGTTTGCGGCCAACCAAATCGTTACGAGAGTTTACGGGGGATTTTATAATATCACATAACTTTTTTCCGGTGAAAAACACATTAATTTGGAAATTCTTGCGAAAATCTAATGATTGTCCGATATTAATGAAAGTTTTAGGACTTGTTTACAAAAGAATGAGATTATTTTGAAAATTATTATTCTAAAAAATTTTGGTAAAAATATTTTTTTACATCTGTTACCTCCCCGCCTCCCGCCTTTCGTAAATTCATGATTTTTTAAGAAATTAAGTTGTGTTAGGAAAATTGGATTTATTAGTTAAACGCAGGACTCGTTGGAAAATATAATAGTAAAATAAAAAATGCAATAACCTATAACTTTATTAAATTTGATATGCTTTTAATTGCTTTAATAAATAATATATATTAAGGATATTATAGCCTGAAGAAAAAATATTCGATTAATAATAAAATTTTTAAAGAATTGTTTTCATTTTTTTCATTATAATAATTTAAAAATTATAATATTTTTAAAATGCTGCAAGGATTTGTTCACATTAGGTTATTAAGTTATTAATTGAAGGCTATATTTACTCATCGAAAATTGAATAGTTTAATACAAATCGTCGTGCCTTCATATTTTTAAAATAACTTTTAACTGTTTTTGTGTATTTGAAGTTTTATTTGTATGATAATTTGTATGTGTACATTAAAATGTGTTTTACGGTTTCTTCCCCTTGCAGGAAAAAATTGTACAATTATATTACTTGTGATCACCATACACTTATCTTATCACACATCTGTCTGGCTATCATTGTCAAATATACAGAGAAAAGGCCAGAAAGATCCAATCACTGTGTTTATAAAATAGTTTTATTCTAAATTTTAAGCTACAAATAAATTATACTTTTGTAAATCAGATTAATTTAACTTTAAATTTGTTAATGTTGAAAAAATAACGTGTCACAGATGTATATTCTATTTTTGCAAGATTTTTAAAACCAAGAATTAACTTTTGTTTACAAATGTGTCGATCACTTAAAATTGGCCGTAATATTGAATTTTATTTTAAATATCAGAATTTTAGATTCTAGTAAATATAATTTTTGTTTTAAATATACCAGAGTATTTTGCTTAATGAAAATAGTAAATTGAATCACTTAGCTTTCAATTAAAACTAAAATACATGTTCCAAGAAAACTGTTTATTTTAAAAATACAATTGAAATGTTAGGTATCAAAAATGAGTGGAGGTACCTCCCATATATTAGCAGCAAACCGTTTGCATACGGACAGGAAATCAATTCAGCAGGTTATGCAATAAAAATGGCATAAAACAAGGATGTGTTTTCTCACCGGATCTATTCAACCTTTATAGCGAATCAATTCTAAGAGAGATAAAATGCTTGCCAGGATTCGTCATTATCTACCAGTATCTCAACAACATAAAATACGTGGATGAGACAGTGTTGATAACAGACACGGGAAGGAAGATGCAGGACCACTTACAGAAGGTAGCAAGAGAAAGCGAGAAGAAAGAACTGAGCATAAGCTACAAGAAAACTGAATGTATGGTCATCAGCACAAAGATAATTCCGTCATCTCTTTATAGCCCCGTGTCCCTTTTCTCTAGGATTCTAGCTAGGTATGAGAGAATGAGTATGCCTACTAATTCGCATGTCTTGCTCCATCGTAGCTACCAATTGTAACATCGAATAGGTCGTGGTTTTGTTTTTTGTCCATGGTTCGTTATTGTGAAATAGTCGAGATTTGCGGCATTGCTTGATTATTTTAATATCTTCGTCCGTAATTTTTACATGTTGTTGTGCTTGTTGTATAGCCTCATTTAATATGTTTTCTGTGATGGATAGATGGAAATCCTTACGTATACTGTATTAAGAACAGTAACTTAGTATTGTGCGGCGTCATTTTTTTATGAAATAATATTCGTTTTTTTATGTTAGAGTGTACGTTATAAATGAATTATAGAATTTAATAAAAGTTTAAAGAAAATTTTCTTGTCTGAGTAAGGTACCGATTTGGAACGCATAATACTTAAATAGAAATAATTTTTAACAGTCAGATTGGATTTTTTTTACTTCATGAGTAAAAGGGCTGAAATGTTTATGTTTATGTTATAATTATGATTAAATAATTATGGTATATTAAAGTATATTGTAGTTAAGAAATCTAATTAGCATTGTGTGAGTCTTTTATTTAGTAAAATAATTATTAATATTTAAGTTATAATAGTGCATAAGTTATAAATGAAACATTGTAGTTATTTTTTAATTTTAAATAGAATTATTTTCTCTGTAAAATACATTATTTAAATGGGGAGACATCAATCTTTTACAGCAGGATGAACATCAGGGTAATTTTTTTATTAATAATTAGGATTTTAATAAGTATAGTGTACTAAGGTATATTATAGATTAAAACAAATTTAGTATTGTGTGGATCATTTTTGTTAAAATAATTTAAAGTTATATTGAATGCATAAGTTATCAATGAAACATTCCAATTGTTAAAATTTAAAGATTTTTTTTAAGCGGCTCAAGATTTTTAAGTTGGAACTAGAACTGAATAACTCAAGTATAGCAAGTTATATTATATTTGAAAAAAAGCAACTAGTATTTTGTGGACCATTTATTTTGGTAAATTTAATTTTAATTTTAAAGTTATAATAGATCACAAGTTATAAATGACAGCTTATAATTAATTCAATTTTAACGAAAAATATGCCTGAGTGAAAAGCTGCAGATTTTAAGGTTCCCTAAAAATGATGAACTATTGAACCGTAAGGATGTATTGACTATTTTATGTAAACATCAAAAATATTTTTCATTAAAAATTAATTAATCATAACCACCATTCACTAATTTTGTAAATAACCAGAAATCCATCTCATATTTTCAAAAACAAATCGTTTTCATCATTTATTTTACCATATCACCTTTGTTCTGAAACATGAAAATTTTGTGTAGTGATATTATGCTTTTATAAACCATTATAATAACAAAATTACAATATTAAGCTCTACTCTGTATCGAGCATTCTTTATAAAAATAAATGCTTGAACTGTTGGGTTTTAATCTACGTGTTCTTTCACTTTTCTGTGATACACACACACACACACACACACACACACACACACACACACATATATATATATATATATATATATATTCTAGCGAATTAATAAATTTTAATTCTTCAAACCCAAATATTTTTTATTATTTTAGTAGATCTTATTTATTTTTCTTTAAACAGTAATTGTTTCGTCTACTGGCCTGCACACTCCAGAAAACCTATAAAGGAAAATTTACCCTACGGCAGGATTCGTGCCTGCGCATCCCTTTGCCTCTGATCCGGCGTGATTTAACTGTTCTGCTATGAAGAGCTTCAGAATCAAGTAGGATCTGTCTGTTTATTCATCTACCTACCTTGCCACTCTCGCTCTCTTTTTCTCTATACACATACGTGCGCGCACACACACACACACACACACACACACACACACACATATATATATATATATATATATATATATGGTAATATTTTTGTTATAAGTTTATAATAAAAGCAGAGTTTAGTTTATAGCAACACCAGATCTATTGTGTCAGGTAGAGAAATATTTTTCTGTTAGGAATCATTATATATAGAAGCTTACAACTAACACAAAAGACCCAGACATAACATGGAGTATAAATAGAAACAGCCAAGCCTTACAACGGTGGTAAAATATGTAGACTGTTCCAGAAAAGAAAAGTTAGCTATTATGTTATTCTCAAACAAAAATCAAATACTCAATGAAGAACAGAAATAAAGACCAAGTGTAACGATACCAACAAATACCTATTAGGATCATACAGTAATGTCTGAAAATGTTCTAAGACTTTTAAGTACCTTCTCCAGTTTTTGAAAATTGCGTGTTCATAAAAGACCCGTTACGTGAGCGTTTATAAAAAATGGTAAAATCAGTTATTGCAAATTCCTTGTAAACACCGAAAGGTAGAAACCTTTGGTTGCGTAATAACACGTTTACAAATGAAAAATATTCAAAAGTTTTACAATATAATTGTATTGAACACTTTTAATACAATTGTACTGGTCTAATTAAATTATGACCAAAAACTAAGTAATGAAATAATTACCTGTATTTAAATGGGGAGACATCAATCTTTTACAGCAGGATGAACTTCAGGGTAATTTATGTTATTAATAATTAGGATTTTAATGAGTATGGTGTACTAAGGTATATTATAGATTAAAAACAAATTTAGTATTTTGTGGATCATTTTTGTTAAAATAATTTAAAGTTATACTGGAAGCATAAGTTATCAATGAAACATTCCAATTGTTAAAATGTATGTGAGAGAGAATGACCTATCCAGTTAGAGTGTATGAGAGATATTCACTAAGTGTTTAAAAGAACGAAAGTGTGAATGCTAGTGAATGAGATTTACTATTTTGCAAAAGAACATGCAGATGTCCCACTGCAAATACTTTGGGCAAACGAAAGGACATAAAATATCAGCCCCAGTGCTAAAAAATAAAACATAAAAAATAATAGCCTTCGACTAACAGCAAGGAACATAGGAAACAGCAGTTTGACACAAAAATTAAAATTTTATACGCCATATTAATTTTTGCTTTTTTTGTCTGGTGATTTTGCTTCTATTTGTTGAAATTTATTTCTCGTTTCTTTTATACTGAACATGTCTTAAATTTTACAGTCTTTTATCTTCTCTTCCTGATCTTTGCTCTTTTCTCTGTCATCATTTCCTGTTTTTCTTTCTTTCGTAATTTCTTTTTTCGTTTTCCTTTCTTCATTTGTCATTATCAGCATCTTCCGCTTGCAATTTTTCGTTGTCTGTCCATTCTTTTTTCCCTTCCACGTTTTTATTATCGTACATTAGATTTATTTCCTTATCCATTACAATTTCATCTTTAAACTGCCCATCTTCCCGCTACTTTTTTTACTTAATTTTCTCCACTCTTTTCTTCTACAACAACTACTACTCAAAGAAAATCGTCCTGCTCAGCTCTACTCACGCTGGCAAGACAAACCTATGCATCGCCAGTATCCAAAACGTGATACTTAAGCCAATGTTGGTAAAGTTAATACTCATCGATGCTTACCGGCATCTGAATTAAAGACTGAAGCGGAAGGCTTTATTCTTGCAGTACAAGACCAAAGTTTTTTCACTAAGAACTTTCAGGCAAATATCACACCTAGTAACTTAGATCTAAAATGCAGGTTTCGTGACAAATATCAGGAAACCAAAGATCATCTAATCTAATATAAAAATCGTTACAATAGAGTGGGACAATATTTACACTAGACAAAGTGAAACCTCTTTGGAAAAGATGTTAACAAACACTGGTATGAACATCACCCAGCATCAGTTAGAGAAATAGATGACATCACAAATTTATGGGATTATATCATTTTTACAGACAGGGAGATCGAAGCAGATAGGACGGACATAAGTGTTAAAAACTGAAAATAAATAATTTACCTACTAATTGTTTCCCAGCGAACTGTAACATAGCAACTAAGAAATTTGAACAATTATCGTATAAAAACATAAAAATGGAAAGAGAAAAATGTGGAATCCGAAAAGAAGAATCGTAACATTAATCGTAGGTGTGTTGGAAATTACAATAAAGAAATAAAAAAACACATTAAAAAACATTCCTGGAAACCCTAGCTTTAGGTAAATACAACAAAATTATCTTCATATGTATAGCCCACACACTAAGAAGAACTTTGTCAATGTAACACTAGTGATGTTATGGGTGTTAGAAAAACAAATACCGAAGTGTGACCATAACAACACCGCTTTCTGCTTTAGGTCATGCCGCAGACTTAGTACGTAATAGGACCATAGCATAAATCGAAATAACAAACAATATTAATGATAATAATAGTTTGAATGGTTATGTCACAATTCTCTCAGTTATCATTGGATTGTTAGAGTGAATACTACAGAACTAAGTGACCTAAATTTAAAAATCGAAATAAAGCCTAGTATCCTGTCGCTTCAGACCTCGGCTTTGCTTTGCTCTTCAAATATTTTGTGATATTTGCTATAGATAGAAAATATAGGTAGAAAGACATGATGGGGAACACACATAATGCAAGATATTCAATTTAAAACTAAAAACGTACGAAATAAGTGAATATAATAATAATAATAATAATAATAATAATAATAATAATAGGCAGTACATACAAACAAGATATAAATTTAGTAGATTCTGTAGAAAAGCAAAACAGAAGTCAAGAACCAACTATTGCGGCAAAAAATATGAAAATGAAAGCCAAAGATAAAGCTCTTGAACAGATGAAACGACGCTGGCAAGACAAACCTTTGCATGGCCAATATCCAGAACGTGCCAATAAATCCAGTGTTGATAATGTTAATACCCATAGATGGTTAAGTGCATCTGGATTAAAGTCTGAGACTGAAGGCTTTATTTTTGCAGCGCAAGACCATACTCTTTTCACTAGGAACTTTCAGGCAAATATTATACATAATAATGTAGATCCAAAATGCACGTTCTGTAATAAATACCAAGAAACAATAGACCATCTAATCTCAGGATGTTCTGTACTTGCCCCAAATGAATATAAAAATCGTCACAATAGATTGGGGAATATTTACATTGGACAATGTGCAAACACTATGGAAAATCTGTAAACAAACACTGGTATGAACATCACCCAGCACCGGTTACAGAAATAGAAGATGTAACCATTCTATGGGATTACACCATCTACACAGACAGAAAAATTGAAACAAACAGGCCAGACATTATTGTTAAAAACCAGAAGAAGAAAACTTGTCTATTAATAGATATGGCTTGTCCAGCGGATTGTAACATAGCAACCAAGGAATTTGAAAAACTGTCAAAATATAAAGACCTGGAAATTGAAATAGAAAAAATGTGGAAATTGAAAACAAGAGCTGTACCAGTGATAGTAGGTGCACTTGGAATGATAAAAAATGGAACAAAACAACACATTGAAAGAATCCCTGGAAACCCCAGCTTAAGAGATATACAAAAAATTGTCTTATTAAGTACAGCCCACACACTAAGGAAAACGTTATCTATGTAATGCTGGGGATGATAGGGAAGATAGAAAAACATGAAATGGAGTCATAACAACACGCCACTACCTGCCTTAGGTCTCCCCGCAGACTTGGTTGGTAGTGAGACCAAAGCAGAAATCGAAATATGATGAAAAATGACATAATAATAATAATCCATTTATGAAAAAAAATATAAATTTCTAAAACACGAGATATAACCGTGAAAGAAACAAAATAAAAATATGCAATCAAAAAATGCAGTTAAAATTATATATATATATATATATATATATATATATATATATATATTTAAACATATCATCCGGAGCTAGGCGGTAACGTCACTGATGTGCAGGGGGCTACGTAAGAGCGAAAAGATTGGAAAAGAGAAAACCGGAAACCACATCCTAAACAGGGAACAAGGGATGGGCCTCTTCACCTGTTCAATAGACGTGGGTGGAGTGTGAACCGGGCGATAGTTTAGTCTATCTACTCCAATTGAAAAAAAAAATAGGGTAGTGAACTTAAAAGTCCGACAACCCCAGATGTTTTTGCCAATTAAAAAAAAAACGTTCAATTAGGCATAGGAAGTTTAAAATTAAGCAAGATAAAATAAAAAAAATAACTTTTGAGAATATTTTAAAGAAAGTTGCAAACCATCCCAGACACGTTACTGCCAGTAAGCTAAAAAATAATTTAACTTTTGGTCATTCCACGTGCTACAGAGTGAGGGTCGGTTGTCAACTGTAGCCAGTATCTGTACATCAGAAGGGTCGAGGAACTAAAATCAACAGACCGTTATAAACAGATAATCTAAAGGCCGGTAGGAGGAAAAAAGAAACAGAGACAAGTAATCCGCAACCAGAGAAATGTCGCCAATTAAAAAAAAAACAACAAAAAGACATGGGCATGGAGAGTTGTAAAGTCTTAAAATTAAGCAAAAGAAAAGCAGGTGATAGTAGGTACAATCTATTCCAATTCCAAAAAAAGGTCAAATTAAAATATTTTATTAAGTTTTAACTTAGTATAAGTCGAGAGCCAAAATAATTACAATAGTAACTTGCAAAAATACTAGCAATGGCAAAAACATTTCAAAGTAAAACATTTCAAAAATTAAAACAAATAAATAAATAAAAAGGACAGACAAAAGATATATATATATATATATATATATATATATATATATATATATATATATATATATAAACAAAGTTAATCAATTTAAAAAACACCTGAAAACAAAAGTTCGTACGTGGCGAATGTGAACTCAGAAATAACTATTCCAACAAAGCTAAATTCAAAGCACATCAGTAGTTAATGAGTAAAGTGCTAAAAAGTGATGCAGAAATTTTTATAATAGCTTCACATGACCAAAACGGATGTGCGTTGTGGTACAGTGGATATCGGCTCGGAACGAGAAACCGGGGAGCCGAGTTCGAATTCCAGCTGAATCCATTGTATTCACTTAGGCGCAAATACCCTTGGGAAAGGTATTAATCCGTCTCTTCCTTCCAGTTATGGGTTAAATAGCAGGACAGATTGTGTTCTATAGCCTTGGTCGGCAACCAGTCTACCGCAGAAAGCAATGGCAACCTACTGCGGGATAATCTTCTGCCCAGTCAGTCATGTCTCTTTCGAAACATGATCGCCCAAGCGTGTATCACGTATGGCACCTAAACTGACTGACCAAAACGTATTTACTAGTCAAGTATCATGAAAAATAACAGAAACCTAGCCGGTAGATTATGTCAATGTATTGAAAGGATTAACAATTGACTGTCTAATCTTGACAATGGCGGTATCACCGTTTTACTGTTGAACTACCAAGATGCAATAGAATGATGCCTTTCCAATAAATGCTTTCATAATAATTGTTCGAATGAGGTTTTTCGCTATGGTACCAGCACTTTATGAATTTAAGCGTAGTACTGAACTGGCGATGAGATCCAATCAAGTTATAGTTCAGTTGGATAGATTAACAATAATTTCTATTCTAATAGTTTATTTACTTGCTCTTCTCTCTTGTGGAACTTTAGATGTTTACTTCCTCGTCACCTGCAATCTTCAATCCTTTAAATGCAGTACCAATCGCCGTTTTCTGTATTCTTAAAACCTGTTCTTTTATTGTATTTTCTCCTCACTTCTCTCCGTTAAAGTCTTCTCATTCACTTTCACACTCAATTTATTTTTTGTCCTAATGATAGGATGAGTGATATATGCATTACCCTGTCCCTGGTCTCGGATATTATTTTTAAATTAGATCCCCATAAGGTAAGTGGAAGTGATTTAATCACAGCCGTTGTCATTGCGCTGGCAAAATTTGACAACTGTTGCCTCTCTGCCTCCTTTGAGCTGAAACTATTTTGACACTTAGTGATGAAAACAAAAACAAACTAAAAGATGAAAAGAAATTTGATTCAAAATGCTGCAACTAGAAACCTTAAGAACAAAAACTCCACCTACCCAACTCAATTGCGATTTTATATATCTCTGTTAGTGTGACTGGTAAAATCCATAGAATTGTTACTTCATGAAATTCAGCGACTGATTCAGTGTGTTGACATTTTCGGGACAATTTTTCAGGGTATGGATACACTGTAATCTTGAAATAGCATTATCGACTTGCTTGCGGGGAAATGATAAAAATATGATGGCAGGTATCATACAACTGGACACTACATTCACTGGATGGTATTTCAGGATTACAGTATATCCACATGCTGAAACAGTGGTCCGAAAAAGTAAACACACTGAATCAGTCATAGAATTCCATGAAGTAACAATTCTTTGGGTTTTGCCAGTTACACTAACAGAGATATATCAAGTCTAATAGCTCAGGCATCCCAATACTAAAAATAAACAATATCATTAAAATTGCAGTGTCCTCAGGTAAATATATTCATGCTAAAGAATATATCAAAGTAAAGATAAGTACGTTGAAACTGGAATTGAAAAAAAGTTGGCACCTTAAAACTACTGTTATATCTATAATAACTTAAACTTCGGTTCCGATCAAAAAGATTACAGACAAAAACACAAGAACACTTGCAATTCCTGCTTGCGAGAAACTCGAAGACATACACTGGGTAGAACTGATTATATATTCAGGAGAATATTATCAATGTAACGAAAATATAAACAGACCGCGTGTTAAGTACGACTTAATAGCAAAATTTCTGCAAAGATAATGCCTATGTGTATTACTTTCCCTTACTCAAGTACTCAGAAAGGAATTGTACCAAACAGAAAAGAAAATACGATAATAATGATATTAATAATGATAATAATAATAATGCTTTGTTACTGTCGTTATCTTTTCAAGATTCACATTTCTATCTAGAGTTATATACGTTAAAAATTAAACTAAGAACAACTGACTTATTAAAAAATGAAAAATTATCGAACGTTATGACGTCATTCTGAGGTCTATTTCATCCAAATCCGTAATTTCTACTTTTTTCTTCTTACAACGGCTTAAAAGCCTCGTTTCTCTTCTCTACCCGACCAGTCGTCTGACTTGCTCTTTGATCTGAAACTATTTTGATACTTAGCGATGAAAAAAAAAAAGACTAAAAGATGAAAAGAACTTTGATTCAAAATGCTACAACTAGAAACCTTAAGAACAAAAGCTCCACCTACCCAACTCTATTGCGATTTTATATATCTCTGTTAGTGTTAGTAAAATCCATAGAATTGTTACTTCATGGAATTCTGCGACTAATTCAGGGTGTTTACTTTTTCGGGTCAATTTATTAGCATGTGGATACACTGTAATCTTGTAATAGTATCCACAACTTAATGGCAGAATTTCGAAAAACTAAGAAAAATTGAAATACTGTAGAGTGAGGGCCCAACACCATACATTTGGTGGTGGCATGAGGCCCTTGTACCGGCTCTAATAATAATAATAATAATAATAATAATAATAATATACTGCTAGATTTAGTTAATGTCCATTTTTTTTTATCTTAGTCCTCTTTATGTGCCTCTCACTTGTCTTTTTCTTTATCAGTATCAGCTTCTTTTGCTTTTGCATATCCTTCACTGCCCATTTCTTATTTTCTTTTCTGTCACATTGCATTCGTTCCTTTGTGGCTAATTATCCTTTCTTGGTCTCTCAAAACATCGCTTCATAACGCTGTTTAAGTACAATAAAAGGATGACCATATACCTTCCTTCCCACTCTTTCTTTCTTTTTTTCCAATTTGTAGAGGTGGCGATTCACCAGATATTTTCTATTCTTTTCTATCCTGCCATCCCAACTATTGGTTCTTCTTTCTTAGACTAACTGCCCCCACCACTCGCCCAGTTTTATATATTGACACTTAAAAGTTAGTATTTTTCATACAACTCTGTTGATAGTCGATTCAATGAACAAATAAGTTATTTTTTTAAGATTCTAAGTAATTTATTTAACTGGTAGTGAAACTAATTTGTTTATATATATATATATATATATATATATATATATATAAACAGCTTATTCTTAATTTCAAAAAGAGTTTCCATGACTGTGGATCTGTATCCATCATCGATGCAGTAGATTTCAGCGACTTTCAACCCAAACCGCCTTTGTGATCAATCAAACACAACGTGGAACAGGGTTTTGGAACGAAGTGATTGACTATCGATTGACTACCGTTCCCCTTCATCTCTTAACTGTTCTGTGCTCAATAGTATTCGGACAACATAAACAAGGTTATTTCCTTACATTCGTTTGCAAATATATTCGTTCAGTGACTTTAATGCCCATCATGTCAAGTGGCTTAAACTCTTTGTCACCAATCTTTCTGGCATACAAACTTTTAACTTTTCAATCACTCAATCTTTTAAGCAAATGGTTGACTTCCCCACACATTTTACTTAGTAACCCTGAATGACACGCTTCTGTTCTAGATCTTTTCTTTACTTCGACACCTGACTCACGTCATGCTATGCAGCTCTGCCATGTGACCATGCGGTGGTGACTGCAAATATCTCTTTCTACCCCGCTTCATCCAGAAGCCTCCTACCATAAGAATATCTTTCTCTTATTAACTTGGGGATTAAGGCTCGTTCCGTGATATCCATTAGAATAAATTATTTAGTTTTCCGTTCATGACTGCGCATCTGAAGTCTCTTCTGGGATGAAAGTCGGCATCGATGCTTTTATTCCAGCAAAGAAATTCCGTCTTAAACATCGTTTATCGCCTTGTTTCTTACCTGCATGTTCGGCTGCTATTGTCCACAAGAATGATTTCTTTCTGATTGTACCGGAGTGACACGTTTGATTACAATAGACGAATATTTTTCTCTGCTCATAATGAATGCAAGTGTACCCTAAGTGAAGTTATTGTTTGCTGATCAATGTAACAATCCATAGCATTATTGAAAGTTCGGTTCTAGGAATTACTGGCGGCTCTTCAAGTGTGTGCTAAAAAGCAGCTAGCCCTCAATTCCCCCTGTATTCAATCAATTCAAAGTCCTCACATCTACAACATAGAAGGTTGAATGCTTGGTTTACAAATTCTCTTCCAACTCTACACTTGACTCTTCTGAAGGACCTTTACCCGATTTCTCATGTAGAACAGAGGCTCACCTGAGTGATATATACATTACCCTGTTCCTGGTCTCGGGTATTATTTTTAGATTAGATCCCTATAAGGCAAGGGGAAGGGATTTAATCCCAGCCGTTGTCATTGTGCTGGCACCACTCCTCACAAAATTCGACAACTATTGCCTCTCTGCCTCCTGTTTTCCTGCTTGTTGGAAATCCGCATCTGTATTCCCAGTTTTTAAGAGATCTGGTGAACCCCTGGCCCTTGGAACTATCGACTTATTAGGCTCTTACCACTTTTCGGCAAAATACCCGATGCTATAACCAATGCTGAAGTTAGTTAATCATCTCACCACTTACGACCTACTCTCTTCCGCTTTGTCAGGTATGCCGTTGATGTGCTAATGGCCATCACTGAATATGTCCGCCAGTCTCTTGATAATGGTGAGGCTTGAGTTGTTCCTTTATATATATCAAAAGCGTTTGACAGGGTTTGGCATGCAGGCTTTCTGCGCAATCTCCAGGACTACTGTATTTCTGAATGATTGATTTAATCTAATCCTTCCCATCAAATCATGAAGTGAACGTCGTTTTGAGCGGGTAAGCATCCGGATCCTTTTACACAAATGCGGTGTTACTGAAGGCTCTATGCTAAGTTTTACGCGTCTTTAGATATTCATCAATGATCTTTCTGATGTCATCAGTTTCCAAGTAGGCATCTATGCAGATGACACCACCCTTTACTCCCGTCTCAGTCTGAAATGCGCAAAAGCTGACAAAGTCAACCTGAATAGTGCTTTTGAAAAGAACCCCCGATCAGTGGTTAACTGAAGCAGGAAATGGCTTGTAAATGTTAATGTCTCCAAAACGAAGGTGCTCTCCTTAAATTCCCATCCAGAAATTTTCCTGTCAGCCATCAGCTTGACTGATGTGAGACACCTAGTCAGCAACGCACTACGCCTTCTTGGCCTCACTTTCTCAACCGGCCTGAAGTGAAACGACTACATCGTATCTATAGCTGAATCTACTGCTAGGAAGTTTGTGTAGGAAGGTTTTCTCGTCTGAATCGATCTTGCACATTGATAAATCTACCATTCGTCTGTGTATTGCGTACTGTTGCCATATCTAGTAGGGTGCTCCTGTATTACATCTAGAGGTTCTCAACAAAATCCAGTGGTGGTTGTTTACCTCTGTCTCTTTTATAAATATTTTCACGCCAACTGCTCTGACGAGCATTTTTTCCCTTGCTCTCTCGTCAATTCTAAGTGTCCTACTAGATTGGCCTCTAGGTCCCAATCTTTTATGGTTGAAAGGCTTCCCTCTTTCTTTTCTACTAGTATTTTCATGGCAACTGCTCTGAATGCTTTTTTCTCCTGATGCTCCAACCACAAATAACTAGACGTGCTAGTAGATTGACATCAAGGACCAGCCGTTTTGCGTCGAAATAGATAAATGTAACCGCCAAGTCAACTCAAATAGTTTCTTTTCTCGCACTTCCCGCCGTTAAAACTTGCTTCCGTTACTTGCTGATATACACTCCTGATCAAAATTTTAAGACCACTTAAAAATCTTTAAAAAGAAATATTTTTTACGGATAGATTTTAAACTTAAGTTTACCAATACTACAATCTAAAAGGTTATGGAAACAAAAAGCTATATTCCAAATATTTTATTTAGAAATTTACATTTTTATAAAATGAGGCGATTTACACATGATCAAAATTATAAAACCAAAGACAAAAATTCTACGAAAGTGTACAAAAAGTGTATGAAAACATTCAACAACTAAATTTAATAATGAGTTCTACCTCCACTGCTTTTGATAACTTCAAAAATTCTGTCGGACATGCTAGAAATAAGCGTTTCCATTAAGGTGCGGGGGATGCTGCTCCAGCTTCTGAAGATGGCTTCACGAAGTTCATTTTTTCTTTTAATATTGTTTGCCATTTCGATAAACATCTCTTGTCATCCATCCTCAAACATTTTCAATTGGGTTCAAGTCTGGTGAGCATGCAGAATGTCCCAAGAGATCGACCCCATTTTCTTGTAGAAAGGTCAAGGTCCGTCTTGCAGCGTGGATTGCAGCATTACTCTGTTGGAATAACAATCCAATCACATACACAAACAATGGCCCTCCATCATCAATGATGCTTTTGGTAGCATGCTAACATAACCAGCCGCTGTTTGACAACCCTGCACCACCTGGAACTCCATCGTCCCTCTGTAAGAAAAGGCACCCCATACCATTAGGGACTCTCTACCACTATGACGTGTGGAGAAAATTTCAGGAGGCATGTTTTTGTTATGCCAATATCGTTGGAAGCCATCATGACCATCTAGATTGATTTTTTTCTCATCAGAAAACAAGACTTTCTTCCACTTCACAACGTCCCATGTTTGGTATTCACAACCAAACTTTAAGTAGTCCACCTTGTGACGTGGAAGCAGCTGAGGAATTTGTTTACGCTTTTTATTTACCATGCCTTTTTCTCGTAAGTGTCGTCTGATGGTTACGGGACTGCAATCAGCATCTGTGACTGCCTTAATTTGACTAGAAAAAAGTCCCGCCTTTTTCATAACTACCCGTCTTATTCTCTTATTCAATGCAGGAGAATTTTTGGGGGGCCTACCAGAGGATTTTGCTTTTCCATAATTCTCACTGTTCGTTAGAAAGTTGCAAATCACAGTTTTACTGCGATTTACCTTAGCTGCGATCGCCCGCTGTGACAAACCTTGCTTATGGAATTCTAGAATTCGAGAACGCTCAACTTTGGTAAGTTTGCTTTAGGCATGGTAACACCTTTATGCAGTAATTGCTAATCTCTAACTCAACTAAAAACATTGGAATTACCATACATCTAACAGTTTATACCCCTGGTCTTATAATTTTGCGTAAATCGCCTCATTTTATAAAAATGTAAATTTCTAAATAAAATGTTTGGAATGTAGCTTTTTGTTTCCATAACCTTTTAGTAGTATTGGTAACCTTAAGTGGTAGGAGTTTAAGATCTATCTGTAAAAAAAAAGTTTCTTTTTAAAGATTTTTAAGTGGTCTTAAATTTTTGATCAGGAGTGTATATATATAAAAATATAGCTACACTGTCCAAAAATATAAATTATCAATGCAATGTCATTTGCCATCTTCTATCCTCTTGAATCCTGTTCACCTTTTATTTTTTTCTTCAATACCCCTATAACCAGTTTTTTTTTTCTCAGTGTAACCCCATACATGCCAAGGCAGTTCCGTCTTAAACGAAGTGAAATGACTAAAATAATAATAATAATAATTATAATAATAATAATAATAATAATAATAATAATCTTCATAAAATATGCATATATATGTCACGGAAATTAACGAAGATTAACGAAACTTGGGTAAAAACAAACGACAATTTGAAATAAATTGTTCGAATCCTGCCGAATGGCACGCATTTTTGTAATAAAAATGATCGTAAATAATCAGGCCGGTAGATATAAAATATATAATACTGTTTAATTAAAAACAGAATATCTACTTAAATACAAGAATCGATAAAAATGATGTTCAAACAATTCATTTTATATATATATATATATATATATATATATATATATATATATCCAAACATATGTACTGAAATATATACACACACTAGTGACATAAATTAATGAATATACCTAAGATGTGCACATATTTATATATAGTATTTTTATTCAGCTGTTAAGAATACAATGCTCAATGTATTAAAAGAGCTGTATTTTATATATATATATATATATATATATATATATATATATATATATATAGTCTGTGTTACGACTCAGACTTTCATACGCTATGCCATAATCAGATACATATTTCAAATTGAGAGTTAATTAGATTTGAGTTCAAATTCACTCGAAGATCATGGTAGTTAAATCTTATAAAGTTAATTTTCATTTTTAATGACAAAATTAAAAATTTTAAATATATTAAGGTTACATGTAGATAAAAAATTTTAATTTAAATTTAAAACTTAAAATTAAAATAAAAAAATACGAAATATAAAAAATAAAAAAGTTATAGGGAAAAGAAATCAAATGGGCGTACATCATGACACGTAAAAATTTAATCGTTACCCAATAACAAAAAAAAACTATTTTAAAATTAATTGCAACTGCGAAAAAATAAAATCTGTCCATAGAATGGCCAATGTATGCCCGAAAGTATTGTTTATAGGGCTCAAATTCATTCGGATGTTAATGGTACTAAATTTTACTTTGGAAATACTTCCAACTGGTGGAAGATAATATTTAACTACCACATTTTGTCTTTAAAAAACAGTAAATATAGCAAAAGTACTACTTAATCAATACATTTTTGGAAATTAAAAAATTCGAACAAGAACCAAATAATTACTTGGAATATCGTAGCTAAATCCAAATATTACAATGGAAAAGGAGATAAATGTAATCTAGCATTTTGAAAAAACTTGTACAAATATATATATATGCAAACATATAAAAACAAATATATATATATATATATATATATATTCTTCATATGTAAACAAGTTAACCGTTTTTTGTCTTGAGAACGCTCACGTAACGGTGATTTTTTTTTTTTTGAACGCTCACGTAATGGGTAATTTTGTCCAAACCTAATAC
This sequence comes from Ascarosepion bandense, assembly GCA_037127315.1. Classification (NCBI taxonomy): domain Eukaryota; kingdom Metazoa; phylum Mollusca; class Cephalopoda; order Sepiida; family Sepiidae; genus Ascarosepion; species Ascarosepion bandense. The sequence continues at coordinate 11,609,272 of JBBBDQ010000851.1, forward strand.
GTATTTTTTGGTATGATTACACTTAATCATAATTTCTGTTCTTTCATTTAATAATTCATTATTGTTTGAGAATAACATAATCGCTAACTTTTATTCCTGGCACTGTCTACATATTTTGCCACCGTTGTAAGGCTTGGCTGTTTTCACTATTCCCTACGTTATGTCTGGGTGTTTTCCATATTTTAATTTCAATTTCCACAGGTGGCTAGCCAATTTTGTAAAATTTTTAAGTTTTCTGTTTTAAATACAGACTTGTGATTGAACCACCTAATCTTAAACGTGTTTTTGGTTGAGCACAAATATATTTTGTTTTGACCATTTAAATTATTTCTTTGTAAATTATTTCTTTTCTGTTACAAATGTGTACTGGCCTAATTTTATTATGGCCAAAAACTAAGTAATTAAACAATCATATATATATATATATATATATATATATATATATATATATATATATATATATAGAGAGAGAGAGAGAGAGAGAGAGAGAGAGAGAAACATGTATGTATGAATGCGACGTGGAAAACTGAAAGTATATATAATTAAGCATTTGGCCTTTCTATGCCGCCGACTGTGAAAGCGACCACGTTCCGGTCATCTGCAAACTAAGGGTGAAACTCAAGAGAATGAAGAAGCCTAGTACGGCACCAAAACTGAAATACAACACGCTTGTAAACGAACTAAACCTGCAGAAAGAATACAGTAAAAGCGTGAAAAACAAATACGAATAACAAATTCGAAGAGGACGCTCGAAATGGGACTCGCTAAAGGAAGCGATAGCGACATCACCAAACAACATGGTCTCAAAGGAAATCAGACGCAGAAAAAAAAAACGAGTCGGTGACTGAAGAGATTCTTGACATGATGCAAAGGAGAGAAAAAATGATTCCAAGACATGGAATGGAATACAGGAAACTACACAAGGAAATAAGTAACAAATGTAGACAGGCTAAAGGGGAATAGCTCAACGACAAATGCGCAGAGTTAGAGAACCTGAGCAGGATTGATAAAGCATATATGCATAAAGAGATAAGAAAACTCAAAGGACAAAAAGCCTGCTCCTCAACAGGAAGTATAAAAGCCAAGGATGGAACGATAACTTTGAAGAAAGAGGAATTTCTCCAGCGATGGGAAGAATATATAGAAGATCTTTTCCTCGACAAGAGAGAGCAACCAATAATACACAAAGATGAGTACGGACCGAAAATATTAAAGTCCAAAGTGGAAGCTGCAATGGCCAAACTGAACAGAAACACACCAGCTGGTCCAACGGCATTGTAATAGAGCTGTTGATAGCCCTGGAAGAATTCGACAGAGAGAATATTACGGAAATAATAAATGAATTTTATAATAGTGGTGTAATACCAGACAACCTAAGTCGATTTTTATAGCCCTGTCTAAGAAGCCAGGTGCAGACAATGCGAACTCTACCGAACTATCAGCCTAATGAGTCATATCACAAAACTGACCGTCCGAATTCTGATGAATAGAACGAGAAGCCGAATCAGGCCAGAGATAGGACAAGAACAGTGCCGGTTCGTCAAAGACACCAGAACAACGAACGCCATATTTATGATGAGGATGCTCTTTGAAAGGGCAATACAAATGAAGAAGGACTTGTACCTATGTTTTATAAATTATGCAAAGGCGTTCGACAAAATATGCCGCAAAGAATTGATGGAGATACTCAGCAGCCTCAACATATTTAGGAAAGACATAAGCGTAATTAAGAATCTCCAATGGCATCAAACTGCCTGCATACGGACAGGTAACGAAGTCAGCAGACATACAAAAATAGAAAGTGGCGCAAGACAAGGCTGCGTCTTTTCACCAGATCTGTTCAACTTGTATAGCGAGACTATTATGAGGACCCTAGATGTTATGCCAGGATTTGTAATCGGAGGCCATAATTTGAATAACATACGGTACGTAGACGTTACAGTGCTGATTGCAGACACGGAAAGAAACTACAAACCTACAGAAGATAGCTGAAGAGAGTGACAAAAAAGGTCTACGAATAAAATGCAAGAAAATCGAACGAATGGTCACCATCAAAAAAAAAAAAAAAAAGAAAAAAACAGCCCAAAATGCCAAATACAGTTGTTAGATACTAAAATCAAAAAAAATAAAAATTTAAATACCTGGGAAGTGTTCTAATAAAAGACGGAAAGTGCGACACAGAGATCCAAAGCCGAATTGGCATGACGAAGGACACGTTCCAGAAGCTGAGTAAAGTATTAAGACACAGAAAACTTTCACTAGAAACAAACAAGAGAATACTAGATTGCTATGTGATGTCAGTTCTTCTATATGATAGTGAATCCTGGGCAATATCATCAAAGATGAAGAAAAAATTTGAAGAAGCTGAAATGTGGTTCTACAGAAGGATTATGCGGATATCGTGGACCGAGCATGTGAATAATGATGAGGTTTTGGAAAGGATGGAAACAAAAAGGAAATTAATATTGAGCATCAGGAAGAGAAAACTAAAGTTCCTGGAACATGCAATAAGGAGGGAGGTCTTGGAGAACCTGATACTAACAGACCAGATAGAGGGAAAAACAGACAGAGGAAAGCAACGGATAACATATTTGAAGGGCCTGAGCAGGTGAATGACAGAATGGAGGTTGCGTGGTGTTACAGGAGAAAGTGTGCTTAAAGCCACCAGGAATAGAGAGACGTGGAAATTCATGATCGCCTACGTCCTGAAAGGATAAGGCACATCGTAGAAGAAGGCTTCATCAGATAGAAAATAAAATAAAAGAAGTATGTGTGTATTTGTACCGTCAAAATAATTAAATGTAACTGCCAATTCTACTCTTGCAGTTTTTTCCCGCCTGTGCAACTCCCTTTCCCATGCTTGTTTCCATGATAGCTACAATCTCTAAAACTTTAAATGCTATGTCAATTGCCACCTTCTTTCTCGGTGACTCCCTCTTCCCTCTTACCCTTTCTACAACATTACCTGCACTATTTTCCTTTTTGTCTGCCCTCACCTCTCATGGTAACCCCCTGCGCATCAGTGGCAGTACGGCCTTGCTTGGGGTTATAAAAAAATATGCATATGTAATGAAATATTGGTACTTTTCTCGCTAAAGTGGTGTTTCCCGTGATGAAAGAAAAAATTAAAATTATTGACATTTAAAAAAGTCGTAAATATTTATTCTATATTAGTTTATGGCCAAAGGTATTTAAATATTTTCTCAACATTTCTGTATTGAATTTAAGGTAAATCCTCATCTTATTTTTAGAGTGTCTGTAAAGCAAATAGATTCATATAGCCTTTTCTAAAATTACTTTAAGATATACAATAAGTTTAACATCCATTTGTTCAGAATGAGTTGAAAGTAAATGATTTATATATTTTAGGTTTGTTTATCCGTGTTGACAATATGTGTATAGAATAGGATATACAATTCTGACAAAATTTCATACCCTATTTTGTGTGTGTGTGTGTGTGTGTGTGTGTGTGTGTGTGTGTGTGTGTGTGTGTGTGAATGGTGGATTCTGGCGAAATGACAATGAGAATTTGAGTGAGAGAAAACAGGAGAATGAAATAAAGCAAGTGAGGAGAAAGTCATATCTTAAGAGAAAAGAAATGCGAGAGAAAGTGAGAGAGAGAGAGAGAGATGTTCGGTTAGTTAATTTAACGACATATCAACTCTTGTTTATGTTTAAATTTATATTCTTAATGTCGACCCTTAACTGATGAATTATTACTTACATTGTTAGCACCTTAACTGGTCGCATCTATACGACACTTCGGTTTACTCTCGTCTCGATCAAAAATCTAACTAGGCTGAAAAAGCAAACCTCGCTGCCGAGATTGAAAAGGACATCCAATCCGTGGTAGACTGGGGTAAGAAATTTCTCTTAAATGTTCATGCTTCCAAAACGAATCTGCTATCTAATAACTACCACAGACAATCATTCCTCCTGCCCATTAACATGGATCAGGCTTCTCTCCCTGAAAGCGAAACACTGCGCCTCCTCGGGTTAATTCTCACACCAGACCACAAGTGGAATAACAATGTAGAATCCATACTTAAATCCGCTGCTAAGAAAGTCGGTTCTCTGTGTAGGGCCAGGAAGTTTTTCCCGTCCCAAACAATCCTGCACATATACAAGTCTACCATCCGCCCGTGCATTGAGTATTGCTGCCATATCTGGTCCGGTGCTCCTGCTATCCACTTAGGTGTCCTCGACCTAATCCAACGGGGAATCTGTAATGTGATCGATCCCGACTTGGCAGCTAGGATACAGTCGATTCCTTGCCGACGCAGTGTGGCTTCCATATGTCTCTTTTACAAATACTTTCACGGCTTCTGCTCCGATAAACTTAGCGCACTGGTACCCTCTATATACGAATTTCCTCGAGCCACAAGATTAGCAACTAGGTCCCACTCTTTTATTGTGAAACCAATAAATTGTAAATGCAAATTCTACTCCAGCAGCTTCTTTTCTTGCACTTCCTGCCTGTGAAATTCTCTTCCGCATATTTGCTTTCCTGACAGTTACAATCTCGAAGAATTTAAATGTAATCTTCTGTCTCACTAACTTACATCCCCTCTCTCTCTCTCTCATGATTTTCTACATCCACCTTACTCTCTTCAATACTCTCTTCCTTCTCCTACTCTCTTCCTGACACCCCCTGCAACCTCTCACTTCTCGTAACATTCCTCCTCGTCCACCCCACTCTCATCAGTCATCTCTTCTCTCTTCTACTCTCTTTCTGACACCCTCTGCAACTTCTCACTCCTCATATCATTCCTCCTATGTAACCCCCTGCACAACAGTGGCAGTAAAATGCCTTGCTTGGAGCGACACAATTATAAAAAAAAAAGTTAAACTTTAGTGATGTTGATCGAAAGTTTGCTCCATTAGTGGAGAGTTTTACTTTTACGCAGGGGATGCAGCCGATATATACTAGTCCCAGCCGACAAGACATAGATAGATAGATAGATAGATAGATAGATAGATAGATAGATAGATAAGAAAGTAATCCCTTTTATTTTGTTATTTTAGCCCTCGATATCAGATGCGGACGTTGTGGGATGTCAGTAGAAGTTGGACTTTACCGTCAATAAGCCCGTTCTGACGCCTTGTTAAGGATAGCAGCTGAGCAGTCGGTTTAGCAAAATGGCGTGACAAAAAAATGCGTTAGATACGTCATTGAATTCCTCACTTATTATTCGTTTTCGTTATTATTTTCGTTTTGGTTTTCCCTTTCCTTAATGTCTTCTATTATCTTTCTTTACTGGGAGAGCGTAAACTTTTTCTCTGGTTTCAAATACATAAACACCAATTTCATTTTGTAAGACCAACTAACTGAACTGAAAAAAATCTTTCATTGTGATTATATCTAGCAGACTTTTTTTTTTACGAAACGCTTGTACATTATCAGAAAAAAAACTATGCGTAGTATATATCGTATAACTTTTCTTATTACTTCCTTAGAGCATATGTTACGGCCTGCTAATGCCTCATAAATAATGGAATCTTCCCTTTTGATTGCGAGAAAAGACGAAACAGGCATATCAGTAGATACCTCAAATTTTTCGGGATACCTACGTTTTAAAATGAAATTTTATAAATAAAAAAATTTTCATGAAACTTTCATTTTAGCTTTAATTGATAGATAAACGATTAAATTTACGATTTCCATTAAGCAAAAACTTAATACATCTCCATTTCAGTTCCACGCTGATATTTCCCGTGTATGAAATGTATACATTTATGCCTATTTCTTCATGTCCAATTGCGAGCTCTACTTTCCGTGTATAATTCGCGGATATTTTGTGAATATAGTGTCCGAAGTTTATTAAATAACTATACTTAATTCGGACAGTTTATTCTGAATTTCAAGCACAGTACTCAATGATTTCATTGACAATTAAAAAAAAATACAATACCAATTAGACTGAAATATCGTCGGTTCTTTTAAATCAAACTTGTTTAGATACACACACACACACACACACACGCACACACACACACACACACACACACACACACATATACAGATATATATATATATTGTTTAATTACTTAGTTTTTGGTCATAAGAAAATTAGACAAGTGCACATTTGTATTAAAATGTGTTCAATACAGTTATATTGTAGAACTTTTGAATATTTTCCATTGGTAAATGAGTTATTTCGCGACCTAGGTTTCTACCACAAGTGGTGTTTGAAGACACCAATCATGGTAAAAACCTAGGTCGCGTAATAACTCGTTTACAAATTGAAAAAAAAAAATATATATATATAATTTTTAGTTATGCTATATTTATGGGTAAAAGTAAAAGTGTAAAATATCCGTGTATATAAACATAAAATGAAACAGACAGTAGCCACTCAATGTTGATTTCAGTGTCCACTGTAACATATATATATATATATATATATATATAAGATCTTAGATTATTACAATGGGTAATACATATTTCACTGCGCCATGATGTTATTATCGCGGCTCCTTAGACCCAAATGGTACAATAGTTGGTCCTCAAAATATCCCCCACAGAAAAATTTATTTTCTTTTATCATATATATATATATATATATATATATTATTATTAATATTATTATTATTATTATTATTATTACGAATTTTTATTTTCTATTATTATGAATTTTTTATTATTATTGTCTATTATTATTATTATTATTATTATTATTATTTAAGGGTTTTTTTAAGATTATATTCTAATTTTTTATTTAGTTCTTCTTACTAGGAATTATTATTTTAACTTTATTTAAAATAAATTACCACTAGTGGTCATATTATAATTTATATTAGGATGTATGGTTTATGATTTATTTTTCACCGCAAATATACCCTATAATCGGTATATATTAATTTAAGAGGAAATCCCATGTCGCATTTCTAAGAATTAATATTAATTGTATTGAAATTATGTTGCACAATTTAATTTTGTAACGTAAATATATCCCATTATATTTTAAATTAAATTTCAATGTTAAATTTTTACATGTATGTTAATATCATATTACAGCTAAATTTTCCACGTCGGGTTAATATTAGTTTACAGCAAAATCTTTTTATATTTTTAATTTCTATTTTTCTTTTTTTATAATTATTATATTATAGGTATTTTTGTAATTTCTTTTGTCTTCTTTTGCGATAGAATGAATATTATTATTATTATTATTATTATGTCATTTTTCATCATATTTAGATTTCTGCATTGGTCTCACTACCAACCAAGTCTGCGGGGAGACCTAAGGCAGGTAGTGGCGTGTTGTTATGACTCCATTTCATGTTTTTCTATCCTCCCTATCATCCCCAGCATTACATAGATAACGTTTTCCTTAGTGTGTGGGCTGTACTTAATAATACAATTTTTTGTATATCTCTTAAGCTGGGGTTTCCAGGGATTCTTTCAATGTGTTGTTTTGTTCCATTTTTTATCATTCCAAGTGCACCTACTATCACTGGCACAACTCTTGTTTTCAATTTCCACATTTTTTCTATTTCAATTTCCAGGTCTTTATATTTTGACAGTTTTTCAAATTCCTTGATTGCTATTTATTGGATTTATTGGCACGTACTGGATATTGGCCATGCAGAGGTTTGTCCTGCCAGCGCTGTTTCATCTTTTCAAGAGCTTTATCTTTGGCTTTCATTTTCATATTTTTTGCCGCAATAGTTGGTTCTTGGCTACTGTTTTGCTTTTCTACAGAATCTACTAACTGTAATTCTTGTTTGTATTTACTGCCTTCTTTTATTATTGAATATTTTTTCTTTCTTTCTTCATGTTGCCTTACTAATTGTATCATCCAATCCTTTGTTGTTTCTATGTATGTTAGTAAGCCAATAGTTGTTGTCTTGTATGACAATTCCAGCTGAATAAGACCCCTTCCACCTTCTTTACGGGGTATGTATAGACGATCTACATCAGCCTTTGGGTGATGCATCCTATGCTTAGAAAGAAGCTTTCTTGTTTTAGCATCCATTCGCCTGATGTCGTTTAGAGTCCAGTTTAAGATGTTGAAGCTATATTGGACAACTGGGATTGCAAGGCTATTAATGGCCATAACTCTATTCTGTGAATTTAATTCAGTTTTTAATATCATTCGCAGCCTTCTATAGTACTCTTTACGCACTATTTCTTTCATTTTTTTATGGTGAATGTTTTCGCTCTCATTTACACCTAGGTATTTATAAGCTTCTTCTGGTTTCAATTCTTTTATTGTTACAGCAGGGTCTAGGCTAATTGAGGATGATTCTTATTATTATTATTATTATTATTATTATTATTATTATTATTATTATTATTATTATTATTATGTCATTTTTCATCATATTTCGATTTCTGCTTTGGTCTCACTACCAACCAAGTCTGCGGGGAGACCTAAGGCAGGTAGTGGCGTGTTGTTATGGCTCCATCTCATGTTTTTCTATCTTCCCTATCATCTCCAGCATTACATAGATAAAGTTTTCCTTAGTGTGTGGGCTGTACTTAATAATACAATTTTTGTATGTCTCTTAAGCTGGGGTTTCCAGGGATTCTTTCAATGTGTTGTTTTGTTCCATTTTTTATCATTCCAAGTGCACCTACTATCACTGGCACAACTCTTGTTTTCAATTTCCACATTTTTTCTATTTCAATTTCCAGGTCTTTATATTTTGACAGTTTTTCAAATTCCTTGATTGCTATGTTACAATCCGCTGGACAAGCCATATCAATTAATAGACAAGTTTTCTCCTTCTGGTTTTTAACAATAATGTCTGGCCTGTTTGCTTCAATTTTTCTGTCTGTGTAGATGGTGTAATCCCATAGAATGGTTACATCTTCTATTTCTGTAACCGGTGCTGGGTGATGTTCATACCAGTGTTTGCCTACAGCTTTTCCATAATGTTTGCATATTGCCCAATGTAAATATTGCCCAACTCTATCGTGGCGATTTTTATATTCATTTGGGGCAAGCACAAAACAGCCTGAGATTAGGTGGTCTATTGTTTCTTGGTGTTTATCACAAAACCTGCATTTTGGATCCATATTATTATGCATAATATTTGCCTGAAAGTTTCTCGTGAAAAGAATATTATTATTATTGTGAAAAGAATATTATTATTATTATTATTATTATTAGGTTTTAGAAAAATTTTGTTTGATACATACATGTATATATAAAGACATATGTATATAAATACATATATATATATGTATGCGTATATATGTATGTATACATATATTTGTTATCTCTTTATTGTTTTACTTATTATTATTAGTAGTAGTAGTATTGCTAGTATTACAGATATTTTTTTAAGTTTCTATTTTAATAAATTATATTTTATTTTTGGGAGTTATTATTTTAACTATAGTTATAATAAATTACTACTAGCGGTTATAATGTAATTTATGTTAGAATGTATAATGTGTGATTTATTTTTCACCATAAATATTCCCTATAGTCGGTATATTTTAATTTAAGTGTAAATCCCTTGTCGCGTTTCTAAGAATGAATATGAGTGAATATGAATACCTCGGTTTCGATCTAGCGTTTTTTTTAATTATTTTGAAATCCGTTCTATCGTGATTTCTTCCTTTTTCTTTCCTTCTTTTTGTGTATTTCCCCTTCTGCTAGATTTATCTAATTTTTCCTGTTTCTATATTTATATTTTTTAATTTTAGTATTTTTAATTATTTTAACAATATTTTTTAAATTAGCATTAATTTTTAAAATAATAGTAACAGTAGTAATTTTTTCAAATTATATTAAAATTATGATGTACATTTTTTTGGTACCATTAATATATCCCAGTATATTTGAAATTAAATTTCATAGTTTAATTTTTCCATGTTTTTCTAAGAGAAGAGTTGGGTGGTTTGGGACGCTATTACGATAAATGGTGTCAACATTTATTTCTCGTGATACTGTATTTCCTTTTATTGTAACTCTTTGTCCTTTGTTTTTCTCATCTTGCTTTCCATTCATTTTTTTTCTGTTTCCCCTTTTTTCTTTTCTTTTTTTCTTTTTCTCTTTTTTCCCTTTTTTCTCTTCTTTACATTAATCAATCTTATTCTTTTCTTTATCCTTGCTTTCCTTTTTCTTTGGGGTTCTTTTCGAATGAACGAGAAATTTTCGTAGATAACAGTCTTAAATGTCTATTCTAATATGGACATATGAGCATCTATGTAAAATAAAATAAAAGAAAAGAAAATTTTTTGTGGTGGGGGATATTTTGAGGACCAGTTGTTGTACCATGTGGGTTTGACGAGCCGAGATTATAACATCAGGACGCAGTGAAATATGTATTACCCATTGTAATAATCTTCAATCTTTTATAAATTATTTTACTCTGTTAAATTAAATAAATGAATTTAACATTGAGTCTCTTGAGTTTGTCTCTATCGAAATTTACCTGGATTGTATACCAAGTATGCTATATATATATATATATATATGATAAAATATAGTTTTAAGGTATGTTATGTTTATGGATTAAAGATTAAATTGCTCAATATTAATAATACAGTGTATGTATATAAATATAAAAGTGAACACTGAGGTCAACAGTAAGCGGCGAAAATATATTACATGCTTAAACGCATGATCTGAAAATTGCATTTAGGTAGTAAATAGGTTATCGACGCTAGAATTTGACTTCACTGTCCACACACACAAACACACACTTACTGATATATATTGGTGGGAAACAAAGGATTCTGGGGCACACTTACGAATAAAAATCAGATATATTTGAAGTTTACTGTTTTGTTTATTGCCATTGTAATCAGTCAACTGTAAGGTATCACTTACAAACTTTGAAGGAAGAGTGTGCGCGAGAAGTATGGTATGCTTGCTAAAATCAGGCTCTTGTAATATAAGAGGTTCCTCTCATGATAACAGTTGTCGTGATATCACGTCACCCACGCATGTATGCGCACCGCCATAAATTCCAATGTCCACACGCAAATCCAAAGATAATGGAAATATTTATATGCCGAAATTAAAGGGAATCACTCCTTATTTAAAAATAAAGTTAATCTAGTGCGAGGCGTAAGAGTTACTCAAGATAGTGCCTCTTAATAAAGTGTGTGATATGAACATAAAAAGGAGGAATAAAGAAGTAAATTACAATTATATGGTGGATAGATAACGATTGATTCTAGGTTAAGATTGTAGTGTTCGAGAAAGTATCCATGCGGGATTTTGTTAAATCTATTCATATAAATTCCTCGCATTATTATGCGGTTATCAAATATTTTTTCGTGTTTTCTGAGAATTACGTGACCTCACCTGACCTTTGAATTATTTATTCCATCGTAACAGCAGTTTCGACTTTGATTCAATTAATTGTAAGATTTTCTGATACATCGAACTTGGAACAAAAAAATGGAGCACTTTGCGAAACGAGACTAAGTAATCTGAAGATGATATTTCCGGAGAAAGCTTAACATGAGAAAGAACTTCAGACCTTAGAAGTATGATTTTTACTGCCTCACGTGTGGAACACTAGAGCAGGTTTTGACATGCGACAAAATAGGAAGTCGATATCTAAAAATGCTGTTTCTGAAGACAACCACAACTCAGTCGGTCCGAAGCAATTCCAGTTCTTTGAACTTCAACTGGATTTCTGAAATTTTACTTTTTCAGATTTCAAGTTGCTCATTCTTGGTCGTCTTCAATATCTTCAACCTGATTACTTTTATATGTTCTGAAACTTTCAATGATGTTTTTGAGTTTGAGTTTGAGTTTTGTTTAACGGCATATCAACCTCTGTGGGTTATTTAATGCCTAAAAGGTAGGGTTTTAAGGTATTTTTGTTGTTTTATTTTTGTGTGTGTGTGTGTGTGTGTGTGTGTGTGTGTGTGTGTGTGTGTGTGTGTGTGTGTGTTCGGTTATAGTGAGAAGGTTGATTTAATCAGATTTTGATGAATCTTTTTTTGTTTTTATTTAGAAAATTGAATATGTCTTCTAGTTTTGTATTCAAAAAATGTATTGCTGGTAATAATTTTTTCCCTTCAAAAATGTATTAATGCAATAATCTTTTGTTTCCTTCAAAAATTTGTAATGGTAATAATGTTTTTTCTTCAAAAATATATTGTTGGTAATATTTTTCCTTCAAAACTGTATATTTTCTATAAAAGTTAATTTTTATGTATATATTTTTATAAAAGTGTATTTTTATATTTCCATAGTGTTTTGACACCAGTTTGGGGGTTAACTATTTGCCCGTAATTGGCACCCTAACAGGTGCTACCACTTCGGGTGAAGGTGGACTTGGAAACAACAGCTATTACAAGGTCGTTCCATGCTCCTCACAACCTCTCAATCAGAGGCCTTGCTGCCGGATGCAGTTTACCGTCATATCCAGAACGTGATGATTTTTTAACTTTCTGCCTGGCGTTTCTTTTGATTCGTCTACAGTTCTATACCATTTTGTTTCCACTGGCTTACGTCTTTCATGAACAACATCTTTTATTTCATGTTAGAATTATTTGATCACCTTTAGGTCCTGGCGATTGAAAATGTCATTCATTTCTTTTATCTAATTTTTCCTCAAATGTTTGTGCAGATCGATCCCGACTTGGTAGCTCAGCTGTCACCTCCTGTCTCTCTGACTTGCATCCTTTACTTCATGTTATTTTCTCCGTCCACTTTAATCACATCAAATATCTTCTCACCAATATTCTCATCCTTCTCTTACCCAGTCTCTGACACCCCCTATAACTTGGTCCTCTTTCTCATCATTCTCCTCCTATGTAACCCCCTGCACACCAGTGGCAGTAAAACTGCCTTGCTTGGGGTGAAATAATTAAAAAAATGTTTCGGATCGTTGTCTTATTGGATGAGGAATCTGAGGTAGAATATTTTCTGTAGAAACAGGTTCCCTGTGATTTTTCTATGAATACTTTAATGGCAATTATTCGGATGATATCTGTCCTCCTGTATGGCAGTGAGGGCTGCACAATCTTCTCGGAGATAAAAACGAGACTTGATGCTGCAGCTGAAATCTGGTTCTACAGAAGGATACTGAAGATATCATGGACAGAACAACGAACTTTCGGAGAAAATAGACACAAAAAGAAAATTAATAATTAATATCAGGAAGAGACAACTGAGGTTTCTAACGCATATAATGAGGAAACGGGGCTTGGTTAATCTGATACTCACAAGACCAACTGAAGGCACAAGAGGCAGAAGAAAATAAGCCAAGATATATTTTGTGAGGCTGAGTAAATTGATGGCGACACAGGTGTTACGAGAAATAACAGAAAAACAAAATTTATTTAGAGCTGGAAAATTGTGGAGAGCCATAACCGCCTCCGTCCTGAAGGGAAACAGCACATAAATAAAACTAGATTAGTGACCATGTCTCATTATTTTACAGTTGAAATAACCATAAGTCATATGCTAACAAATTTCTTCTATCGCATTTCTCGCTAGTGGGACGCTCTTCCGGATTCTCGCTTTCCAGTTAACTTTAATCATCAAAAATGTAAATACATTGCCAATCGTTACCTTCTGTCTTCCTATTACCAGAAATACAACTTAAAAGTAAATAAACAATATTACCAGCCATGCACTTTGAAAACGAATAAAAGTATTACTAGTAATACACTTTTAACAAAGAGAAAAATATTGCTACCAATCAACTTTTAAAAAAAGAAAAATATTACCAGCAATACACTTTGACAAAAAAAATAATTAAAAATTAACCAGACTTACACAAAAAAAAAATTAATACAATTTCAAAAAATAAAAAATATTTTTTAGTAATAAATAAAAAACAAAACAAAATGAATATTACAGGCAATGCACTTAAAAAACATAACCAGTAGTACACTTTAAAAGAAAAAGAAAAAAATATTAACAGCAATACATTCATATAAAAAGAAAAAAGTACCATCAATTCAATATGGTAAAATAAATTACTAATTCTCGCAATAAAATTAAATTTCGTTATTAAATGACTCACAAGGAGTTGATAAGCAGTTAAACAAACTATTAAAATTAATTTTAATGTGCAAACGTAATTAATTACCAACCATCACTTTTTTTCCACTTAACTGAAATTAATAACGACCGGCATCGTTCAACGAAAGATGTTGGTGATAATACTAGTTAAGGAAATTTGACTATAAAATGAATGATTACATCTATCAGTTTTGTTGCAACGTCAATCGTTACCAACCGTCTTCTTAATTCTTACTTTTTTTTATTGTTCTCTGTCATTAATAGTGTATTTTTGTTTGTTTTTTCTTTTTACGTATTCCTTAACGCTCAGTTAGTATTTGCGTCTTAATGGCTTTAATGTCTTGCATGGGGTGAAATAATTAAAAAAAGAAAGAAACCCCAAACCCGATGCATTTTTCTGTACCATTCTGTATTAAAAAAACACATAAAATGGTATACTTCAGTTTGGACATAGTGCACTGTGAGTTTTACTATCTCTAAACGTAACGTTGGATATGTACATTGTGGCCTAATGCATAACAGCCAGGAAAGAGAAATCGGAGAGCCGAGTTCGAATACTAGTCGAGTTCGTTGCACTCACTTATGTTACAAAAATGAACTTGGAAAAAGTATGAACCCATCTCTTCTTCTCCTTTTCCTACGTGTTGAAGAGTAGAACAGACAATGTCGTATAACCTTGGTTGGTAACCAGCATACCGTTGAAAACACATCAACCTACAGCCGGAAAATTCTTCTGCCTACTGAGTCATGAATTGAAAAAGATATGATCAGCCAAGCGTGCATTGCGTGTGGCACTTAACCGACTGAAACATCACGCTACTGATTATGTTTTAAAATTTCAGTGTTTATTTCGTCTGCACAAATAATTGCATTCCAGCAGTCATTTAATTGTTCCTAAAAAAAAACAAAAAACGTGAAGACTAAGTAAAGCCTTCAGTACTGACTTTTTAAAATTTTATTTTATTTATTTTTCAAGCAACCCACCCGTGTAATCTTTGCCACCTTACTGTGTTACAAATTTGTTAAAATGCGTACATCTGTTCATGAGAGCTGCCATGGTAAACTTTACGCCCGATTTCGCGTGGAATGAAAAATCACTGTTGGAATTTTAGTCACCCTTCCTGTCGAGATATTTCATGAGCAACTCGACCTGGCATGCGTTGAGTTCCATTCATGAATGATGGAAAAGACAGTGGATGCCAAACCTGCTTTGAAATTCCTTACGGCTATACTCAGATGGATAAGCCTCAGTCAATTTATCTTCCGGAATTTATAAATGACTTTGCGTTTTCGTTATTTAAAAAGCAATATATATATATATATATAATGATTTGTACCCACAGAAATCACTAATAGCCTTAAAAAGAATAGACGTCATAATTACCCCAAACCCGAGGAACCTTTCGGCCGACATTTATCAAAGGCTTCGTTGGTTTAATTATAAAAGGTCAAGAAAAAGGATAAAACCGAAAGGATTACTCACAATACTGGGGGAAGATAGAACTCGTTTAAAAGTAAACATTAATGAAAAAAAATATTTAAAAAAATAATTATAATTAAGCCAACGAAGCCCTTGATAAGTGTCGGCCGAATGTTTCCCCGGGTTTGGGATAATTATGACGTCCATTCTTTATATATATATATATATATATTATATATGCTTAGACCTGATAAAAAATTCAACAAATACTGTGATTTTTTGTTGTCTTTTAACGACATCACCATCAAGTATATCAGACGGTATGAACGGATCCTACACAAAATTAATAGACAAAACTTGTCTATATTATTCAATGAAACCTGCATTAATATATATATATATATATATATATATATATATGTATATTGACTATAAAGATCCGTCCTGGGAATAACGATGAACTACATCACCCAAAAATGCGCCGAGTTGGGAGGTTTTAAGGAGCGTGAAACCACCTCTTAATTGCTGTTAATACCACGTCTAACCTGACCTGGGGTGTTATAAACTCTTAGAGTCCCAGCTATGCGCAATAGTTAACCTCCAAACTGTGGACAAATTTATAATAGTATAAAATAAATTTTTGTAGTAAAAGTTACAGAAATGCATTGTAATAGTAAGGAAATTATCAGCAATACATTTTTGTAAAATAGTAAATATTACCAGTAATATATTTTTGTAAGGAAAAAAAATATTACCAACAATGCACCTAAAAAAGGAAGAAATATGACAAACAACACACTTAAAAAAAGTAAACATAATAACAGAAATACGTTTTAAAAACAAAAGAAAAATATTAGCAGTAATACACTTAAAGAAAAATTAACAGCAAGGTTCTTTTAAAAAAGAAAAAATATTGCAAGCAATAAACTTAAAAAAGAAAATATATAGCCATCTATACACATAAAAGTATTACCAGTAATACACTTAAAAGTATATGTTACAAGCAATACTTTAAGAAAGAAAAACCGCAACATAATTCAAGAATATAAAAAAAATATTACCATCAATATACTTCCAAAAAAGAATAAAAAAGATATTACTAGGAACACACTTTAAAAAGTGAAAAAAATATTACCGGCAATAGACTTTCAAGTAAATAGAAAAAATATTACAAGCAATACTCTTAACAAATGAAAATTATTACCAGCAATACACTTTAAAAAAGAAAAAATATTACCAGAAATACACTTTAAAAACAAATAAAAAATATTACCACTATTATATATTTAACAAAGAGAAAAATATTACCAATCAACTTAAAAAAAATTTTTAAAAAATTACACTTTAACAACAATAAATTTACCGGACTTACCCTTAAAAAAAGAAAAATCAATACATTTTTAAAAAATAACAAATAATTACTTCAAGCAATACACAAAAAAACGAAAGAACTATTACAGGCAATACACTTTAAAAAAGAATCAAATATTAAGAGCAATACACTTAAAAAAAGGGAAAAATATGACCAGCAATACACATAAAAAATCACCAGCAGTACACATTTAAGAAAGAAAAGTACCAGCAATTCAATGTGACAAAAGAAATTACTAATTCTCAAAATAAAATTAAATTTCGTTATTAAATGACTCACAAGGAGTTGATAGGCAGTTAAACAAACTATTAACATTAATTTAAATGTGCAAACGTAATTAATTGCCAACCATCACTTTTTTTTCCACTTAACTGTGAAATTAATAACGACCGGCATCGTTCAACTAAAGATGATGGTGATAATACTAGTTAAGGAAATTTGACCATAAAATGAATGATTCCATTTGTCACTTAGGCAAGAGGACAGAGATGTCTAAACTGGCGATCTTTTAATGTGTAAAAACCAATATTTCCTTTCCTTGTTCCTTGTTAAAACCAGTATTTGCCTTCCTTGTTCCATTAGTATCTGCTTGGTACCGCACAGAAAACGTCTTGGGAGTTTTCTAATCAAATTGTCCCACTTTGTAGATTGATTGACCTCTCGTTAAACTTCTGTATTAAGGGGAAAGTTTAGTTTTCTGTTAGGATTTTTCTTCCCTTCAACGACCAAATGTTTTTGGGGTTTTTTTGGGGTTTTTTTTTTAATCGTATCACCGCGAGCAAGGCGGTAATGCCACTGATGTTCAGGGGGCTACATAAGAGTAAAAAGATTAAGTAGAAGAGAGTGAAGAGAAAGACAAACCAGTTAGAAAGTAGCAAGAGAAGGATGGGAATACAGGTGTGATGACAGTTGCAAAGGTGGAGAGAAAGGAAAGAATATACGGGGTGGTGAAGAAAGAACTAGAGTCAAGTGGTTAAGAGATGAGTATTGACATTGCATTTAAATTCCTGGAAGTTGTAGCGGTCAGGAAAACAAGAATATGGAAGTGAGTTCCACAGGCAAGAAGTGCGAGAGAAGAAGCTGCAGGAGTAGAATTGTCGTCTGCATTTGGTTAATCTAACTATGGATGGGTGAGACCCATTTGCCAATGACCATACTAGCGAGATCCATCGAGTTTCGTTTTTGAATTCAGAGTTTTCTTTCTCTTAGACTAGTTGCCAACCAAGGGCCCAGTCTGCCCTGCTATTTAAACCATAGATAGAGTTGGGAGAGATAAGTAACCTGCCTTTCCCAAAGATATTTTATCGAACACGATTAAATTCGCAAATTTCTCATTCCGAGACGCCAATCGTTACACTACACAACTTGCTCATTCGCATTTCTCCATTTATTTATCTAATATTGACGCGGAAAAATGGCTTACTTGCTTCAACGGCACGAATAGGGAGATGAAAGATCTCTCATTATAAGCAGTGGTCAATGCTC
>JBBBDQ010000851.1:11630000-11685000 GCA_037127315.1 Ascarosepion bandense
GGACAGATTAATACCTTTTCTCCAGGCTATTTGCACGAAATTCAAACTCAGCTTCAAAAATACACGAGGAAAAACATAGCTAAAAGGTTGATACAAATATCCAATACTTTTGCACAATATTAAGTTTTGGAAATTTCGTCTTTTGATTGTGAGCACATACTCTAAGAATTGTTTGCAGAAAAAGAGGTAATTTTACTTTATTTTAATTCTTATATGATTATGTGAATGATTACTAGTTTTTCATACTGCAACCCTGTCATTGCTATCACTATTCCTATAGAAATGTTTAAAAGAGCTTCATTCTTTAGATCCAACTGTTTGAATCTTTACAACTAGACCCTACCTTGCCAATTCCATCAAGTTGAATCACACTTATCACCTCCATGTTCTAAATGTCTTTCCTCAGACATTTTTCTCCCTTCCAAGAAACGCCAGTTTGCAGAATAAACTATTACATGGTTGCTTCCATGAACACCATCTTGACATTTTCATATCAAAAGGTAGATCATCTTTATTCATAATATTTATCACCTTTTTTGTTCATATGCCACCCTCCATTCAGCATTAACATTTTGTGTTGACTGTTACACTTAAGCCTTTGTTTTGGGTGAATGTCACTATTAAGAAAAATGAGTACTGTTTTCTCTTCATGCTAAATCTGGAAAGAAGGTGAAAAAGAGCTAGATAAACAGAAGATTTTTCCCACAGTAGGTTGATATTACTTTTTGTGGTAGACTGGGCTCTATAGCCTTTGTTGGCTACCAATCTTTTTTGCTATTTAACTCATAGCCAAAATGAAGAGATGGGTTAACACCTTTCCCAAGAGTATTTGCACATAAGTGAATGCAAAGAATTCAGTAAGAATTCAAACTTTACGTAGACATTATAATTATGTACAAATTATTAAAAACTATAACATTTAAGCAGATTAAGGACATATTATTCTACATTTTCAATAATTTATCTAATTTTTAATTTTTTCAGAAAAATTTAAATAGAATTATTTGTATCTGTTTCTTTTAAATCTTTTTACATTCATTTAGAGTTCATTTTTATGTGAGCCTTCTTGATTTTATACGAGGTGCAGAACGATAGTTCATTGTACCTAATTATGTTACCTGGACTGGGTAAATCAGACTTGGACTCAATAGAAACAGACAGCAATAACTGAGCAATACTAAAGTAATTGTGAGTTCAACCCCCAAGTTCCATATTACAGACTCAGACCATAGAAAAAAAGCAAGTCATAACTGAGCTGTACTAAATAAGAACTAGATGAGAGATCCCAAGATTTGGTCAGCAGAAGACAAACCCCAGATATTGAATAAAGTATTCTATACAAAATTTATTGAAGGTTATCAAACAGGGGATAAAGATTGGAGGGCTCAACAGCCAAAATGTGATAAAGATATAACAGCAATAGTAGAAGTAAATCATTCAATAATAACTTATTTCAGAAATTAAAAAAAATCTTATTACTATTTAGAAAGTGTTCATGATTTGTTTGTTATAATATTGTTATTTTTAGTAGTTTTTGTACTTTTGGGCAGGGCGGGAATTAGGTAAATTCTATTAACAACTTTCTACTTTAATTTTTTTTTTTTACATTTGAGGACAAAACTTTTATTGGAAATGGTAATAGTTTTATTAAAAGGAGTGTCTTCCATTTATTCCAGGTATTGGGAATATATTTAAAGATTACTTATCCTAACTGTTTGAGATTAGATCATTGTATGAACTTTTGATGGATTTTATGACTATCATGTCTTGATTCCTTCATTACTCTTGCTGTCCACCCACTGCAGAGCCCAACACTCAATGTCAAAGAGAAAACAGTCACTCAGATATGCCAGGGATAAAAGAATAGAGTACTCATATTCAAGAGAGCCTATCAACACTCATTGGACTTTTATTCCCTACCTAAATATAGTGAAATGTCTGGGATACAGCCAAGTTATAATTTTCCCTCTCAAACTAATTTACCCTCAGTAACTACTTTCAGTCACACACACACACACACACACACACACACACACACACACACACACACACACACACACACACCAGGTGAAGAGAACAGTTTTAGAATTTCAAGTTCTCTAGAATTTACTTTTTTGAAAATGCTCAATACGACATATATCATAGAGCATAATAATTAAATTTGTTTTATTTAAAATTAATGACATTGCCTGATGACAAGGTAAAATGTCAAAACATTAAAATTTCCATGTGGCAATGTAAACTATCTTAATTTTAAATTAAAAAAAGTTAATTATGTGTGTGTGTGTTTCACCCCAAGCAAAGGTGATAACACCACTAAAACACACTGAATCACTGGGAGTGAAAGAAGAAAATCTTAGTGAAAAGAAAGAACAATAAAATAACAATATTCAAGAAGGCAAAAGATAATTGGCACCACATCTAAATTCTTGCAGATTGTAGGTGGCGGGAATGCAAGAAATTGGAAGGTAGTTTCGCAGGTGACAATTTGAGAAAAAACTTTTAGAGTAGAACAGATGGTTCCTTCTAACTAGTTCAAAATGAAAACAGTGAGACCTAATTGCCAATCTCGTAGTATGCTTAAATTCATGTAGTTGACACACCAAGAAGGAAAGCTCATCAGAATAATGACCATAAAAATATTTGTAGAAAAGATAGAGGGAAGCCATGTCAAGTAAGAATGTAGATGAAGTAAATATGCAAGATGGATATTGATGAAAAAGATTGTTTAGCACGATACCAACTTTTCTAGCAAATGATTCAATATAATTACATCACATTAGTAAAAAACATGTACCCAAGAAGTTGCAAAAAGCTGCTCTCTCATTATATATATATATATATTTACAACTTGACATGACCACCAAATTGATCTGATTGAGTAACTACCTGTCTAGCCCAAGTGAGTACCAAAATGTTACAAACGTCACATGACAAGCTAATCTCCCAGATCATGGACTACTCATCCACCAGGTTTCTGCTTTTAAATATTACAGGTTACCACCTATAGCAAACAGCTGACCCTATTTGGAGAAGGGCTTTATCTTTCTGCAGAGGATATAGTCAGTGGGTTCTAGGCTTCAGCCAATATGGCTTCAAAAAATATTCTATTATACCAGAGTTATCTGCTTGCTTAGGCCTATTTTACCCTCTATGGATACTGAAATATTTTAATAACTTAGTGAAAAAAATGCTTGAAACACTTCCTTTTATTCCTGTGGCCTAAATTGGGATAAAGAAATTATATTCCAAGCTCTACTTTGATGTCACAAATGGATTGATCCATTGTATGAACAGTTTGTTCCCTGATGTCATTAGCTACATAAAATCCTAAACATTTTTCTTGATGATAATATCCATTATGCATTGTCAACCTTCTAGATCTGAAAAGACAAACAAATACATCACAGTCAAATAGAAATTTTACTAACAAAGAAACTTCACTCTATTGACTATTATTTTAATAGTAGGAGAGGCAAAGAATTCAATAATATTTACATAAGACAGATGTTTTACAAACATGAGAGTAAGGCACTAAAGCTCATGAACAAGTGTTGCCTTTTGAGTGAACCATGATGGGTTCGTTGGTTGAGAACATCAATGGTTTATTTTATGCACCCTTAGTCTATCTCAGACTTGAATATGCTATTCTGAAAATTGCCTGCTCCCACAAAAGGTTGGGTATATAAAGAGTCTCTTTTTTTAAAAAATCTGAAATTTTAGTTGTGGATGGTTAAAAAAAAATCAGCCTACAGTAGCATTTGCTTTCTCAAGCAGGTCTATCTGTTATATTTTAAGACTTTTTCTTGCTAATGACAAAAGTTCAGAAAATCTATACTTTTTTGTTTGGTTTGAATTGGCGATACATGATACACATTTGGGTTATCAGGTCTCTTTCAAAACATGACTAAGGAGAAAGATTTTCCCGCAGTAGGTTGCCATTACTTTTTGTGGTAGACTGGTTGCTAACCAAAGCTACAGAACCTAATCTGCTATTCAACCCATAGATGGAGAGAGATGTGTGTGTGTGTGTGTGTGTGTGTGTGTGTGTGTGTGTGTGTGTGTGTATTTGAGCCGTAGTTTTCAATCCCTGTTTTATTGAAGATGACTGAAATTGAACTTCTGTTAAATTATTTTTATCTTGAATTTTCCGTGAATACGATAAGGTACTTGTCTATAAAAAATTCATAAATGTTTGTTTATTATCAGCGAAACCAGGTATTTTGAAGAATTTTGATTGCTCTGCTGTCAATGTGGCAAATGATGTGCAAGTTGCCGATACATAGATATGATTTTAATTCCTAAACAGCTATATATATATATATATGGTTATTGTGTTGCTCAGGGAAACACTGAGTGATTAGCCGATTTTGGTATTATTATATTAATAACTTACGACCATATCATGCTGCTCAAAACGAGAAATCAGAGAGCTGAGTTCGAATTTCAGTTGAACTCATTGCATTCACTTATGCGCAAAACGGCAATGATTCCTTTCTTTTTCCTCCATCAATGGTTTAAATAGCAGTACAAATTGGAATTGTACCGATTTGGTGAGCAAATCTACCGCAGAAAGTAATAGCAACTTAGGTGAAAATATTCTGCCCACTCAGTTTTGTCTCTTTCGAAACAAGATCGCACAAATCGTATGATATTTAATTGCCTAATATCAATAATATTATTAAAACATATTATATTTTAGGCCTGTTGACGTTGACATTGAACTCTCAATTTAATTTATATTTTAAGGAATTAACTTATTTTAATCTTTAACTTTAAAGGACGATTCGCCAATTGATGTCAATTCAGTCAAGTTTCGATCCTGGCTAGAAGCAATCGGATGTCTAACAGTTCTGATGTGATACAGGGAAACAGGTCTGTCTGCGGATAACTATATATATATATATATTATAAAGTGAATTAATAATATATATGAGGGCGCATATATGTATAGTATTATTATTCAGGTATTAATAAAGTAGTGTTCAATGTAGTATGAACAGAGCTATTTTCCATATATTAATAAATATTGCATATTGTCCTACGTCGATGGCACTATTTGGAGTTTGATGATAGGATTTAATTCCTATGAAGTTCAAGTGAACATAAATTCATATTTATTAAACATCAGTTGGAAAAATGCACCTAATGATTGCATAACACATGAAACTCCGAGTCGTGGCATTAACATAAGGCAATCTCTTCTCTGATTCAATGCGCCTATGGCATAAGGGTTAGCGACTCCGACTAACATCGAATCGGTCTAGTTTCAATCTTTGAAGACTATATAGATAAAATCTTATTTCTGTTTCTTATTTGCGGGGGCCTTAGCAAAGAGAGAAAACTAAGAAATGTCAGAAGAAAGTGAAAGTTGTGGAGAGCCACGAACGCCATTGTTCTGAAGGTACGCACATAGAAGAAAATGATTCACTTGGGTCCGACCTCTGAAGCATTAAACATCATAAACACACACAGATTGAAGGTAAATGGGCCAGAGGAAAGCAATGCACAACCCACCTGAAGAGATTGAGCAAATGGATAGCGAAGCAGAGTCCGTGGGAGATGGTAAACAATGACAAAAGTTATTAAAAGTTACAAAAGACAGGAAATTGTGCAGTGATGATTGCCAATGTCTTAAAGTGATCGGTGATAAAAGCAGACATATTTTAATTTCCAAATACAACCAATACAAAAGGAAGAGAGTTGACGCTTCGCGTCCTTTCGACTTTGAGAAAGTTTATTCCCATTCGGCCATCATCCTATGTAGATCCTCCCTCATGTTGATTTTCATTTAATTCATCATTCGTTACACCCAATGGTGTGTAGGGCAGCAACAAATGCTTCTTCATCTCTGCCTATCTTGGGCCAGACTAGTCAATGAACCCCAAGAGTACTGCATGGCTTTCATCTCATTCTCCACCGTACTTCTCCATGTCATGTTGAGGGCTATAATTAATTCCTAACGCTTGAGATGTACTCCAAGGGGAAATGCCACCGGAATTTGAGTAAAGCTGTTTCTAGTCGCATATGACTTTCACTTTAAACTCAGACGTTCCATTCGAATGGGCACAAATAAATTGCGTCCCCACCCAGGTAATATCAATCTCTTGAAGAAGTGTTAGGGTTAGTTCTTGATACTGAAGGTATCCTATTAGAAGGGAATGATTATGGGACCGAACTATTAATAGTTTCTAATGTCATGTTCGCATCGGACTCCCATTTTAAACTCGACTTTCTATTAGAGAGAGCGAACAGATAAATCCTGGTGACCAAGGAAGATAAATTCTGTCGCATTGAGCACATATGGCTATATATAATTGAAATTCACCGAGCGTTGGTGTGTTACGGACAACCCTCGTCAATGACTCTAACGGTATTAACATAAAGTGATTTTCAGTAGGTATGATATCAGATAACAGATCAAATATGATAATGGCATTGAGGACTATTCAAATCCAGCAGGGGAAAAATAAAACTCGGATATAACTAATATGGCCAATTTTAGCGTCTAAAATATAGGTACATAGATATATTTTCTTTCTCTTTCTCACCCTCTCTCTCTCTCTCTCTCTATATATATATATATATATATATATATTACAATAAAGACAGTTGTGTGTATATATATGTATACACAAGGGTCGTTATTGTAATATATATATATATATATATATATATACAGAGAGAGAGAGGGGGGATGAGAAAGAGAAATGAAATATACTTAAAATTTATATGTCCCTATATATACTCAGGAGTACAAAGCTTAAAGAAAAATTAATGAATAACTATAAAAAGAGTCAACATAGACTATTCTATAGTGTATCGAGGCAGCAGATAATTTTCTAAACATATACTGTTTAATATAAGAAACAATGAATGTCTATTATATTTAATCATGAGCCGTTATAAACATCGTATTTTGGCTTTATTTTCAGGTGAAATGTGAGCCGAGAGCTTAGAACCAACTTAATAAAAATTTATCCAAATGTTGGAGAATTTTTGTCTTTATTTTCACCTGAGATTAAAGCCAAAATACGATGTTTAGAACGGCTTATGATTAAACGTAATAGACATTCATTGTCTCTTATATTTAACAGTATATATTTAGAAAAGAAATATAAAACTGCATATGTATATAATATAAAATATTATATATATATATATATATATATATATATATATATATATATAGGAAATAATATTAATAAAAAGTTTTGAATTTAAAAATGTACTTTTTTGGGACAGTATTTGTTTATTTATATTATTGTATTTTATATTTCAGACCGCCTTCGGTCCTTACTCGTTTCTGATGAAGGACCGAGGGCGGTCTGAAATATAAAATACAATAATAAAAATAAACAAATACTGTCCACAAAAGTACATTTTGAAATTAAAAACTTTTTATTAATATTCTTTCCTATACATATTAAGACAGTATACGTGGATCATCACTACGTTATATATATATATATATATATATATATATATATATATATATATATAAAGAGAGATAATTTTCTATAATTTTCTCTCTGTAGATAGATAGATAGATAGATAGATAGATAGATAGATAAGGAACATATTGGAGATAGATAGATAGATAGATAGATAGATAGATAGATAGATAGATAGATAGATAGATAGATAATCCGAGAGAACCCGACTATGATTTATACTGCAACTATGCCGAACGGACTTTACTTCGAGTTTCTCGGACCGAGTGCATTATCTGGCGTGATCAACTCTCTGAATAAGACCCGTATGTTCAAACTCTCGGTCAAAATGACTTTCGATCTCGTGTTAGCGCATCCATCGACGGCTCCCGAAAGAGTTCCGTTTAACCAAATTCACTATCAAAAAATAGCAGTGGTATAGTTTTAGGTACTGGAAAAGAGGGCCGCACTATGGAACTACTTCCCCAAGAATGATAACACATCGATCATGTTGATATTTGAACACAGGTCAAATGGTTGATAAATAAAAGTTCTAACTATATATATACAGGCAGTAATCACTCTTACATACAAATTTTATTAAACAAGAATAGCAAGCCACTTCTGTTAGTTATTTTTATTATATAGAGTAAGACAGAAATACCTCTCACATAATAGTATGATATTAGTGGTAATAGTGCCTTCATTTAGCTAATATCTAGGAAGTTTAATGTGGGAGATTTATTTTGTATCCGCTATATATGTAATATATTTTGTATTAATGCCTGTAAAAATTGTCCAAATTAATTTTCATTTCAAGCGTTTTATCTGATTATTTAGCCATTTTACGGATGTTCGTTATAATATATAATGGCATCTAAATGGTATTGTAGACGGCATAAATTTTGTTGAGAAGTTTACATATTCTTAATTCCTGTACACAGTTAAAAGATTATGGCTGTGTTAATTATTGATATTATTAAGATTCGTTTTAATGCTTTTTATAATTAGAGTTTCCATTATTTTAAACACTTCTTAAAGATGGAGGGGTGTATCACATTTGTCTTTTAAACAAATATGTTGCGTATCGTGGTTTGTGCAATTCCTTGCTGATTTAAATGAGTCCATGTCTAGTCATGTCTTTCTCGTGCTCTATTCTTTTAAGAGTCCTTCAAGCTCCAACCGCGTTCGAGATCAGATGACAGTTACTAATTGAAATGGAAACAAGCAAAATATGACTGGCTTGACAAAAAATGTGAAGAGATAAGAAACTACAGAACATAAACATAACAGGTAGCCATCAAATAAACAAGAGGAGAGAGAACTTATTTTTTTCTCGATAAAAACTACATTCTTCTTCTGAAACAGAAGGGATGACGAACATGTTTGTATGATGTAACGATCAGTTACTATTAAATAAAATGAAGCTAGAAAATTGCAGAAAACAAATGATAGAAATCTCGGCCCAACTTGAATAGATTACATTAAAGCCTTTGATAGTATACCACACTTTCGGATTAAGGCTTTTAACATTTTAAAAATCTCCTCGGTGAAAGTACACGTCCTTAAACATATAGCATCAAAATGTGGGGGAAAAAAACACATTACATCTAAATCACACCAAATCTACTGCCATTTTTAACTGTTTGAATATCTCACGAGGAATCTTTCAACGAGACTCCTTGTCTCCCTTTCTGTTCTGTCTGTCCTTAATCTTCCTTCCGCACGAACCAAACAGTAATATCTATGGATTCAAATTAAAGAAGAAAGTCTTTAACCACTTATTCTACATGAATAATATTCACAATGAGTTGAAGAGTATCCTCCTCGTACCAAATAAGCTGATGTAGACTCCCTTCATAGCCATCAGTGGTTTGTAGTGTAAAAGCTGAAACTAAAAATTTTATTCTTGCTGCACAGAACCAATGCTTGCTAACTAGAAATTACTAAGCATACATAATAAAAAAATTGTGTTAACCCCAAATGCAGATTCTGTGATAAATATTAAAAATCAATTGACCATCTTGTATGAGGTTGCACAAACTGAATATAAAACTCGTCCTAATAGAACGGGTCAATAGATGCAATGGAAAATATTACGATATAGAAACTGCAAATAACTGATATGAACATCACTCAGACCCAATTCCAAAGGCAGGACTTGTAACAATTTTATGGGACTTTACAATATGCACAGGCGGAACGATCCAATTTAATCACCCACACATCATGATCAAAGACCACAAAAACAGAATGTGCTTTCTTATGGATATAACAGTCCCTTCAAATGTTTTAAAATTTTTGAAAATCTTCAGAAGCTATCAAAATAAAATGATCTTGAAAGCAAATATAAAAACATGTGCTACATGAAGACATCAATAATCGCAATTGTCGTTGGAACCCTCTTATTAATTAGAAGAGGGTCCGATTGAATTATTAAAGGGGTTCCTGGTATCACATGTCTTGAGAAAATATAAAATAAATGTACCCAAAATACACACATTTCGAAAGTTTTATCGATGTAAATATCTACGATCTTATATTTCGTTTTGTTTTGCTTTTTACAAAAATGTTTATTGCAAAATGTTATGAAGCCACTTATAATCATCGTTCTCTCTTTAGGATTCGGAAGAAAATGTGTATACAACAGAAATCAAAGGAAATAATAACAATAATAATACTTGTGTCAAAGCTGCTGTTACACGATGAAAGAAGAAGAAGAAGAAGAAGAAGAAGAAGAAGAAGAAGAAGAAGAAGAAGAAGAAGAAGAAATGTTTTATAATTCTTCTCAACAATGCTCTTTAAATTTAAATTCCCTTGGTTTTTTTTAATTCGCATTGTGTTGACAGAAAATTTCGGAATAAAATAATAATATTATTATTTTTATATTTACATGGTCGTTACTGCAAATGGAAATGCATCTTTGAAAATTTTCAAAATCTGTCAAAATACAAGAAGAAATCAAGTGGAAAGTCTAAAAATATGGCACATCAAGGCATCAGTAATTCTACTGGTAGCTGGAGCCTCGGTTTGATTTGTAGCTGGAGCCTTAGTTTGATTTGTAGCCGGAGCCCTAGGTTTGATTGACTCATTAAAGTGTTCCCCGGTCGCCCACGCCTTAAGGAAATACAAAAACGCACTCACAATTACAGTTCCCAACTCACGAAGGGCATTATCTATGCAAAGGGATCTTAGGTCGTTCTTCTTTTTTACATATAAAAGGCTCTGTGTAAAATGCCATGAAACCATTGAATGTTGGGTCTTTGATTGGCACCCAGAAATAAATGAACATACAACAGAAATCAAAGGAAATAATAATAAGAATAATAAAGGAATAAAACAACACACTGAAAGAATCCCTAGAAATTCCAGCTTAAAAGATATACAAAATATTGTCTTGTTAAGTACAGCCCACACACTAAGAACTTTGTAAATATAACGCTAATGATATTATGGGAGACAGAAAAAAAATGAAAGGAAGCCATAACAACACACCACGACCTGCCTTGTTGGGTAGTTTGACCAGAACAAAAATCGATGTAATGATGAAACTGGCAAAATAATAATAATAATAATAATAATAATAATAATAATAATAATAATGGTGTCGAGATTCCGATTAACATCATAATCGTTTTTTACTGATTTAAAAAAAATATTTTTATATATTTCGATTTGTTTTCATCATTCCTTTCTGTTTTTCTCTTTTTGTTTATTTTTATTTTTCCTGCCTGTTTTTGCTATTTCTTTTCTTATCCGCCCTGTTAATATCATCTCCTATGATCATTATCGCCGGCTCCTTCCTTCCTTCCTTCCTTCCTTCCTTCCTTCCTTCCTTCCAATAGTCACTATTCAGCCTATTAATTTCTCCCGTAAGCTTTCAAAAGAAAAAGTCACTTTTCCAACAATGCAATTCACTGTCATTATCAATAAAGAGATCTGATTCTGTAATTTCAGTTAAAATCTGTGGATTACTTTCAGTCTCTACGAATTGTTTGTTTCCGGGTTCGTTCCGTAATGTAAATGAAGTTGGCGCCGGCTCCCTGCCCAGTTTAGGAAAATAAAGACAGCATGAATATTACAGTTAAGTACTTCACACTTCAGGACTCTGCCGGGGAAACGCATCAGGTGAAAAAGGCAGGGGCTGCAGTTACAATGAAGACGACAATCTCATCTAGTGGATAAAAAAGAGAGAGAACGGAAAGAAAGAAATATGACGTGTGGGAAAATAAAAAGAGAAAATAAGAAGAATGTAAAGAAGAGGAAAATGTAGTAAACTTGAAAGAATGAAAGAAGGAAGGTAAAAAGGAAGTGATAAGGAAGGTAAAAAGGAAGTGATAAGGAAAGGATCAAATATGGAAGTGAAGACTGTCAGTACAAATAAATCAGAATGTCATCAACTTGCCTCGCCTTCGTCTACTTTGACAAAATGGACTAGTGCAAAAAAGTCATTTAGACTCTAAAATTGTTTTAAAATATAATGCTGGATGGGATGGAAGAGAAATGAGAATGAAGAACCCGACAAGAAAGAAAGAAAGAAAGAAAATAGATAGATAGATAGATAGATAAATAAATAAATAAATAAATAAAGACATTATTGCGTTGCGCATTTAGTGATTCATTGTTGGGTTTGTTTTTGTTTTTTATACGCATTATCAACTTTTTGCAGATTATTTAAAGTCAGAAAAGATTTTGAAATTAAAAGGTATTTTTTGAGATAATAATGCTTTGCTGATAAAGGCATTGCTAAGTCCTGCCATGATGTGCACATTATAATCAATCACCCTTATTTTATTCATATTTCATTCATGAGATGAAAGTTAAACTTTTTCCCATGAACCGCTGCTTTGTAAAATCGAATCTTAAGAGAATGCTTCCTCGATCACTGCAATGTTCACCGTTATCTTCCACAGATATCCGTATAAATCGTATCTCTTACTTTGTAATACTCTACCTCGACTGACTTTTCAGGCCTAATACAGATTGAATACTGCTGTAAAAATCATAACTTTGAACCGGGGAGAAGCGATGAATTCATACCTTTCCTAGAGGTATTTGCGTATGAGTGAATATAACGAACATGACTGTAATTCGAACTCACCTCTCCGAATTCAAATTCTAAGATATTATCGAATATACTTCCCGCACATCCAAGCTTACAGTGACTGATATGCTTAAAAAGTCACCCAACTGGATATTGACCAAAATCGACGTTGCTTAACTTCGGTGATCGTACGACAACCGATGCTTCAACGTGATATAGCCGTCAGCCCGCGTATCCAGTGGTATTAACTAGTGGCTTAATACATTTACAAACATGTGATTGATACCCCACTTTTCTTTGTTATTCTTCATGCCCGCTATATTCCCTTTCTTCGATCTTTCTTCGATCAGGTAAACCACTCAAATGCCAACATATCACTACATTTCCCGGAAGCGTAAGGTTTTTATGCCGCGACGGAAAGTGCGACACAGATATCCGAAGGCAAATTGGCATGGCGAATGAAGCATTCCAGAAGTTGAGTAAAGTATTAAGAAACAGGACTATTTCGCTAGAAACTAGGAAGAGAGTACTGGATTGCTATGGGTAAGAGAAGAATGAAAACACTGGGCTGCATGAGGGTAGAGTTGATAAAAAGAAGAACATGATACAAATGTTGTCAGGAAAGGATGCGAGTGAAGGAGATAAAAGATGGCAATTGACTTGTCACATAATGTTCATTTTTAGATCCATAATATTATGCATGGTATTTATATGAAAGATCCAAGCGAAAAAAAATTAAAGCCTTCATTTTAGCATTTAATCGAGATTCTCGTGGCAATCGATGAGTATTAACTTCATCAAAATCTTCTTTATTCGCACGTTCTGGGTATTGGCCATGCAGAGGGTTGTCTTGCCATTCTTGTTTAATCTGTTCAAGAGATTTATTTTTGGCTTTCTTTTTCAATTTTTTTTTTTTTTTTTGCTACAATTGGTTCTTGGATTCTGTTTTGGTTTCTTTACAAAATCTACTAAATGTATATTTCGTTTGTATTTACAACACTCTTTTATGATTGAATAGTTTTACTTTCTGCTGTTTTGTTGTTTGACAAATTGTATCATTCTGTCCTTTGTTTTTCAATGTATGCTAATAAGCCAATAGTTGTTGACTTGTATGAATAATAATTCTTCCACGTTCTTTTTATTTGGTATGTATAGACAGTGTTCATGTGTCTTTGGATGATACATGTTATGCTTAGAAAGATGTTTTCTTTCTTAGAGTCTTTGTCTGATTGCATTTTGAGTTCAGTTCAAAATGTTGAAACTATATTGAACCATTGGGATGGCAAGGCTATTAATGGCTATAGCTCTGAAAATTCAATTCAATTATTAATATCAGTCCTGCTCTTTTATAGAACTCTTTTCGCACTATTTACTTAATTTTTTATGGTGAATTCCTTCACTTTCAATTACATTAAAATATTTATAAGATTGTTTTTGCTCTAAATCCCTGATTGTTACCCCAGGGACTAAGCTAATAGAGTAGGTTTACTGTAGTTATCCTCGTAAAATTCTGGCCATAGCACATTTATCCAAACTGAATTCTATTCCAATGCCATCACTGATGCATCTTACAGGTCGAAGAAGACTTTCCAGTTCACTCATTCCTCAACTTTAAGTCATCTATGTTAAATAGTTTTCTATCGAGATATCTTATAGCCGCAATCCATTCTCTTAAGTTGTTTGGTTAATGCTATGATTGCTTTATTGTACAAAATAGTAAAAGACAAATAATCACCATGAAATATTCTTCTGTTGATGTTTATTTTACCAGAATTATAATTTCTTTTTATAGGATTGAGGTGAAATGGTGTTTTTCGTAACGACATATATTGTTTGATGAAATTGGTGACGATGGGTGATACCTTGTATAGAATTAAAGACTTTGAGATCCAGAAATGGGAAACATCATCGAATACCTTATGGTAATTTATTCAGGCAGTACTGAGATTTTTTTCTGACCTTCAAACAGTTTTCCAAAATTATTCTATTAATACGTAATTGGTTTTTACATACATAAAAGCCACAGGTGAAACCTTTTTGTTCAAATAGTAGAATGTCATTTTTAAAGAAAGAATATTAGTTTTGTTAAAATATATGTCCACAATTTGTAATTCGTGGGAAAACATGTAATTGGTCTGTAGTTTTGGAGATATGTGTGCCATTATTATTGGGGAGAAGGACTGTAATTCCTTTGGTTACTCATGCCGCAATTTTGATTTTAATTTCTTGAAGTTCTTTGATATGTTTTAGTGTGCTGTGTTAAGATAAGTGAGCCAAAAGTTAGGAATTTTATCTATTCATAGAGATTTCTAGTTGTGTATTTTTTCAGTGCACATCCGACATCTCCTTCTGTGATTCCAGCCCATTTTTGTTCTAGTTTAAATTTCCTTCATTCTACATCTTACGTAATCCAATCTGCTTCTTTGTTATGTCATTTAGGGCAAGCCCATGTTTTTTCTCAGTACTATGTAACCTCTTCCATTGCTGGGGGTGGGCGATTGTCAATTCAAATTTTTATTTCTCTATGAAATTTCTTCACATCAGTTTGAAAGATCTTTTTCTGTCTGTAAAATCTTGAGATTTCTTCGTGGCCTCTGATTCTTTGACCCTTAACTTTTATTGGTTGCTTTATTTTTTCTTTAGGTGACAGAATTTCGTTTTCATTCCAAATTTTGTATTTTCTTTTAGCTTTTCTGCCTTTTCTAGTTCTTACATCTGTTCATCTTGCCAGTTCATTGAGCACTGAGAATTCACAGTCTTTAGTTCCTTTCTTGATTTTTCTTTTCCAAGGTGAGTCGCCATCTCTGTGAGACTGGCTTTTTGAATTTGATGTTAGTTTTTTAGTTGCTGCTATTGCTTATGCATATATGGATTCGTTGAGACATATGTCGGTCTACTTCATCCAGAATTAATTTAAATGCTTCATTGTAGACTTTAAATATTTTGAGGCTATGCTTTGTGGGTTGTAATTTTGAGAATTGTTCTCGTTCCTCCATTTCAATATTTTGTGTGTGACTTATATGGTTCTTGATTTTTCTTTTTTGACTTCTTGTATACTACTCTTGTTTTCCGTAATCTAATTCGGTTCAATGTATTTTGTACTCATTTTATTTCTGGCTTCTGAGCGATAAAATTCACCATCTGTTCGAAAATGTCAACATTATCTTTACAATGATTGGTGCGTATCTCAGTTTCATCATGATGATTTGTAGTTTGTGCGGCTTTAGTACTTTTTCTGTCGATTTCTGGTTACCTTTCATGTTCTCATTATTCACCTATTCTGGCTTCAGTTTTTATTTCTTTAATTTCAGCTTCTATCTAACGGTTATTTCTTATGATGTATCTTCTTACATTGGCTAGTTCATTTTCGTCAATGTTACTTTCTAATTGCTTGTTCAACATTTTCTTGCCAAATGTTATGTTTGGCTCGTGATGTTTTTTATGAGGTTTGTGCAGCGCTTCGTAGAAAGTAGTCATAATGAGTCTGTATTCCTCACAAGAACATTTTATATTTTCTTTCTGTAAAAGAATGGTTGTGAATCTAGCTGCAGAATTCAAAGGGCCATTGTTGGGATTATCTTTGTTGCAGGGTCCTGAAGATTCATCAGTTGAGTAGGTTTATGTTCCTATGGCAACATTTTCTACATCAGGTAGGTTTACTTTTGACGGATAGACTCCCTGTTTATTCTCTGGAATGTGTGTACTGGACTTTTTGGTTTGACTTTTAGTTCTGATATTATTCCTAAAAATAGCGCACGGGTTCAAAAGTCCCCCGATTACTTTGGATAAATGTTTTTACAGAAGGGTTCAGAAAACTCTAGGAGATCATTTTACGACCTCGAAACGCAGCAGCCATGCACTCCTTGGCATGATTACCACATTGAGTTGTGGGTTGTTGTTCGGAGTTTTTCTCCTGCGAAATGGTTTGTCAAAAGACAGAGACGCGATTGGAATTCAAAAAGAAAGACGTTGCAAAAACACATTGGAAAAAGAAGCCATTCAACGAAACGAAACATTATTATATTAGAATGTTATGTCTAAATAATTTTTTTTATTTTTAAATGTTACTGACACTGCTATTGTTAATCAGATTAGTTGTTAATTTAAAAAAAAGGTTATCAGTGCCACCACTAATACTTTTAAAGAAATTAATTGACAAAAAAATTGAGAAAAATTTAACATTCGGTTAATATAGTTTATCAATACTGTTAAAAAAATCTAATAATAATAGTAGTAGTAGTAGTAGTAATAATAATAATAATAATAATAACGTTTTACTTCTTTTTAGATAATAATATGTGAAACATTTATGGACTTTGTAAAAGTAAATAATATTTTACTTATCGAATAATTTAGGGAAAGCCGTGATATTATTTACCTGAATATATATTAAAATATTGCAGGATTACTCATAACTTATTTTTTTATTATATAGTCGTCCACATACAAGTCTGTTTTGCTATATCACAGCTCATCAGTGTGACTAGACACATCCACTTGCTTTTGGCTGGGATCGAAATATATATATATATATATATATATATATATATTACGTTCTCACACATCGATTGAGCACTATTGAGGAATGGTATACATTGAAAAAACAGTAGCTACTCACTCATCTATGCATCGTTCAGTTAGTAATGAATTTGAACACTCTCGGCTGCTGGCGTGTGTTTACATTTTATATAACACGCTAAAATCCGCCTTCCTCTACCGAGTGCCCATAGCTTAGAGGTAGAATCGCCGACTGATGTCAAATCGGTCGGGTTTCAATACTAGCTAGAAACAATCGGATGTCGAACCGTAGTGATGATCTGTAATAAAGCGAAAGAGATCTGTCTGCGGATGACTGTAGATATACCAACTTTATTCATTCGTTCATAAATTTTTTCTTCCGTCTGTATATTTAGTTATTTATTCATTGAACTCTTTAAAAATGCTTAGCATTATCTTCAACTAATATCGTAGTTTTTCTTTCTTTATTATTATTATTATTATTTGGGGTGGTATACAAATATAGTTGCACAAATATTAATGCATAACATGTCAATGTTTTTAAAACTGCTTCACAATAGAACATTTCGGTTGTTTACGTGTAAAATATTCATTAAACGCCTAATTATATTTGTAAATAGATTTTAAAATAATTATTCGAAAATAGTTTTTCAAAATCATTTTTTTATAATTTCTCCCCAATACGGCGATAATACCAGTAACAGGGAAAGTTTTAGAGGGAATAAAATAAAGTGAAAAGCTTTAGTGTGGATAAAGGACAATAAAATGACAAGTTTCAGGAAGACTGAATATTGCGACTGACGTTGAATTTGTTTTTTTCACGATTTTCGGTCGCAGGAAAGTGAAAAACCGGGAAGGAAATCTATAGGTAAGAAGTGCGAGAAAAGAAATTATTAGAATAGAAATCCGGTTACATCTAGTTAATCAAATAGCAAAACGATGAAACATTAATTGTCAATATAATAGCACGCTTACATTTATGTGGTTGGGGTATTAGTGTGGGGAACTTCTTACAGATAGACTCGTCCACAATTTTATAATATGGCTACCAACTTTGAGTGAATATAGTCACTGAGGAGTAGACATGCCTCTGCTACTATTGACACTCTCAGTTCTCTGCTTTCGGGTGGAGAGCGTTCTCTGCCTTCGGGCAGAGAGAACTAACCCAGTCGTGGTTCCGCCGAAGGGTAGAATCACGACTGGGGAAAGATAGACAAATATTTTTGGTCGGGCTATATGGCCCGGAAGACACACATTAAAAAGACCTTGTGTCACATTTTGCCTTAAGTGGGGAGGTGACTAAATACTGTCACTGAGGAGTAGCCACAGAGTGAATGAATGAATGAGTTAGGTCGCCTGTGAGAGAAAGTACTCTCCAGCCCACGTTTACCTTTGTACTATGTTTCCCGAGAATATACTGTTCAACCTTTTACCCGAGCCCGTGTTATGTCCCTATGTCCCTTCGGTCATAACAGGCATCAAATAAAAAAATTCATTAGAGCATTTGAAATGAAAACATTTTCAGAAAAGACAGAGGGAAGTCACATCACGGAGGTTGGATTTGTGATTGAAGCCGAGATACCAGATCAAGACCGATTACATTAGAGATTTTCTCGAGAATTTCGTGATATACGGCAGCAAAACCAGACCAGATATACCAGTAACATTCAATGCACTGTCGAATGGTAGATTTATAAAATGTCTAAGATTGTTTATGACGGGTGTTTTATGATATATTTTAAGCAGTTTCGTCAGTCCTACGAGAATTAAGTTGGTAATTAGTGTATGTCTGGGAATTTAAAATTATTTAATGTTTTCAAAAAGGTTACATTATACATTATTAGAGCTAAAATGACAAGAAGATTATCAAAAAGAAAAATTAAATTTAAACATTTTTCTATTTTCTTGTCTATTTTCCATGGCGTTGTTTCCATCAACACCAGTTTATTTTATAAAAATTGATTTCTTGTTATTTGTTTTTATGTATTTTTATATTTTACATAATATTGGCTTTTCGTATCCAATACCTTCTCAGTAATTCTTGTATCGCATGTTGTCTTTTTCAATTTAGCAATTTTTCTGAAATTCTAAGACGAGTAGTTCTGAATACTATATATTGATTTTGTTCTGCTTTATTGTCTTTTTTCACAATGGTTTATTCACTATATTGTTTGTCAGATGGGCACGGATCCGACGCAAGAGAGAAACGCAATAAAAGATTATGTAGCGTCACAAACATTGCGATAACAAAAACAAAACAAAACAATACATAAAAACTGGTTCGAAATATTTGTCATTTTGTCTCAGTAAAGTATATAAAATGATGTGCATGGTGGTGCAGTGGACATCGATTCGGAACGACAAATCGGGGAGGCGGGTTCGAATTTCAGTTGAATGCAAGTAGCATTCACTTACGCACAAATACCCTTGGGAAAAGTATTAATCCGCCCCTTCCCTCTAGGTATGGGTTAAATAACAGAAGAGATTGGGTTCCATATCCTTGTTTGGCAACCAGTTTACCACAAAAAGTAATGGCGGGATAATCTTTCGAGACATGATCGCCCAAGCGTGTATCACGTATGGCACTTAACTTATTCGTATATAGGGAGTACCAGTGAGCTAAGTTCATCGAAACAGAAGCCGTGAAAGTATTTGTAGAAGAGATACAGTGAAGCCACACTGCGTCGGTGAGAAAGCGACAGTATCCCAGCTGCCAAGTCGGGATCGATCACATTACAGATTCTCTGTTGGATACGGTCGAGGACAACATAGTGGATAGCAGGAGCTCCGGAACAGATATGGCAGCAATACTCAATGCATGGGCAGATGGTAGACATGTATATATGCAGGATTGTTTGGGACGGGAAAAACTTATGGCCCTACACAGAGAATCGACTTTCTTGGCAGCGGATTTAGCTATGGATTCTATATAGTTATTCCACTTGAG
Source organism: Ascarosepion bandense (assembly GCA_037127315.1). Taxonomy (NCBI): domain Eukaryota; kingdom Metazoa; phylum Mollusca; class Cephalopoda; order Sepiida; family Sepiidae; genus Ascarosepion; species Ascarosepion bandense. Next base: position 11,649,943 of record JBBBDQ010000851.1, read on the forward strand.
GTCTGGTATGAGAGTTAACCCGAGGAGGCGTAGTGTTTCGCTTTCAGGGAGAGAATCATGATCCATGTTAATGGTCGGTAGGAACGATTGTCTGTGGTGATTATTAGATAGCAGATACGTTTTGGAAGCATTAACATTTACGAGTCATTTCTTACTCCAGCCCACCACGGAATGGAGGTACTTTTCAAGCTCGGCAGGGAGGTTTGCTTTTTCAGCCTAGGTAGATTTTTGCTGAGCAGCGTTTTAACCGAAGATGGAAATTGCGACACCGAAATCTGAAGTATGCATTGGACAAGCAAAAAAAGCATTCCAAAAACAAAGCAAGGCGCTACAAAACGGAAACATTTCGTTAGAAATAAATAAAAGAATGGTTGGATTTCTAAGTAATATCCATCCTCTTTTATGGCAGTGAATGCACGACAACCTCCCTATGGACGAGAAGAATACAGGAAGGATCAGAAATATGGTTCTGCAGAAGAATACTGAGAATTCTACGGACGGATCGTGTAAGCAACCAGGAAGACTTAAAGAAAAATTCAACAAAAAGAACACTTATAAAAAGAATCAAGAAACGACAGCTGAAATTCCTTGGTCACATAACGAGGAAGAGAAGCTTGGAAAATTTAACCCTTTAGTGGACATTTTGAGTGCAATAGAGATAGGAGAAGGCAGCGTACTATCTACCTGATGAACTTGTATGAATATACGAGGAAGTGGTGCCTTAAGGAATGAAGACGAACTACGAAAAGAAAGTTATGAAGTGCCATGATCGCCTATATCCTGAATGAACGCGACGCATAGAAGGAGAAATTGAAGAATTTTATACTGAGTAATCAATTCCTGACGTCATTAGTAAATACAAATACTAGGGAAATACTTATAAGATACGTTAACTTGGATTTCAGATATAAGGGAGAAACAGGGGGCGATATGGTCAAAGGTAATGAGATTTTTAAAGAAGGCAGAAATTATATAAATATCATTAATATTTTGTTTTCCAAAACACAGCAGAAACATATCACTTCAAAGTTACAACACTTCCTCAAAACAAGGGCAGATCAGAGAAATATATATTTACTTTTATTTATATATGTACACCCATTCACACATGTACAGATTGATTTCGAAAAAACTGAGAATCTTACAAATGGAAACACAACTTGATGAATATTAGGCACATGATCTCATATATATATATATATATATATATATATATATATATATGTTTCATTACAGACGATTAACAAGGTACTGCTATTAAGCTTTTTTGACTGAATATGTATCGTTTTAGCTATATTCGTCAAATTATTACATACTTATCAAGAAGACTCATATTACATCTCTCAGACCATAACTCATTTAGGACATTTTAATTAAACACGGAAACCTGCAAAAGTCTGTCTGCAACATACTCGTAGTAAATACGATTACAATAAACTCATCTAAACAAACGCTAAAAATACTGGAAGTATATGTAATAAAAAAAGAAACATTCATCACACAGTAATATCAACGTTGAACACAGCCACAACGTGCTATCCATGTTAGGAAAATAAAAAAATATTTCCATCTCTATGGACATATATACGAAAATCTACATAAAACATCAGAAAATCATCTTTGATAATGATTAATAGAATTGTCAAGTCTAATGCAGGCATCTCCCTGGTATATGGGAGTTGCAGGTTTGAATCCTGCCGGAAGATAGATATTTTCCTAGCAAGAATTTTCGAATATTTCAGGCTAGTGGACATTAAAAATGTACAACTTAATTAAGAATAAAAAAAAAAGACTATCCACTCAAGTACTAGTATCTATTAAAATTAATGTTTAAATGTCAGTAAATATCAATCTTGTAATAATGTTTTCGACTGCATTTGTTTGCATTAGGATATGAACCAGGGCAGAAATAAATGTTCTAAAGAAATCAGGAAAATGTGTATTTATATGGCTTAATTGAAACCTTGTTTGCTATGAAATCTTCTTTGGTCGAGTGGTAAGACACGCTCGTTCTCATGACAGTATCTCCCCAAATTCGAATCCTGCCGGAAGATATATATTCTCTCTCTCTCTCTCTCTATCTCTCTCTCTCTCTCTATATATATATATATATATATATATGGGTGAGTGCGGATGTACGGACGGTGTAATGGATTGCTGCTCTGAATGAGAAATCGGAGAGATGAGTTCGCATTCCAGTCGAGTTTGCTAAATTCACTTACGTGCAAATACGCACACATTGCTACTCCTGGTATCTTGCCTCAGTTGATGCATTTCGGTTTTGTGTAAGCGATACCCGATTATAAACTCAGCACGAACATTGCATCTTAGTAACAGTTTTATACGTCGACAACCATCACTCTATTCCGATTCCTTGCTTGCATGACACCCAAAAGCATAAATTGTGACTTGGATCACAAGTAAGATGTAGCCTCAAAAGAGACACAATGTATTGTATAGTGATTGCGTAATGTGAACACAATGTTGGAAATATGAAAATGATAATAGAAACTGGTTTTAAGAATGTTGAGAAAAATTAAATTAACCAATTGGTTGTATATTACTTTTTAATGCTCTCAGTAATATTTCTTTAAAATCAGATTAATTTAACTTTCAATTTTCTAATTTTACTAAAATAAAGTGTCAGAAATATTTTTAAAATTGATGAATGTTTGTTTGCTTACAATTTTTTTAAAATTAAGAAAATGGCTGCTTTTATGAAAATTTCAAATCAAAATTAAATGTGATTTTCCCATCTATGTAATTTCTATCTGAAATACACCAGTATTTTTTACTTAATGGAAATAATAAATTTAATCATTTTTTTTTTTTTTTTTTTTTTTTTTTTTTAATCATCTCACCCCAGGCAAGGCATTCCACTGCCACTATTGCGCATGGGGCTACATAGGGGAAGGTAAAGAGAAGGAGTGGATAGACATAGGGAATGTCAGGAGAAAGGTGATAGATGAGTAAGGATAGCGAGGATGAGTGTCGGGCAGATGGGAAGAGTGTTTGATAGAATGGGAGCAGGTTAGTGTGTTAGGAGGTGTCTATTGACCTTACATTTAAACTCCTGGAGATTGTAGCCGTCGGGGAAGCAATCTTTTGGAAGAGAATTCCACAGTCGGGAAGTGCGAGGAAAGAAACTGTTGGAGTAGAAGTTACGGCTGCATTTTATCGATTTCACTGTAAAAGGGTGGGATCTAGTTGCTAATCTAGTATCTCGTGCAAATTCGTATTTAGGGGGCACCAGTGATCTAAGTTCATCGGAGCAGAAGCCGTGAAAGTATTTATAGAAGAGACACAGCGAAGCCACGTCTCGCCGGTGGGAGAGAGACTGAAGGCGGTCTGCCAAGTCGGTATCTATCACATTACAGACCCTCCTCTGAACCTTATCGAGAAGCCCGAGGAGAACAGCAGGGGCACCCGACCAGATATGGCAGCAGTATTCAATGCACGGGCGGATGGTAGATTTGTAAATGTGAAGGATAGATTTAGACGGAAAAAACTTCCGGGCCCTACACAGAGAACCGACTTTCATAGCAGCGGATTTAGCAATGGATTCGATATAGTCATTCCATTTGAGGTCCGCTGAAAGTGTGAGACCAAGGAGGCGTAGTGTTTTACTCTCTGGGAGGCAAGCCTGGTCCATGCTAATGGGAGGTAGGTGAGATTGTCGATGATGGTTAATTGACAGTAGCTTCGTTTTAGAAGCATTAAAATTTACTAGCCATTTCTTACCCCAGTCCAATATGGATTGGAGGTCTTTTTCAATCTCGGCTGCAAGTTTAGCTTTGACGCCTACACCAGATTTTTGTTGGAGGCGAGAGTAAACTGTGGTGTCATCGGCGTACAAACCTATTTGGGTTCTTATGGAATCAGGGAGATCATTAATATATATCAGGAAGAGTGTAGGACCTAAGATGGAGCCTTGGGGGACACCTGCGTTTGTATGGTAGTTCTGAGAGGCATGTCCGTTTAATACCACTTTCATTGTGCGGTTAGAGAGGAATGACTGGATTAGTTCAAACAAATGTCCAGTTATACCATAGCTCCGCAGTTTACATAGAAGACCAGCATGCCAAACTCTGTCGAACGCCTTAGATATATCCAATGCAACGGTTCGAGCTTCGCCATTCCTGTCGAGTGCCTGGTATATGTACTCGGTGATGGTCGTTAGCATATCAGCAGTAGACCTGGTGAATCGGAAACCATATTGCTTGTCCGAGAGGAGCCTGTGTGCTGTGAGATGCTGAACCACCTCGGCGTTGATAATGGCTTCGAACACTTTGCCAAAGATCGGAAGAAGGCTGATAGGGCGGTAATTTGCAGGATCAGAGGGTTCTCCAGTGTTTTTAAATATAGGAACTACAGAGGAAGATTTCCAACAGGCAGGAAAGCAGGAAGCAGATAGGCAGAGGTTGTAAAGCTTAGAAAGTATAGAGGAGAGTTCAGGGGCACATTTCTTTAAGACTATGGTTGGGATTCCGTCACCACCGCTCGCTTTGTGAGGGTCAAGTTTTAAGATAATCTTAGAGACAAGCGAAGGTGTAATGTGGACATCATTCAGTTGTGCCTCGGTTCTAGGTGAGAATTCGGGTGTAAAAACTCCAGACGAGTCCAGACTCGAATTGTTCGAGAATCTGCGGGCAAAACATTCAGCCTTATCTGCTGGGGAGGTGAGGACCTCAAATTTGTTGATTAGCGGGGGTATTGTGGACTTGCTCTTGTTAAGTACTCTTTTACAGAGTCGCCAGTAGTCTTTAGAGCCGAATTTAGAACATGCTATGCGTTGCTTCATTCTGGCAGCAAACAACATCTTAGCTTCGTTAAGTACCCTTTTACACTTATTACGAGCTGAAGTGAAAAGGCGCCTGTTTTGTTCCGACGCATAGTTACGATAAAGTCGGAAGAAATGATTCCGGTGGGCAATGGCAGCCGAACAAGCGGGTGAGAACCATGGAGACGAATGAGATTTAAGCTGGAATTTCCTAGCAGGGATGAAGGCATCAATGCCAGCCTTAACCCAGGAGGAGACCTCGGATGCACATTCTTCGATGGGAAGACTAAAGACGTTGTTCCAAGGGATGTCACAGAGGAAGTCTCGGAACGAATCCCAGTCTGCTCTTTGATAGCAGTATGATATTCTACTTATCTGTGTTTCATGGGTCGGGCGGGAGTGGAGTGAAATATTGACGGACACTACAGTGTGGTCAGAGTTTCCAAGTGGGCAGAGTTGTCTGGTAGTGCAAGAGTCTGGGATGGAAGTGAAGCAGAGGTCTAGAAGTGAGTTCCTTCCGTTAGGGTTGTCGGAGAAACGCGTGGGGAAGTCCACTACTTGCGTAAGGGATTGGGTGATTGAAAAGTTCATGGTGTGGACACCAGCAGGGTCAGTGACAGCGTTCTTCAGCCACTTGGTGTGGTGGGCGTTAAAGTCACCAAACACGAATACATGGGCAGAGGGATGGGTAGAAATGGCTTTGTCAATATTGTCAGAAATGATGTCAAGTAACGAACAGTCAGGGGAGGAAGGAGAGCGGTACAGAAAGAAGAGATAGCTAATCGAGCTGAGAAGTGAGAGGCGGAAGCACATGAAAGAATGATCTGGGGATTCAAAAGATGACACCCTAGCTAAGGGAAGGTGTTCGCTGACATAGACACCAAGCCCATGCATATGAACATTGGAGTCCTTCCTGAAGAGGGGAAGGTAGCCAGGAACGCAGAACTCAGATGAGGGGATAGAAGGGTTAAGATTAGTTTCACATAGGGCTAATATATCAGGTGAGTTATTATGGAGGAAAGAATCTACGCTGGAGAAGTTGGTGCGGATGCCGCGTATGTTAGTGAAAGAGATGCAGACAGGTTTGGGCGTTTTCAAATGAGCTGGTTTAGTTTTGTTATTATGTTTGCTTTTTTCCATAGTAATTCAGTTAAGGAGTGGTCTTAGAATAGAATCAGTCGGTCAATCATTTGCAACTTGTGAAGGATGGAGACTGGCGCGGCCTACAACATAATGTGGCCTCGGGGTTGCCCACCGAACGTTCATGCAGGGACGCCCGTCCATGCGCGATATGGCACTACAAGAACCCCGGTATTATTCAACTGTTGATCAGAGCAGCCTCTCAAGACGCTACGCAAGAGTTCGGGCTCCTAACTACCAGTCGGAAGCAGCAACCAGGAAACTGCCAACCCGGTACCCTCAGAATGTAAAGACGTTGCCACCATACTCCGTAACTGCAAAGAGCTTCCAGCTGAACTAACACCAAGACCAGAGAAAGGGGATGAACCGGGAACCCCTTCCTAAACAAGAAACAAGGTGATCACCTCTAAACTCATTCAAAAGAAGGGGGTGGAGTGTGAGACCGGGCGATAGTAGAAACTATCTACTCCAATTAAAAAAAAAAAAAAAAAAAAAAAGGAAAAAGTGACTGAGGCTTACAAAGTTTTAACTTAGTAAAAGTCGAAAATACCCTTGAATATCAAAATTATTTACACAAATTAAGTGACGAAAAAAAAAAACAAAAACGGCCAAAAGACGAAAAAAATAAATAAATAAATAAAATAATTTCCAAGAAATTTCACAAAAACAGACTGAAAAATGGACTGAATCCCAGTTGACTTACCACAAGCAGCTAACACTGTAAAGTTGATTTAATTCAATTTCTGAAGACAAAAATAGAAATTAAACCGTTTTTTACAGAATATAGTCGAGTTATGTTGTTTGCGTTCGCTTGCCAAACCGTTAAGAATTCAATCTCTCGAAGACAGAAATTTAAATCTTCTACAAGACAAAACTAATGGAAATAATTGAACCGTGATGCTATTTATCATTAGTCGAAAATACCCTTGAATAGCAAAATTATTTACACAAATTAAGTGACGAAAAAAAAAAACAAAAACGGCCAAAAGACGAAAAAAATAAATAAATAAATAAAATAATTTCCAAGAAATTTCACAAAAACAGACTGAAAAATGGACTGAATCCCAGTTGACTTACCACAAGCAGCTAACACTGTAAAGTTGATTTAATTCAATTTCTGAAGACAAAAATAGAAATTAAACCGTTTTTTACAGAATATAGTCGAGTTATGTTGTTTGCGTTCGCTTGCCAAACCGTTAAGAATTCAATCTCTCGAAGACAGAAATTTAAATCTTCTACAAGACAAAACTAATGGAAATAATTGAACCGTGATGCTATTTATCATTAGTCGAAAATACCCTTGAATAGCAAAATTAAGCTTTTAATGATATCTCAAATGAAATCTATAAGAATTTTTCTATTTTAAAAATTTCATTTTGAACTTAGGTATCGAATATTCATGCCGAAATAGTGAAGTTGCCTAGTTCAATTCCATTTTATCAATTCAAGTCGCGCGCCGTTTTCTACGCTAAAATTAATGTTGGATATTTTGTTTAGTGTGAAATCAAGAAAAATGCAGTTGCTCGTATAAAAATACAAATTCAACAACAGTTCAGCAATTGAGAACAAAAACATTATGAAACTGTCGATTTCATTTTTGCAATTATGGCAAACTTTTGTAATAGCTTTAATTTTGCTGAACATATGTCTACATACAGCTTGAAATGGGGACTCCGACGTGGTGTAATACATTACTGATTCTGCATTAGATTTGTCGATTCAAGGTTTTTTCGATTCATGTATCCTCTCCATTTTATTAACCGTTTCCATATAAGGTAAAATTCGGCATTCGTTGAATGAACATTTAAGTTGGTTGAAATTTATAAAGTTTTCCTGTTAAAACAATTTCTCATGAAAAAAATCTCTTTACTCAACTATATTTCCAGTATTTATTGCGATGGTGGGGGGGAATTTTTTTCTTAACTTTTTGTTTGAAGTCGTGTGGATAGTCACAAGTCGATAATTATTTCCTCTTCGAGTAACGTGCTATGTCTATTCGTTGTTGCTGCTGTTGATAGTCATGTAGCCCTTTTTATATTTACGCATCCACTACTGTTTGGCCTAAATTATTATTTTGATCTCATCCCTTGTTCCCTGTTTAGGATGTGGTTTCCGGCTTTCTCTTTTCCAATCTTTTTCACTTTTCTTTTTCTTATTTTTTATCTTTATTTTTTTTTCAATTGGAGTAGATAGACTAAACTATCGCCCGGTTCACACTCCACCCACGTCTATTGTACTGGTGTAGAGGCTCATCCCTTGTTCCCTGTTTAGGATGTGGTTTCCGGCTTTCTCTTTTCCAATCTTTTCACTTTTCTTTTTCTTATTTTTTATCTTTATTTTTTTTTCAATTAGAGTAGATAGACTAAACTATCGCCCGATTCACACTCCACACAAGTCTATTGTACAGGTGTAGAGGCTCATCACTTGTTCCCTGTTTAGGATGTGGTTTCCGGCTTTCTCTTTTCCAATCTTTTCACTTTTCTTTTTCTTATTTTTTTTTCAATTGGAGTAGATAGACTAAACTATCGCCTGATTCACACTCCACTCACGTCTATTGTACAGGTGTAGAGGCTCATCCCTTGTTCCCTGATTAGGATGTGGTTTCCGGCTTTCTCGTTTCCAAATCTTTTCACTCTTGCGTAGCTCCCTGCACGTCAGTGGCGTTACCGCCTTGCTCGGGGTGATATGATTTAAAAAAAAAACAAAAAAAAAAACAAGAAAATGTTTGAAAAAAATACCAGCTCGGACTGTTGTCCTCATCTTTTTGTCATGTTTACGAGGCTTAGGGGTTAACGACTCCGACTGCCACCAAAATCTGTCGAGTTTCGAGCCCGGCTATAAGCAAGTGGATGTTGATATGCTTCAAACGTTATAGATGATGTACAAACTGAGATAGATAGATAGATAGATAGATAGATAGATAGATAGATAGGTGCGTATTAGTATGAATTTGTAGTTACCCTATGAGCCGATGTTGATAATGGATTTGGGCTCCGTTCTGGATTTCGAAGTACTACTTGATTCCGTTGACTTTCGACAAAACAAATTAACGGCAAGATGAATGACAAAAGAAAGGAAAAAAAAACAAATCTGCAAATATAGCCACGAAGACAAACCCTATGTGGTAAGTACAAACACGTTGAGACAAAAAAAATGGCGTGTGAAAGTAGAAAAAGCAGAATGATTTTTTGCCATTTGCTTCCGTGGCATCTGAACATATATCTAAACTTATTTATAAATGGAACTTTGTCTGTGTGCGTGTGTCTCTGTGTGTGTGTGTGTGTGTGTGTGTCCGTTACCTATAGACTCCGAAACGGCTGAACCGATTTTTTTATATTTACACAGTTATACTATAAGCGTCTGCGAGTGTTTTAACTAGATTTTTTGTCGAGGTACCCCCGATAAATATCGAAAATCGATAATCGAAAAAAATCGGGTTATAGAAGGAGTGGTCCGATTTTAATCAAATTAGATACACTCATAGACAAAGACATAAGAAACGATATTCAGAAATTTCAAAGTTGCAGTTCTTACAATAGTGCAGACAATCGATAATATATATATATATATATATAAAAGGCAAGATGTTTGTGTGTGTGTGTGTGTGTGTGTGTGAGTGTGTGTTTATCTGCCATTATGTCTGTATTTTTTTTCAGCCCTTTTGTTTTAGTTTTTGCTTCGGGTTTGGCTCTAATTAGGTATAATTGTAGTTCTTAGTCTCAGCCAAGATACCATTTACTCAAAGGACTTATTTAGCCTTCAAAATTCAGTTTACGACGAAAAAAACTTATTTGATATCGATACCAGGAAATCAAAATTTGACTTACATCGATTCATTTTTCTTTCAGTCTGCGGTTTCGCTTTAACTGGAAACAACTATTGCTTTTTAATCTTTCGTTCCAACGTCCAAGGAGTCTGAGCTCCAGGACCATGGATTAGTTTTAAAGCTTTCATTACACTCGAGCAACGCCGGGCTATATTGCTAGTTTCTAAATAAATGAAAACTTTTTCAGTTGGAATTTTGTAATGACAGGCGAGATAGACGGCGAGATGAGAGTTTGTTTTAGTCTGACTATTAATTTGCTAATTATGGCTAAATGAGAATCACAAATGAAAAGATAGAATGAGTAAAAAATTGCATTCGTATAAAAATCATTAGCCGTACACTCACTCATCTTTTCTCACGTTCTCTCGCAATCACTCAAAGTTCTCTTTCATTTTCTCTCTTTCTCTTTCATTTATTAAGGGCTTCTGTACCTCGATGTAGTGTAACATTAGCAATCTTGTCTCGCTAGAATCATTACAGTTGAGTAGTGAGTTGGATCATCACTGGGTGTCCCGATACATTCGGCCTTGTGCCACATTTAAGCTGCGCTTCGAAAATCACCATTCATTCTGAGTTCTTTGTATTTTCCCCTCCTCTCCGCCACTCACTTTCTATTCTCTTTCTTCTTCAGTATCCTCCTCTCTCACTCACTCTCGGTTCTTTCTTTCTCTCTCTCTCTCTCTTTCTCTCTTTATCTCATTCATCCAGTTCTCTTTCTTTTTCTCTTTTTCTGACTCACAGTTCTCTTTATTTTCTCTCTCGCTATCTCTCTCTCACTCTAAGTTTTATTTCGTTTTTTCTCTCTCTCTCTCTTTCCCTTTTTCACTCTCAGTCATTTGTCTTTTCTCTCTCTATTTTTCTCTCTTTTCTGTCACTCACTCCCAAATATCTTTCTTTTCCTCTCTTTCTCTCTCATTCATTTTCGGTTATATTTTTATCTCCTGTTCTAACTCACCTACTAAATCCCTCCTCTCTCTCTCTCTCTCTCTCTATCGTTATGTAGAAATGGCAATGGTAAAAATTTAGCCATTTCTACACAGCAAATATTCGTGGTTTATTGAATGAAGGGTTGCTGCTCATTGAAATTTACATTTTTTCATTAAACAGTTTTTCAATAGATTAGATTTTTTAATGTAATTTTCATTGTTATCGTTATTTTCTCGTACTGATGACAGTTTCCAAGCTCGCCTTTTGTTTAAAGTTGCCTTTTGTTTAGTGTAGCCTTTTGTCTAAACTGTAAAAGGTGGACATCTTGATAACATCATTATTTTCTCTTCTTGGTAAGTCTGATCGATTAATTATGTAATGTAAATAGGTCATTCCTTAGCTCCACTTAACTGTTGATTGTTAGTCATTTTTTAGATCAGCTTCTGAATTGACCAGATCGAATCGATCTCCCTTTACTTTTCATTTGGTCAAAACTGTTTTAATTCTAATAATTGTCTGTAAACCTAGATGTATTATAAATATATAAAAACATTAGGTGCTTTTCTAAATCTTATCTCTCTCTCTCTCTCTCTCTCTCTCTCTCTCTCTCTCTCTCTCTCTCTCTTTATATATATATATATATATATATATATATATATATAGTGGATATCCATATTTGAATAAGAGGCTTTTAAAAAAATATTTTCGTTTACAGATCCTAATATACGTAAAATCTAATTAACGTAAAAGATGCGACAGGTTTTGAACTTGCGGGCCCCTTTTCAGGAGAAAGCGTCGTTAAGCCCCATGTACTTTACACTAAATCGGTGTAAAAGGGTGAAACCGATCATCTCAGTTCTGACATTCGTTTGATTCTAGCCAGGATTAACACCCGATCGAATTGACATCAGTTGATGATTCTACCTCTGAGCTATGGGTACTCGGTAGCGAGTTACATACAATGTAAACACATGCTGGTAGCCGAGATTGTTGAAATTCATTACTGAATGAAAGATGTGTAAATGCGTGAGTAGCTACTGTATTTTTTTTTTTAGTCTACCATTTCTCCATAGTGCTCAGTCGGTGTGCAAGAGCGTAAATATTCATCCGCAGACAAACCTGATTCGTCATATCACAGCTCATCAGTAAACTTCGACATAACCAGTTTATAACCAGGATTGACACTTGACCGAGTTGACATCAGTCGGCGATTCTACCTCTGAGCTATGGACGCTCGATGGAGGAAGGCAAAATTTAGCGTGTTATATGCAATGTAAACAATGTTTAAATTAATTACCGATTGAACAAATGAAGGAATTATATATATATATATATATATATATATATATATATATATATATAGACTGGTTGCCTAATCATGGCTATAAAACCCAATCTACCCTATTATTTAACCCATAACTAGAGGGCAGAGATGCATTAATACCGTTCCCAAGGGTCTTTGTGCATAAGTGAATGCAAGGAATTCAACTGGAATTCAAACTCGGCTCCCAATTTACCGTTCCGAGTCGATATCCACTGCACCACAAAAACATCCCTAATACGTAATACATAACCTTTCTAACATAGTTTCATTTGTTTGAATCTTAATAAGAATTATTCTTCATCAGTCCCTATAACTGGCGGTACATGATCGCAAAGAGCTGTATCAAATATCAAAAACTACATCACATAAATACTTCCAGCAAGTAGTAACAACAAAAAGCATAGCACATGTAACGAGAACAGAAAATAGTGATATCGTCAAAACTTTCCACGCAGCCAAAATAAAATAAAACATAGTTTGAAAGGAAACTCTCATCAGTAGTAGAAAGAGCGATAACAGTTAGTGGACTTGAGGAATGTATTTTTCGAAAAAAAAAACTGAAGTTTACTCTATGTTATCATTACCATATCAACAAAATAAACAAAAATATGGTCCATGTAACTATGATGGATCTAGCATGTGAGCAATGATGAGATTTTGGAAAGGATGGAAACGGAAATGAAATTAATACTGAGTGTCAGGAAAAAACAGCTAAAGTTCCTAGATTATTTTTTTTTAATCATTTCACCCCGAGCAAGGCGGAAATGCCACTGATGTGCAGGGGGCGACATAACTGTAAAAAGATTAATTAGAAAAGAGTGAGGAGTACAAACTAGTTAGAAAGGAGCAATAGAGAGCTGAGAATGCAGGTGCATATGACAGATACATAGGTGGAGAGAAAGGGAAGGTTATACGGGGGTGGGGAGAGAGCTAGAAAAGTGGTTAGTAGATGAGTATTGACTTTGCATTTAAATTTCTGGAACTTGTAGCCGTCAGGAAAGCAAGAATACGGGAGCGAGTTCCACAGGCGGGAAGTGCGAGAGAAGAAGCTGCAGGAGTAGAATTGTCGTCTGCATTTGGCTAACCTGACTGTGAATGGGTGGGATCTAGTTGCCAGGCTGGTTGCACAAGTAAACACCTGTTGAGGAGGCACCAGTGACTTAAGTTCGTCCGAGCAGAAGCCATGAAAGTATTTATAGAACAGACAAAGGGAGGCCACATTTCAACGATGGGGAAGTGGCTGCAGTCGAGCCGCCAGATCAGTACCTATCACATTACAGACTCTCCTTTGGAGCCTGTCAAGAACACTGAGAGAACGGCAGGGGCGCCTGACCATAAATGGCAGCAGTACTCCATGCACGGACGGATGGTTGACTTGTATATATGCAGGATGGATTCAGGCGGAATAAACATCCTGGATCGTCATAGTGACCCAATCTTCTTAGCAGTAGATTTTGCTATGGGTTCAATATAGTGGTTCCATTTGAGGTCTGAGGACAGGGTAAGTCCGAGGAGGCGTAGTGTATTTCTCTCCGGGAGAATCGCTTGGTCCATGCTTATGGGGGGCAGGATAGGTTGCCTGTAATGGTTGACAGACAACAGCTTGGTCTTAGACGCATTGAAGTTGACAAGTCACTTCTTGCCCCACTTCACCACAGAGTGTAGATCTCGTTTAAGGTCAGCAGCGAGATTATGACTGTCCGCCACGACAGGTTTCTTACTGATGCGGGAGTATACTGTAGTGTCATCTGCGTAGAACGAAGAGGCACGCCCATTCAAAACGACCTTCATTTTGCGGTTATTTAAGAAAGATTGGATTAGGTCAAGCAGGAGACCGGTAATACCGTAACCCCGTAGTTTGCATAGGAGGCCAGAGTGCCAAACCCTGTCGAAAGCCTTGGAGATGTCCAGAGTAACCGCGCGAGCCTCGTCAGACTCATCAAGGGCCTGTAGCATGTACTCCGTTACAGTTGTTAGCAGGTCGGCCGTGGACCTGGCAAAGCGGAATCCATATTGCCTGTCAGAGAAGAGTTTGTGGACAGTGAGATGATGAACTATTTCAGTTGAAATAAGAAAAGAGAGCTTGGAGAACCTGATACTAACAGGCCAGATAGAGGGTAAAAGTGACAAGGGAACGCAGTGGATAACATATTTGAAGAGCTTGAGTAGGTGAATGACAGAACGGGGGTTGCGTGGTGTTAAAAAGCAAGCTAAAAACCACCAGTCATAGGGAGACGTGGAAAGCCATGATCGCCTACGTCCTGAAACGACAAGGCACATACAAGAAAAACTAGGATGGAAAATATTGATATAATGATGTTAACTTCCCACATTTGTAAAAGCAAAAGTTTTGTTAACGGAACTCACTAGTAGAATGAGCAATAACAGTTAATGGACATGAGAAGTGTATTCTTGTATTGTCGTTCTCATCTTCGTTGATATATGTTTTTCGACGGGACGGTGGCGTAGTGGATATAGGTTTGGTTATATATGTTTACATTCATCTAGTGGTCCTGAGTTTAGTCGTGACGCATCAATTCTGAAGGAACCAAGAGTATCCCTGTGACAAAATATCACAATAATCAACAAAAACTCCATATCAGCAATTCAATGGACACCTGATGCTGACCAGTGTGTACTTGGTCCAGACGTTTAATCTATAATAAAATCTGAATCAATCAAGATGAGAAAAATAGTACAGAATAATAGAAGATATTGGCAATTACTCATCTAAAAAAAGAAACAATAAATTGAGATATAGTTGAATTCCTTGCATTCACTTACGAATAAATACCCTTGGGAAAGGTATTAATTTGTCTCTTCCCTCCAGTTATGGGTTAAATAATAGGACAGACTCGGTTCTGTAGCCTTGGTTGGCAATTAGTCTACCGCAGAAAGCAATGGCAAGCTGTTGCGGGATAATCTTCTGGCCAGTCAGTCATGTGTCTTTCGAGACATGATCGTCCAAAGTGGGTATCGCGTATGGCACTTAACTGACTGAATTTCCTGTAATAGTGTTTCAGGAAAATATATTAGAATTCCAGCTGACAATAACGGAGTTCTTTGATCAACGAAGGTACATGTATGGAAACTGCCTCTTTTGTCATTATCATTTACTTAATGCTACTTAATGTTAAAATCCAAACCTGCCAAACCGCGAATGGGGCTTATAGCGTTAAACGGTTATCTATCACAATATTTTGTTGGTTGGTTGGTTGTTTTGTTTTATGTCATATCAACCTCGGCGGGTCATTTATTGCCAACTAAATTTTATTTATTTATTGCTGGTAATAGCTTTTTGTTTCAGCAATTTATTGTTGTTTTATATATATATATATATAAGTTTTGTGTCTCGTAATACTTTTTTCTTTTCGAGTATCAAACTTCATGGGGGTTTGTTTTTAAGGGCAGTGTCCCCAAGTCCTACCCTGTTATTTAACCCATAACTGGAGAGAAGGGACGGGTTAATAGCTTTCCCAAGGGTACCAGTGCTTAAGTGAATACAGGGTATTCAACTGGAATTCGAACTCGGCTCACCGAGCTCTTTCCGAGCCGATATCCACTGCACCACAACGCACATCCGTTACTAAACGCTTACAGCACCTGGTATTCCCAAGCGGTCACCGATCTAAGTACTGACCAGGATCAACGTTGCTTAACTTCGGTGATCGAGCGAGAACCGGTGTATTCAACGTGATATGGCCGTAAGCCCCTATCACAATGGGATAGACCTTGCTCCATAGCTATATATGTAGTCAGTGCGATGGTGATACGGCATCGCTGGGCAGGGGGCTTCTTAGAATGAAGACAACTGTCAAGGTGAATGGTTTCTCCCAACGGAATCCACAGCAACGTGACTGTGCATCAATTGGTGAATTTTCACGTTGGAAGGCATCGGGCGTGGTTTGACCAAAACCTGGTCTACTTGACCCATGAGTGAATACCTCTCCGGCTTTCAA
Organism: Ascarosepion bandense; assembly: GCA_037127315.1. NCBI lineage: Eukaryota > Metazoa > Mollusca > Cephalopoda > Sepiida > Sepiidae > Ascarosepion > Ascarosepion bandense. Next base: position 11,665,899 of record JBBBDQ010000851.1, read on the forward strand.
TCTAGGTTCCAATAGATTCAAGTCATGCTTGTTAGATCAGCGAAGTTAAGCAGCGTCGAGCCCGATCACTATTTAAATGGGAGTATCAGAAATATTTGATTTTAAATAAAGCAGAGTTAATAAACATAAAAAAAACTAATTATTCAACGTAGACATGTTGAAGAAGCTGGTAAAGTAGTCAGCTGACCAACGACTATATAACTATACCTATTTATGGGACAGTTGATGATGATGATCACGACGATGATATCTTTGTGCAATAAGGTACAATGTTACAGTTGTGGAATAGTTATGAAATTCAACTCTACGTTCGCAATGGTATGCTAATTTTGACTAATATATTGCTCTGTGCTATGTGACACTACTTGAGTGTGATAAAAATCAATAATATCGTTTTCTTGAAGATGAACATAAAATCTAGGCTTAGCTAGCGCACGAGATATATTTGCATATTTCAAACAGGTGTCAGAAGTCGGTGCTAAAGTTCAGGGCTTGAAATATTGATTTTTATTACAGGCATTTCCTACCACGTGTCTAGCACATTAAAACCATCCTTCTCGTCCCATTTGAATTTGTGTCATATTAAAAAAAGAGTGTCAAATATCAAAGAACCTAACATTATCAGTGGTGAAATAGTAACTACTTTTATTCTTTCGCTTTTTACACACTTTCTCTTTGACTAACTGTAGTATCGTATGCAAATTAGTAGACAAGTATAAACAGAGAAGAACTGGAGTAGTCAGTGGGGGAGGAAAAGACCTGTTGTCACAAAAGACACGGAGAGCAGTGCTACGACTACTACTAAGGACACAGAAATGCAAAATATAGTCAGTTAGTCAGTTAAGTGCCATACGTGATACATGCTTGGGCGATCATGTCTCGAAAGAGACATGAATGACTGGGCAGAAGATTATCCCGCAGTAGGTTGTCCTGCTATTTAACCCATAACTGGAAGGAAGAGACGGATTAATACCTTTCCCAAGGGTATTTGCGCGTAAGTGAATACAATGAATTCAACTGGAATTCGAACTCGGCTCCCCGGCAAATCATAACATTTCCTTTAATCATTTCATTCTCGTCTCGCATTGTTAATTCAATTCTCGATCGTATTTTTTCTTTATTTGATGTTTCCTTCCTTTTCTTTGTTCCGTTTTCATGACCTCCATTTAAATCTATTGTTTGATTTATTTAATTGTCTCATTCATCATTTAACTTGCTCAATCTATTTCCTTCTACGCGTTCACACATTTAATTGTTACCTTCTTTATTCGATATTCGTTCATTTCTACTTTCCCAGACGGTTCGGTAATCTTTCGCCAGATTATCAAACACTTTCAGATTTTTTTTTCTATAAATTTCCATTGTTTTACTTTAAATTCTATAATTCTTCCTTCTATTCTTTTATGTTTATTTCGTCAATTGTTTATTTGATATTCTCACAATTTCGTCCATAAAATTCTACCGTTCTCAATTCTTATCTTATTCTTTATTTCAGTCAAATCTAATATTCTTTAATAGATTCTCTCATTGTTTTCCTTAAACTATATCGTTCTTCATTCGATTATCATTTTTATTTCCTTATACTCTTTCTGTATTAGAGTTTCATTATTTTTCACTCAGTTCTATCGTTCTTTATTCTATTCTCTTATTCATTTTTTAAAAATATAATCTGTTATTCTTTATGTTATTTTCTCGTTAATTCAATTAGATCAGTATTTATTTGATTTTCATATTTTCTTTAAAATCTCTCGTTCGTCAATATCGTCTTAAAATCTTTCTTTCATTCACACAAGTGTAAATCATTCGCATTCGTCCAGTTTTTCTATCAATTATTTTTCCTTCCTTCCTACATTCCTTTCTTTCTTTCTTTCTTTCATTTATTTCTTTTCCTTCTTTCCTTCTTTTCTTCCTTCCTTGTTTTTTTGTTTCTTCTCTTCTTTCTTTCTCTGAAAGTGTTTGATAATCTGGCGAAAGATTACCGAACCGTCTGGGGAAGTAGAAATGAACGAATATAGAATAAAGAACGTAACAATTGATTCGTCCAGTTTTTCTATCAATTATTTTTCCTTCCTCCCTACATTTCTTTCTTTCTTTCTTTCTTTCTTTCTTTCTTTCTTTCTTTCTTTCTTTCCTTCCTTCCTTGTTTTTTGTTTCTTCTATTCTTTCTTTTTTTTTTTTTTCACAATATGCTTTCCTTTATTGCTTTCTTTTTCAGCTCTACCTTTCCTCTGTTACATAATTATTTTGCTTCTCTCTTTGTTTCTTATTCCTTTTATCTTTTTCTTTACTCATTCCTATAAGTCACTCTGCTCATTTTCATTTATGTATATATTTTTAAGGTCTTCCTCTTCGTTCTTCTTCTCTCTCTCTCTCTCTCTTTCCTACACCTCTATTTCTTCTCTTTTCCTCTTCTCCACTCTCTTTATAATTATTTACCTCTTCTCATCAACCTAGTTTTATTGATTGAGGTAATGACCTCAAGTTTAACTAGTAATCTCGAACTCACAAACTAAAAAAAGACACCGCAAAGTGAATCAAAACAGCCAGTTGTTTGCGAAAAGTTTTCAAGGCGAACCGACTTCCGAAAAACCATGCAAGCCGCCCGCTGTCACCGTCGTCAGAATCAGCCGTCACAGTCATCATTAACAGCAGCAGCAGGAGTAGCAGCAGCATCCATGGCAAGTGTAATATCAACAAGCAGTCAAGATGCAACAACCTGAGAATTTTTCCAAGTGGAATAGAGATTCCCACATCTTTGAGAACCGTCAGACTAATTTGATCCATATGCTACGGAGGCCACCGCAGCTGGGCTCTTTCATCAATGCAGACCGGTATGCACGCTTCTCCGTACAACACATACATACTCGCACAGGCATAAACTCAACCAGATGGAAATAGATATACCATCATGCATAAGTGCATGCAAATGAACTCATGCCCTTATACACACACACATATAGATATATACTCACATACATAAACACAGCTATATATATATATATATATATATATATTACAATATATTGTACAATATGTTCAATTGCTATCCATGTAGAAATCCTTGACAAAATTCAATGGAGAATCTGCAATGTGATTAATCTCGACTGGGCAGCTCGGATCCATCACATTCTCACCGGAGCAGTGTGGCTTCTCTGTGTCTCTTCTACAAGTACTTTCACGGCTTCTGCTCTGATAAACTTAGCTCACTAATGCCCCCTATATACGAATTTACTCGAGTCACAAGATTAGCAATTACGTTCCACACTTTTACTGTGAAACCAATAAGATGTAAACGCATATTCTACTCCAGTAGCTTCTTTTCTCGCATTTCCCGCCTGTGGAATTCCCTTCCATTTACTTGCTTCCTATCTCATTATTTACATTCTCTCTCGCTCGTGCTCTCATTTCTGCAGTATTTTCATCCCTCTCTTACCTGCTTCCTGACATCCCCTTTATTCTGAAACTCCTTCTCATAACTTTCCTCCTATGTAAACCCCTGTACAACAGTGGCAGTATAATACCTTGCTTGGGGCGATACGATTATATATATATATGTACAAGGTATGGGGGTTACTTAAAGGGGTAGTTTATATTGATAGGAGAAAAAAACGATTGATTATAGAACATATATATATATATACGTGTGTGTGTGTGTGTGTGTGTGTGTGTGTGTGTGTGTGTGTGTAAATGAACGCGTGTCCGTGTGTTTATATTCATAGTTGAATATAGTCTCAAAGATTTAGACAACTCTCTTCCTCTGGCTATCGCTATATATCACACTGAATCACTCACTCACCCGTTCTATCTATCTTAATCCTTGTGCAAATTAATTTAAACAACTGCTATAGTATTTTTTTTTACCCTACGGTCACTGCAATTACAGGGTGTAATCTGTTTCTATTTTTACCTCAGATTGCAGTGGTGTACAGTAATAGGAATCTATTTTCGGGGTATATGACTAAATTAGCTGTGCCTTAAAACATAATGCTTCATTTGTAAATCTATCTATCTATATATATATATATATATATATATATATAATGTCCGAGTGAATACAGAACGAAGAAAAAAATTTACAATGTCCAAAACATTAATTTAAAACAGTGCTCGATATACAATATATAGAGCTGTGAATATATATTATAAATTATATCTTAGAACATGTACAGAATCTTTTTTATATATCCACTACAAATAGTACATTTGTTTCGACATCAAACTACAATGTCTCATCAGGCGCTGTGTTCAGGAATGGAAAGCCTCTTTTCTTATATTTGGTCAGTAGTGTGTGGGATGTTCGTTGGGGTTAGTGATAAGGGAATAAGTCTCGTGAATTGACCGTTAGAATTTTGAAGAAAGTGGTGTGGGTAGTGAATATGGTTGATTAATGAGTGTCTGTGAGTTTTCTAGACAAATTTAACATTAGCAGTTAGAATGTAAGTTTTTATTATCTTGCAACTAGACTATATCCTTTGGATTTCTTAGAGCAGCAGGTAAGGGGTGGGATGCTTTTGTTGTACAGAATATTTTTGTATTTAGCTTCATAGTTTTATTTTATTTTATTTTTAATTTTAGGACGAGTTCATGTACGGTTCGCCTCTTTATGCAAACTGGCTTTGACTCTCGCCGATCGGAAGCGTGTGCAAGACTTTTTACGGGGCCTAAACTTTATAAATTTTGTTTGTAATGTCTGAAAGCGTTCATTGAGGGTGGACCAGAGACTGATCATTTCTCGTTGGGTCGGCGTGGTGAGGGGTATGATGTTGAGAGACCCGAAACCCCCTAGTGATCCACGTAAAGATCCACTGAAGACATCCTCTAGCGCCTCCACTACGGCGCGTGTGTTTGAAATTTAAGCAGAGTTTTCATAATTAATCTAATTTTGTATATTTAATCTTAATTTTGGATTTATGAAATCGATTTTTTCTATTAAATTTTAAATTTAAATTAAATCACCGTTTGCGGTAAGATTTAATGTATGAGGTAAATTTTAATTGTTAAAAATTTAAGGTAATAGGTAAGTAGGTAATAGGTAAGTAGGTAATAGGTGCGTAATAAGTAGAATTTTATGTGGAAGGAAAGATTAAATGTTTGTATTTAAGGTAATAGGGGAATAGGTAATAGGTGTGTTTGTATTTAAGGTAATAGTTGAAGTTTAATGTGCGTATTAAGGACAGTTTTTATAATTAATTTAATTATGTATTTTAAACCTTACTTTAGAATTTAGTAAATCGATTTTTTCTATAGAATTTTTAATTTATTAAAACTTTTTTTAAAATTAGATCACAGTTTGTGGTGTATGTAGGTGTGTTGCTAGTACAGTGAAGGTGTATCATTTCTAGAGAGTCCTAGCTCTGGCTTTTGTAGTATTTTTTGCATTATTGTAAGGTTAGTTCTTTAATGTGCTTGCAGTTTACTGTGGTTTCATGCCTCTGGTTTAAAAGCTTGTTGCTATTCATATATTTAATGACTTCAATTTTTTCTTGAAGACAAAGGAAACATGGTTCCTTTATAGATTTAGCTGTTCTTGCTTGTTTAAGGATTTTCCATTTAACTTTAGGCGTTTTATTTTCGTCTTTTTTTTTTTTTAATCATTTCACCCCGAGCAAGGCAGAAACGCCACTGATGTGCAGGGGGTTACATAAATGTAAAAAGATTAATTAGAAAAGAGTGAAGAGTACAAGCTAGTTAGAAAGGAACAATAGAAAGCTGAGAAAGCAGGTGCAATGACAGATACATAGGCGGAGAGAAAGTGAAGGTTATACAGGGGAGGGGAGAGAGCTAGAGTCCAGTGACTTCCAAAAGTATTTGGAGACAGACGTCATGTTTTGTTTTTCTTAAATACGTTCATGGTATTTCCGATATATATTTTTTCATCTTTAGTATTCACCATGGATGAAATCGAACACATATATATCAGGGATTTCGTTAGACATTTATTGGTCAATGGGCATTGATTAGGGTTTCTACAGTTACAGAGGATGTTATTATGGGGCGGACTGGTATTAGTGTTGGCGTTAATTTTGTTGTGTGCTTTTAATATTTTGCTGTTATGTACTTTAATTATTTTTTCTAGATTATTGGAGCAGCTATAGTTTAGTTTTGTTGTATTTATATTGAAGATTTTGCTTAGAGGGTTATTTTTAGGAAAATGCTTATCTATTAGTTTGAGAAATTGATGTACCAGCTCAAAGTTAACTGATATATATATATATATATATATATATATATATATCACTTGAAGAAGGCTGAAGCGTATAACAGTCGAAACGTCATGAATAAGGCAACAAAGAGAGAGAGAGAGAAAAAGAAAGGGAGAATGAGAGAAAGATAGAGGAGAGATGCAAGTGGAAAAAGGTTTTGTGTGAAGGCATTTCCTCCTTTAGGGCATCACTGAACTGGGTTTATTTACGTTTATACGACTCGAATGCACACGAACGAGAGACGCTGGGATTTTTAAGTTTTAAATAAATATATCTATCTATATATTTTTACACAAATAAGAAAAATACATTGAAAGCACATCCAGTACCATAAGTATTTCATATTCAATGTGAAACAAAAGTCTCATAAATATTCCAAAATAGAGAAACGGACCCTCCTGCCAGCTCCAACATTATCAAAAGATTTTTTCTACCAACTTAACTCTGTCACCACAAGAATTGGAAAAATCTTTATTTAAATACAATACAAAATGTGTCATAACTGCTAATAAAAGAAAATACAATCTATACAAAAGAAAAAAGCTAAACCTTTAAGGGGGGATTAACTCTATCACCTGTAAAATTTGCCCAAAAGAATATACTGAACAAACCTCAAGAAGTTTGAATATAAGATTGTATGAATACAAAAGTTACATTTTAAAAAGAACGACACATTCAACGCATATACGAGCAGACTCAGATAGAGAGACAGACAGACGGACAGACAGACAGACAGACCTTGTTACGAAGGAAAAGAAAAATCTAAATTTAATATTTCCAGCGTCTCTCGTTCGTGCGCATGTGTAGTCGCATTAAGGTAAAGAATTCTAGTCCGGTGAAGGCATAAAGATCTAAAAATGTCACACGAAAACTTTTTCCAATTTGTTATACATTTTTCTTTCAAAATTGTTCTTGGTATCTATTTATAGCAATCCCATACATGTGTTTGTGTATGTATGTGTGGGTGTATCAGAGGCTAGATTTTTTTTTTAAATATTTACAAGATCAAGCAAATATTCAGACTCAAATATTAAATGTCTATGTTTTACATATGCTTGTGCTCGTCTGTGGGTGCGTATATATGTGCATTAATGAATGTCTATGTATACATGTGTAGTTGTCTCGTTGTTGCTAGACGTGTTTTACGATTTAGTGTTGAAACATTTGTGAGAAATATGGTCTTTGCTGCACTCTGTATTTTAATCCCGCTTGTAAATGCCTAATTTAAGATTTGACTCACGATTCCGTTCCCATTCTTACAACCTAACATTCTCTTAACTCCCATTGCCTTGGATCTGACTTGACTGTTGATCGTGTTGTTTTTTTTCTTTTTCTTTTACATATGTTCAGCGTTAATACATATTGCAGTAGCAGAACACATGTCAGTTCGCGGGTGAAAGCAAGGCAGTCAAAGAGCACATTACTTGATGTTGCACTTGGACCATGCAATGGCCATCTGCGTAGGAAAGAGACAAGCTTATTTACATTGACATTAGTGTGTCTCATCTCTCATCTGGTTGATGAAGGGCGCGGCCCAATTGGTTCGGTGTGTCGATGTAAGAAATGGGTAGTGCTGTGGGGGAGGCAAGAAAAGGAAACTCCTTGTATTGCAAAAGAAATTGGATTAAAAATAAGGATGGGAAAAATGAGATAGATAGATAGATGGATATATAGATAGATGGATAGATAGATAGATGGATAGATAGATAGATACCAACAGTGTGAGATAGATAGATAGATAGATAGAGAGAGAGAGAGAGAGAGAGAAAGAGAGAGAGAGAGATACGAACATACTCAGATAGATAGATAGATAGATAGATAGATAGATAGATACGAACAAACTGAAAAAGATGGATAGAGAGAAAGAGAGGGGGGTGATACGGACAGACTCAGATAAATAGATAGAGAGAAATAGAGATACGGACTGACTCAGATAGCTAGCTAGTTATCTTGCGAGATAGATAGATAGATAGATAGATAGATAGATAGATAGATAGATAGATAGATAGATACGAACAGACTGAGATAGATAGATAGATAGATAGATAGATAGATACGAACAGACTGAGATAGATAGATAGATAGATAGATAGAGAGAGAGAGAGAGAGAGAGAGAGAGAGAGAGAGAGAGAGAGAGGTGATTGCATAGTGCATGAAACTCCGAGACTTGCTACAAACGTAGGATGATAATACGTCTGTTATATTACATTAGGCACCGTTTTATTAACACCAGAAAAATATTTATATAAGTGTATGTATTGCAATTGCATGTATATCCTTATATATATATATATATGTGTGTGTGTGTGTGTGTGTGTGTGTGTGTGTGTGTGTGTGTGTGTGTGTGTGTGTCGAGGAGGTATTTTTAACAGAGGACGAAATCTGAAGATCCATTTGGATAAACCATGATGATGAGCAATCACCTCAACGATGAAGAGACTTGTTTCAATAAAATGTGGTTTTACCGAAGGATGCTGAGGATATCATGGACAGAACATGTGATAACTTAAAATGTTTTAGAGAAAATTTAAACAAAAAAGTATACTTATATCAGTAAGTGAGAGTTGATATTTCTAGAACACATAATGAGGAAGACAGTTTGGAAAATTTGATACCCACAGATCAGATTGTGGCCAAGAGGAACAGGGGAAAACAATGCATAACATATATTTTGCAATCAACAGGCGCATATTCTGAACTGACCGTCTCTAGATTTGAATTTTTATTTTTGGTTTTTGAGTTGTTGATAGTTGTTATAAATTATAAATCCGGTATGTCATTTTTTAATTTGTTAAGTATATAATTTCATTTAGATTTAAATTTAAAAGCGAAATTGGAAAGTAAATTAATAAAGTTAAATTAATGTTAAAGTGTACATTTTTCTTTTAATCAAAGGTTGTACGTGTATTTCCAGGAGGACCAGCTGTAGTTGAGTATTTTCGGGGAACATAAAGCATTAAAAAATGAATGAATTATTACATAAAAAACAGTTGAAATTAATCAAATAATTAAAAGAAAACAAAATAAGATAAAAAATAATGTAAAACGAAGTAAAAATAAAAATAATGTAAAATAAGTAAATAAATTAGTAATTTACAAACAAATAAATAAACAAATAAATAGGAACACAAATACTTAGATCCGGATTCACTTCACCTTGTATAGTGTATGAAACTCCGAGTCGTGCTACAGACGTAGGATAATATATATATATATATATATATATATATATATATATGCTCTGGTATTGGAAACTTGTATGATCGGCTGTTCTTAAGCACTCTTTTGTTTATAGCGTCACCAGGTCTTTATTGTTCTTCATTGTTCCCGATGATATCGAGAAATTTGTAGGCACATTTTTGATGTTTTGTGTTTTTTTATTTGATTTTTTTTCTTGGCTAATGTTGATTCTTAGGCTTTTCTGTCTTGGCCGCCTGAACTTTCCACCGCTTTGGCGAATTTAGTTGGTACGTGTATCTTATGTTGACATTCGCTACCTTCATCGTAATGATTTTGCTGAAGGGTATAAAAACTCAATTTCACAAAGACAGTTGCTGACTGGCTGAAGAGTGCTTCAAAGCACATGAAACTAGTAATAGTGTTCGGTCAGTATACACCAGAAAATAATGAAGGATATATATATATATATATATATATATATATATATATATATATATATATATATATTATGGTAGAAATAGTATTATGGCGTTGAAGACAAGACATTTTTGCTATAATAAGCCATGATAATTTTAAAACAAAAAACACCGGTCGACCGGTTTCGTCCCCTCTCGCCAGAACTGTAAACGGGGAAAACATTAGGAAAAGAAAGTCCGTCATTGATGACATGAATGAACAGTGAAAATATGAAGCAGTGAAAGTATTATTACAAGAATTCACTAGAACATTCAAGAATGGGAATGCATTCTTTTTGGTTAGCCTCATATTGAAATTGAATGTTTTCGAACGTAGTTTTAAGATTATGGATTTTCGTTTTTTTCTCAGCTAAAATGAAAACATCGGCTACAAAACATACACATATTTTCGTTTACGTAAGTTTTTAAAAACCCAAGTTTTCCACATGGGATATATAAAAGTTAGAGAAACTCGAACCAAGGGTTTTCTTTCCATGCTTACACCATTAGTTCGCGTGTAAATATTGTCATTATGGCAATAAAAGAGAGTTTTAGTGATGCAGATGAGCAAAATAATACCCTGTCTTTAATTTTTAGTGAATTTATATATATATATATATATATATATATACAAAATGTTTCATAATTGTTGAAAGAAAGTATGGGCTTCTAATATCTTCCCTGTTGACTTAATTCTTTTTCTCTTTTCAAATTATTGGTGGGAAATAGTTAAGATTTGGATATCTTCAAACAAATATAGCAAAATCGTTCTTTGTACAATGGAGCAAAAAATCTTTTTTTAGTAAGACATATTACGAAACTAAGTCATTCAGGAATCCTCAAGTATAATACATTATTTTGAGAAAGATAAAAGCAATAGGAAAAGAAAAGAAAAATCGAGGGACTATGGAAATATTGTGAAAAATTACAGATGAAAGAAAGAAAGAGTGAGAAAGAAAAGGAGGTAAACAAAGAAGATGAACGATAAGAGAATGAAATAAGAAAAGAGAAAAAATGTAAATGAAGAAACAAAACGAGAGAAAATAAAAGAGAGTAAAAGAAAGAAAAGGAAACAATGAAAGCACGTAAGAAAGCGAGCGAGCGAGAGAAAGAAAGAACGTGGTAGAATAAAGTAGTAGTTAGAAATTGTAAAAAAGAAACACAATGTGAAAGAAAGCAAGTAAAAAGAATACATAATATAAGCAGAAAAGAAGGGTGAATTATAGCGAAAGAACCGAATGGAAAGAGATCGAGAAAGACAAAAAGAAAAAATGAAATTCTACGGAAAGTGAAAAGAAAGAATGAATGAATGAATGAATAACAGAAAGAAGATTATGAAAGGAAAACGAGTGGAAAGAAAGAAGTTAAATCAAAGCAAATTTCAGTTTGGACATTTTTTCTGCCTCATAAAAAATTCCCGCATATTATGGGGACCTACCTACAAATGGACTCGACCACACGTTTATAATATGGCTACCACCTCTGAGAGGTAGTCACTCTGTAGTAGCCACAAAGTGAGTGAATGAGTGAGTCAAGGACGCCTGCGAGACAAAGTACTCTCCAGTCAACGTTTACCTTTGTACTACGTTTCTCGAGAATATACAATTCAACCTCATATCTGAGTCCGTGTTATCTTTCTATGGCCCTTCGGTCATAACACCGCACTACACGACCATTTTTTCAGCGGTTGACTGGTTGCTAACCATGTCTATAGAACCCAGTGTGTTCTTCTATTCAACCCATAGGTTGCGGAAGAAGAGATGTATTAATATATTTCCCAACGGTATTTTCGCGTAAGCGAATACAACCACTTCAACTAAAATTTGAACTCGGCTCTCCAAATACTAATTTCGAGCCGATATCTATTACACCACTACACAAATCATCTCGAAACACATTGAAAACTAAAGAAAACTATCCAAATAAAAATACACAAAAATTAAGTGAATGCAACAAAATATCCCAGTAAAAAATGTTATCTCGGTTTGGTAAAAAGGGGGTTCTTCTTCAGCTTCACTCTCCACTCATCTGGAATACCTCTGCCAGATTTCCCCAATAGAACGGAGGCTTTACTGAGTGATATGCACATAACCGCGTCACTGGTTTCTAATATTATTTTTAAATTAGATCCTCTCAAGGCACGCGGATGTAACGGGATCTCTACAGTCGTTCAAAAGAAATGTGTTCCGGAACTGATTTCTGTTTTCTCCAAACGTTAATACAAATTCCTCGTCACTCTCTGCTTTCCAGCTTGTTCGAAGTTCTCCTCTGTAGTTCCTGCTTTTAAGAATTCCAGGGAACACTCTGTTCCCTGAAATTATAATCCTAGTACTCTCTTAACTCTTTTGGCAAAATCGAGGCTATAATCAATCCCGAATTGGTAAACATTTTATTTTGCTAGGCCTCCTTTCAAACAAATAATATCCATTCAGATTTGTCATATCTACCGCTGATGTATTGACGGTTATTCCCTTGATTTATCTATGAAGCCTTAGATAATAATGCCGAAGCTTGGGCTATGGCTCTAGATATTTCAAAGTCGTTCGACAGGGTTTTATTTGCTGGGCTTCTCCGCTAGCTCGGTCTCACATGACGAATGCTTGGCATAATTCAGTCCTTCCTAATAAATCGTATAATAAACTTCATGTTGAACGGACATGGCTCCAGATCATCTTATACTAATCCGGCTTCCCCAAGGCTCTTTCCTTAGAGCTATGTTTGTGATTTTCATAAATTATATCATTGATTTCAATAGCTTCATTTTGGTATTTATGCAGATAAACTACTGTTTACTCCTGTCCTAGTGGGAATTCCGACAAATGTGACAAAGTAAAACTGGCTCCCAAAAATGAGACCCCAATCAGTGGTTAACTAGGACAAGAAATGATTTGTCAATTTTAACGTCATTAAACAAACTGCTTTCATTTCAACTCATTGACATGAAGTGAAGCGATGATATCGAATCAATTGCCAAGTCTACTGCTAGAAAAGTTGTCTCTCTGTGTCGTGTCAGAAGATATCCACGTCACAATTAATCTTGCACCTTTATAAATCTAGCATTCATCCGTAAAAATAATACTGCTTCCATGACTGGTGTGGTGCTTCTGGGGTATATCTCGAAATTCTTGACAAAATTCAAAGGAGAGTCTGTAATGTAATCAACCCAGACCTGGTATCTCGACTTCCATCACTTTCTCACCAACGTGAGGTAGCTTCCTTCTATTTTTTCGACAAATATTTTCATAGCAACTCTTCGTTTTACCTTAGGGCATCGACTCAGTAAATTTAAGCCTGCTACTAGAATGACGGATGTGCGTTTGTGGTGCAATAGATATCGGCTCGGAACGAGAAATCGGGGAGCTGAGTTCGAATTCCAGTTGAATTCCTTGATTTCACTTTACGCACAAATTGAAAGGTATTAATCCGTCTCTTCCCTCTAGGTTATGGGTTAAATAATAAAAGAGATTGGGTTCTATAGCCTTGGCTGGCAACCAGTCTACTGCAGAAAGCAATGGCAACCTACTGTGGGATAATCTTCTGCCCAGTCAGTCATGTCTCTTTCGAGACATGATCGCCCAATGCTTGTATCACGAATTGGCACTTAACTTACTAGAATGGCATCTAAGTCTGGCCGTTTTACTATTGAACTGACCCTGACGAAACTTCCACTTCTAATCTCACAGTTTCTTTTCCGGCACATCTCACCTATGAAACTCTTCTGATTTTTTGTCTTCCCGTGCAATCTTCAACCTGGAAAAATTAAATGCCACGTTAATAGCCATCTTTACTTTTCCTGATTACAGTCTCTTTATTGTCCTTTTCTCACTAAACCTTCTCATTCTCTTTCACCCCCTGTAACCCTCGCATCCTAGTAGCATTATTGCCCTACATGGGGTGTAATAATAATAATAATAATAATAATAATAATAATAATAATAAAACAAAGTGATAAAAATACACCAACACAATCTATGGCTACATCAAGATACAAAACGTTCAGAAGATCGTCTACCGCACTGCTTACTGCTCTGAAATTTCTATCTATTAAACCATAGCATCATGGTAGTTCAAGATATGGGATCAAACCCATGAGCTAAAATTGCAGAACATTAAGAAAAACTTTGAATAATAATAATAACAACAACAACAACAACAACAACAACAACAATAAGAAGAAGAAGAAGAAGAAGTAGAAGAAGATGATGATGATGATGATGATGATATTGGAATCATATATAGTGTTTAAATTTTTCGTTTACTAATGTCTACCCAATACAAAGCGCAAGAGGGACTCAGGGTAGAGGAATCTTGGAGGGATATGTGCTATGAGTATAAGAGAAGTAACAAGGACGTGAATATGTAGGATGAATAACGTTCGGTTCTAGACTTGAAGTGGTTAAAATTGTACTGTTCCGGTAAGCGTCTACGCTGGTATCTTTTCCGCAAAGAAGAGATTCTTGGAAATTATCTTTCCTATCAATGGAATACGGAGAGGTTAAGGATGTTTCAACTCTGTGTGCGTGATCGAGGAGGTCTGAACTAGTCGCACTAAAGAACGGAGTTCATCTGAACATGAGAGTAGCCGCAATTTTGCGACGTTGCATTTGTTTGAAAGGTGTTGCAACCGGAAAAAGTAATTAATTCCCTAAATGGTAGCATAAACGGCTTTGTCAAGGTTGAAAAATGAGCATTGGGACCCTTTAGCTCTGGTAGTTCATTGTATTCTCATTCGACTTTTAACTAACGCCGCACATGTCAGGTACTTTCTCAGATACAAAACTACTGTCCTTTCAAGGTTTATAAAATATTAATAATAATTTTGATGCATCTGAATGCGTCAGTCAGTTAAGTGCCATACGTGATACACGCTTGGGCGATCATGTCTCGAAAAAACATGACTGACTGGGCAGAAGATTATCCCGTAGTAAGTTGGCATTGCTTTCTGCGGTAGACTGGTTGCCAGCCAAGGCTATATAACCCAATCTGTCCTGTTATTTAACCCATAACTGGAAGGAAGAGACGGATTAATACCTCTCTCAAGGGTATTTGCGCGTAAGTGAATGCAATGAATTCAACTGGAATTCGAACTCGGCTCCCCGATTTCTCGTTCCGAGCCGATATCCACTGCACCACAACGCACATCCGTGGATGTGTACAAAAATGCGTACAAAAAAAAAAAAAAAAAAAAAAAAAAAAAAAAAAAAAAATTGAAAACAAAATGTAGCCTGTTTTGTTGGTAATAATAATCCTGGACGTCTGAAATAATCTGTGTATACGCTATGCTATGGAGACAATTCAGTAGGCCTAGCATAGAAATAAATGCGACATGTTTGCCGCTAAATAAGAAAGAAACGCTAATGTCAGCACGTCTTCAATAGTAGCAAATATAACAAATAGATAAGTCTTCAGTGAACGCATGCAAGTATGAGAAACAGCTGCACACATTAGTAGACAGATTTAGGCTCTAAGTTCTTCACAGAGAATTGCCCCACACAATAATAATCTCTTAGAATGTTACTGCATGAATTTCGTTAAATTGTAATTGGGAGTTCAATCTCTGGGATGAACAGTGTATACATGGAAACAAGGCAAGCAAGAACTGAGCAGAACCAAAAAATAGGTAGTAGAGTCGGTATACATAGACGTGAGCAGTGGAATTAGAATCATATAACCCCGTAGATTGAATAAAAGATTCATCTCAGAAATCCTTGTATGTTGCTCTGATTGATGCGCACCTGATGACGGCCGGAGAAGACAACGGCCGAAAGTTTGTGATAACAAAAACAAAGATCGGAACAACAACAAATTTATTCTATAAATACTTTCACGGCTTCTGCTCCGATGAACTTAGATCACTAGTGCCCCCTAAATACAAATTTGCACGAGAAACTAGATTAGCAGCTAGATCCCACCCTTTTACAGTGAAACCAATAAAATGCAGCTGTAACTTCTACTCCAACAGTTTCTTTCCTCGCACTTCCCGACTGTGGAATTCTCTTCCACACGATTGCTTCCCCGACGGCTACAATCTCCAGGAGTTTAAATGTAAGGTCAATAGACACCTCCTAACACACTAACCTGCTCCCATTCTATCAAACACTCTTCCCATCTGCCCAACCCTCATCCTCGCTATCCTTACTCATATGTCACCTTCCTCCTGACATTCCCTATGTCTAACCACTCCTTCTCTTTACCTTCCCCTATGTAGCCCCATGCGCAATAGTGGCAGTGGAATGCCTTGCTTGGGGTGAGATGATTAAAAAAAAAACTGTCTGCATTAAAATAATTTGACGACAACTTCTCTATATATTTCTGTATTCTCAATCTTTTTTAAATGTGGGCTTCTGTAGACGGCTCTAATTATTTAAGCATTTTTACATCAAGTTACAACCTTTAAATTTTTGTGTGGATACGGGAGCAAACTAGCTAAATTCTCTTCATTGTGGGATGCTAGTAGTAAACGAGCCTATCCTTTCTGGACTATAGTGGTCAACTGACTAGCGTCTTTCCTTTTCAAATCTCCTCCACAAAACTACTGTCCTTAACTCCTACTTCTTACTCCTACTCTTACTGATACTCCTACCAAAAGAAACGGTTCCTTATTTTACCGCCCAATTTTGAATTCTTGGCGTCAGTGCATCTAACGTTTTCTATTTTTAGAACACTCGCCATTTTATAAACCATAACAAAACAATCGTTTTACACAAGTTCACAATGGGAATCGTTGTCAATAAACTTGCTATGTGTCACTTCACGATGATTTTATTGACTGAATAGTCCTTTACCTTTAAGTTTCAAGCAAACGAATCGGAACTATTATTATTTTTGTTGAGTAGGGTAGGAGCAAATACACACCTGGAATATCCTTATTCCAACTTTTATTGAATTTCAAATTTCCTTTCGCCGCTTAAATTAGACTGGAAGCCGGTAATTTTTTCTCAAAAAGGTAATAGTAATTTCGGCTATTTAAAACTCAACTGGCAGTATTTACTTTATTTAGGGCATAGACAAAATTGAAAACTAAAACTCAGTCTGCAGTAACAATAGTCTGCTAAACATTATCCTTCTGGAATGTACCCTTTATATATATATATATATATATATATATATATATATATTCGCCTGAAAATTGTAAGAACGTGAAACTTAAATACCTACTTCATCTGTGCTTCGTTGAGTCTTGACGCAGTGGAGCGTTTTTTTTTTTGTTTGTTTGTTTGTTTGTTTTTGCTCTGTCTGGATTGTATTGAACACTGAAATTTTCAGCTTACGCAGGTGGTTGCTTTTGAAAAAATATATATATAATGTGTGATTAATGAATTGTCGTTTAGATTACGGAAAATGAAATTAACAATGATATCCCTATTTTACGAGAATAAAATTGCACAAAAATATATTGAAATAAAGCGTAAATTTATTCATAAAATCTTCTGAAATTGGCTTCAATGAAGTTCTCCAGACGATTTCCGAACCGCTTGCAACTCTTATGGACGGCCTCCTTATTTAAGATGGTGAATGGTTTCATAATCCTTGTCTTCAATATATCTTTGGAATTTTGTTAGTTTCTCGCTCCTCTGTGGCCCACACTTAATAATCAATGGTTCTGCAGTCTGAAGAGTTAGGTGGCCTGATGTAAGGTGTGGTGTAGTCGCAGAAATTTTTTGACAACCGTAACTACTTTCTCCTGTTTGTGGGGCATTTTGTAGGGTTCTGTTTCCAGGCATAGAATTCCAGCAGCTACTATCTTGGCCCAGGACAACACTACAAATTTGATGTAGGCCTCCATTTTGAGTCTCAGGCTCTTTGGTAAGATGAATGTGGGCATAACATCGCCATCACTAGTGATCATTCTAATGACCATGATGTTGACTGGATATATCGTTCACCATTTCTGAATCGTATACACTGTCCTCAGATTGGCACTCAAAGACTCTGAAATATTTGTATTAGAGCTTCCAGGACGAATGCCGACCAGTACAGCAGGTCGTTTCTAAATTTCTAGCTGATTAAATTGCGTTATGGTGCTCTTTTTCTTACAGACGATGTCCAACAGGCCCTACTATACAGTAATTTAACAAATGAAAAAAAAGAAAAAGAAACACAGTATATGCGTGAAATTAAAGATATTAAGTGACAGTTACTAACTGCACCCAGTATATATGAAAGAGACAAATATACAGGAATAAAAACAACGAGGGGTCATATGAATCAATGATGTATAACATTTTTACACATTAACTTACACTTTTATACTTACACTTTAGCTTACACTTTTACACTTACACATTAACACTTTAACTGACACTTTTACACTTTAACTTGCAATTTTACACTTTAGCTTACACTTTTACACTTACACTTTTATACTTTAACTGACACTTTTATACTTACACTTTTACACTTACAATTCAGACCAACTTGAAATATTGAACTAAATACAAAATATTTTTATTTTTACTTAGGTCATGTCTGATAGCCACATCGTGTTGAAACACCGGTTACCTGACGATCACCGATGTTAAACAACGTCAATGTTAAACAGTACATAGGTGACAGCTTGGGAATACCAGGTGGTGTAAACTTGGATGTACGTGTGGTGCGAATAATGGCTAGTAACTGTTAATCGGACAACCGAATTCTAATTTCTATTGGGTTTGTTAGACTCCCTTACCCACAAATACTAGTGAGAAAGATATAAATCCACATTTTTCCCCTAGCTATAGTTTAATTATTAAGATGTGTAACATTAAACTATTATTATCTCTCCCCACTAAAAAGTCACGATCTAAAAATATTTTCTGGCTTTAAATAACCTGTAAAGTGCTGATAAAATGAATCTATGAATTTTCTTGTTAATGAATGGGAAATTACATTTAACATATTTTGATTTTATTTAAGCTTAATAAGAAAATGAAATATGGATGAAAAAAGAAAATTATGGTGTTTTATTATTTTTGTGTTGTTCGATTGTCATTGGTTAAAAAGACGTCACGTGTAACTGCCTTGTGAAGAAGCGATCGTGTGTATAATTCATGTGGGTTTGTGTCTATCAATTCTACTTGTTCTATGCAGAATTCGGTTGATAATGTGTATGTGCGTGTATGTGTACTTGTATCCGTTTGAAAGTTGGTGGGCATTTTTATTTATGCATGGTAGTTGTCTACATGTTAATTATGGGACGTTTTTTGCGAGAGAGAAACAATGTAATTTACACCGGGTGTAATTGTAGGTAGATTTTTTTACGTATAGATTTCATAAAAGTTA